>CM070873.1:231180375-231567875 GCA_036365515.1 Torymus aiolomorphi | reverse complement strand
GGCATTGATATGCGCCTCCTCTATCAGGCGAATTATTCTCGCGGCGGGGCAAAAATTTCAGCGCCTCATGGCTCCACTCGCTCAACTCGCGTCCGCAACATTTTGTCTGGCTTGTTGCAAATTAAAAGCTTTTTTCATGTTAATTATGACCAAATGCATTCGCGTCGTTCTTTTTCAGTTGAAATTCAATTCCGCGGTGACATTTCTTTTGCGCGACTGTGTCGCGCGTTCGCGGATACTATGCGCCCGCGGTTGCCCGTGTTTCGTGCTTTTACGTTTTTCTGAAAAGTTTTTCGCGTGTGGACAGGTATCCTGACGGAATACCCGACTGTGTTCGAACGCGAATAGTTCTTTGTATAGATAAGGCTTTTTGTGAATTATTTTTAGAAATGAAAGTGTCTTTGCTTTCGATTTTTGTAAACTGTTGTATTGTATTCTATTTCTAAAACAATATACGAAAATAATATCTAGGGTGACTTCACCAGTGAAGGAACGAATAAGGAAATTGTAACTTTTGTTATTTAATTAAGTGGTTTAAAAATGGATTAAAAGTAAAACTCTTTTGAAATTTATATTCTAAAATGTTCAAACTTTACGTCGGTAAGGAAATTTTGAATAAAGAATCAAAGTAAAAATTTTATTTAATGAAAATCTGTAAATATCTCCTAAAAATCAGTAAATGAACACACAATCTTAGTATGTAAATACGTTTCACCAGTGAAGGTATACATCGCCAGTGAAGAAATACTTAATAGCGGCGATTTTATGATTTTATTCTTAACAAGATAATTTCTTTTATGCAGAATTTTTATATAAAATGAAATAAAAATGTTCAACGATTCGAAAATTATCGTCATGTTAGGTAAACAATACATAGAAAGCTTGATATTTTCATATATATAAAGAAAATGTTCGTTAACTGGTTACTGTTCCAATACTGGTTTAATCACCCTATTGTGATATCGAATCAACGCCACAGAGTTGAATTTTAAAGTCATTGAATTATTTTAAATGGCGATTTTTGTGTATTCAAATTACATAAAAGAATACAAAAAATAGATAAGATGTGTACGTACGTAATTATTAGCTTTACTTAAGTTCCCAATTTGGACATACTATGCAATAATCTCGAAATAATTTACGATGCGGTTGCGCTAGGTGATACTAAGCTCACTTCAGTAAATGTGCTTGGGTATAACACGTACAACCGGCTCGTACGTGTCAGGCCTTTCTCGGTATTAATTATATGCCATTGTTACTCAATATAACATGATATTATTACCGTTCGAAGAACATGCTAATATAACACTAATCATAAAATTAATAATCACAAACATCTATTGATTCATTTTAAATTTATAAAAAGTTAATTTATAATCTTCAGTAAACTTTACATAAAAGAATTATCTGTAAAATCATTAATTTAACAATAAAGATTTTGAGCTAAAGGTTTTTCTAGCCGCATATTATTTTACACTGTAGTTATACATATACCGCGAAAACGTATATTTGTATAACTGTTACAATATTGTATAGGAAAATGAGTTTTGGAGAATCTGTGGTTGCCAATATCGTATATTCCGAACATTTCTAAATTAGAGTAGTGACTGTTGTTTGTATAGTAAAACGTATTTTACTATACAGTATCTCAATTTATATTTTTTAATGAATTTTTTAGAAATATTTTCTCAAAAGTTAATATAAAGAATCGAATACTACAAAATTTTATAGTAGTCTTATAGTAATTATCACTACAATTCATACAATGTAAAATCACTTTATTCTTCTAAAATAGTTCTCAGTAATTGTGAAAGTATATTTTGTACATGTAGTGAAATTATCGCCTTCTACAGATGGCCTTTCCTCAAAGCTCTTCAACTCTATACACACTCCGACCGTCCATTTAAGTCGCGGAATCGTGTATTTTCACTGCCAATTCTCACTAAGAAGTAAAAACAACAGTTATTCTTTCATTATCCCGAGCTTCTTACCCGGTGTACACGCAGATTTAAAAACCGAACGAATCGTATATATAAAGCCGCGGCTGATGACCCGTGTTCTTTCTCAGAGCTAGAAAAGCGCCGCATTTATACATATATATCTGTATACGGCAGCGGCACATCGTTTGAGTCGTTCGAATGCTTTTTTCCCCTCTCTTTCTCTTTCATCCGTTTCCTGTAGCCGCAAGAAACCCAATTACACGGCCAGGCAGTTTGTGTTCTCTTTCTCCTTTCCTCTCTCCCTCTTCCACTCCGCGGGCTCCATGAGCGCACTGCACCGTCGTATATAGCCGGGGCGCGATTCTGCACGTACGCGCTGACTAGCTAATAAAAGGAAATTATTGACGACCGATCGATAAAACTTTAATTAGTATTGGAGGCAAACACGGACAAAAGGTACGCCGGCCCATTGCTTTTGACTCTTTGAGGGTGGGCCGTGAAAATTCGACGTTATATAAGTGAGCTGAAATTTAAAAGGAACTTTGCCATACGCTTTTATGCTCCTTCTTTGTAGATACCGCATCAAGTAAACCTATAAACCTTTTTTTCTTATAAATATAACACTTAACTATTATATGTACATATTGGTTTTCTTGCGGCTTATTTCTTTCGTTCCAATCTAATTTCTAAAATAATTCGAACGGAAAATGTGTTTGAAATGACATAGGTATATATGTACGGTCGTCAGTTGTAATAATGGCTTTTTTTCATTTTCTCTGTTTCAGAATTCAACGAAAGTCCATACGTGGGAGGGGAACAAAGCCCTGGCGGAACTCATCGCCGAAAAGTCTCGTCCAATAGTAAAGAGGTTTACAGTGCCAGTACCTGGGGGTTTTGAAGCTCAGGTTAAATTGCATTTACCACCCAACGCGGACATGTCGGGCAAAACGAAATATCCCATGCTAGTTTACGTGTAAGTATGATTTTCCGTAAAATGAAATTTCGCCGAAATTGAAAACTAATATTTGGAGAATATCGAAAGCATCTGCTTCCAAAGCAGAAATTGATTTATATTTTCCATTTCGAAATTGGATTTTCGAGTAAATATTGTCGTCGTTGTGGGAAATGTATTTCGAATACATGTAATTTACTAAACGATTCGCTGTAAAAATAGAATCGATCCAATATAGCTTAAATTCAATTCGAGTCAATCAAAACCAACCACTTCCTGTGTATTTTACAACCAATTTACATACCCATACACTAGCCAAACTGCTATTTCGAGAATTTCCAAAACCTCGAATTTCACTTATAATAATTATTGCACACACGCGTATTTTTAATCTCAAAAGAGACTTTTGTACTTCGTCTCCATAACGACCAAACGTCAACTCAAAAACAAGAAAAAGACTGAAAGAGGTCAGCAAAAAGTGGGTGGGGTGAGAAGAGCGTTTGAAAGAAAACACATCTCGCGCGTTGAGCGAGAGCGGGTTGACACGTTTTCATGCTGCCGCCCCGTCTAGGAAAGCCGTATACACTCGCTAACGTATACCTATACACACGTCTTGCAAGCTCTCCATCTCTCTCTCTCGCTCGTGTACGCCAGCGCGTACACACTAAAACGCAAAGTTTCGGAACGGCAGCAGTAGCAGCAGCGGTGGCAGTGGCATACATCACGCGCTGACCCGCGTGATTTCAATGGAGGCACTTAACTCGGTAAGACCGAACTTCTGTCTTCGGCTTTTTCGGATAGTACAGCAGGCGCGGGCACCGGTTTCTCTCTCTCTCTCTCTCTCTGTATACGACCGATGAAAGCGGGAGAGAGGGGAAGTTCGCTTGCCCCTCTTTTTCCTCCCCTTTGCGCGCTCGTATATACATATACCCTCGTCGTTCCCCCGCGACGAGGGTTGAAAGACCACTTGCATTAAGCCTCACTTTAAAAACGATCCCTCTCGCTCACTCTCTTGTTTCTCTCTCCCTCCCTTCCTTCCTTTCTCTCGCCTTTCATTTTCCGTCAGCGGCCGACATAAATAACTCCCGACCGCGAGGGACCGCGCAAAGAGAGGAGGTACGCAGCCGTGGAGGCGGAAAAAAAGAACTCCCGGGATTAATATCGGCAAAGGGCCGCGCCCGAACATCTCGTCGACGCTTAGTCCGCGCGATGATGTGCTTTAAAAAGAACCGCGGGCAGTTAATTGCCTGCGCTGGCGGCCAGTGATGCTGCTGCTGTCTCCGCGCGGCGTTTTCTAATGAAATTCCTAAAACTGAAGAGAGAGAGAGAGAGAGAGAGAGCGAGGAGGAGGGACGCGCGAAACCCGTAAACCCGCGTTCCACTGGACCTGTGTCTAATCGATCGTAAAAATCGCCTTTGATGTCTTTCGAGTAATTCTTTAATTTGTGTTGCCCGGCGTTTTATATTATACTTATCGGATTAGTGGTCTTTGGAAAAGTAATACTATGGTAGAGGCAAAACCAGGTTTCTGCTTTATTACTGCATTATATAGGTAAAAGCACATTGAAAAACATTGCATACAAGCAAAATCATACAGAGTGTATAAAAGACAGATTTCAAACAGCTGAAATATAGAGTGTAGCACGATACGAGCTTTTAAGTATTTTAGTGTTCTTTTTACGAAATGATTTAAATATTATTCTCTGAAAAGTATTTAAAAGCTGAGGGATTAAAAAGCTATTTTGAAAAAACTGAAGAGGTTGAATAAAAAGTTGAATTTAAATTTAAATTACTCACGAGAGCCGAAAAAAAAAATAATTCACATAATTCTATATTGTGGAAATTAAATACGTATATTTAAATTAGCAAAGATTGATTAAATAGACCGCAGTGAAGATAAATTTTATAAAAAGTATGTTATTCTAAAGTCATTCAATGACATTTCAAAGTCCTACAGTGGATTCCAGACACAAAGAAATTGTATAATTATGAGCATAATTTATCAGCTATATATTTACACCGTCGAAACTTATATTATTTTAAAATAACGGAATAAACTCGCGAAGTTTCCTTTCCCAATTCAACGTAATTTTCACACGGCTATCCTTTACACAAGCATTAAAGAGTGTACCTTTGATCGTCGTATTTGACATACTTATTGGCCCGTCCATTCTTTCCTCCCCAAAGCCAACAAAAATTCCATTCTCTCCCGCACGCCCAGCGATAACTAAAAGAATTTCTATATCCAAAGAGAGCGAACGCGGCCGTGGAGCTCACGGAAGATATCGATTCTTAATTCCCCGCGCCGTCGGCGCTGCCGCGTTCTCCCCTCTCCCTCCGGCCGGGGAGCATTAAATCATCGTTTGTACAGCTAATTGGAAAAGCCACGAGCGAGCGCGCGCGCGTAATACAATTTCGCGCCTGGGTATAAAAGATCGCGCTGCCTCCTTAGCATCTTCTCCTCTCTCCAGCTCAGAGGCTGCACACGGCGGAATCTCCCGGCGCAAAGGAGCCCGAGCGCGAACGAGCGAGCGATTCGCGCGAAGAAAGGTTAAAGAAAAAGGAGAGAGAGCCTGCGGAATTTGCGGAATTTTATCTACGAGTGGCCTCCGACGAACGGGAGGATCCCACAGCCGTACGCGCGCGGCTTTTGTGTGTGCGGTGTGCGCGTATATATGTATAGTAGGGGGAGGAAAAAAGAGCCATTGGATATGCGAGCGGGTTTCCATGTTTTCGACGTTTCCGGAAATTTACGCGCACGCGGTTTTATCCTTTCTCTCTATCTCTGCGCGCGCGCGTCTTATACGTTTCCACTCGGCTAGGCGAGCGCGCGGGGTTGTATCCGCGGTGTCTTCCGCTCACCCGCGTTGCTCTGTATATATGTAGATATACCTATACACGTATATACGCACACTTAGGCGCCCGCGCGGCGCGATATAACTTCTCGCGTAAATCCTAATAACGTCTAATTTGTAGCCGAGCCGAACACTCGCCGGCGGCGAACTTTCCGGCGCTCGCCGGCGGTGTAAAAACTCGCCGTTTTAGAGGACAGCGGGGAAGCGCCGAGATATATTAAGAGGTCATTTACGGGGCCATTCGCGAGCCAATATATCAAACGAATTTGTTTTCCCTATTATTTAATTACGCGCCCGACCGGACCCCCCGCGCCGCGCGTTCTCCCGCTTTCGTTTTCGTTCCGGCTTAATTAACTGCGAATTGAAATTTCCCGCTCGCAGCTCAAGCGCGAACTCGCAGTAGTAGTAGCAGCAGCAGATATTATAATTAGTTACGGCTGCGAGCTTCAATTATAAGCATAATAACTATAAAACTTTAAATGCTATCTGACTTTAAACGCGCGTCTGCGCCCGCTCGGCGGGACATAAATTTCGGAGCGCAAATCAGATATCGAGTTGGAATAACTGAAAATTTCTTTGTGTTAAACGCGCCGTCTCATTACGTTATAGCTGTGTGAGGCGTGAAAGTGAGATTCATGCTGCGCGTGATTGATTGTAATTTGGGCGAGTTTTACTTTTTTCCGGCATTCCTGCGGTGGGGTGCTTTTGTCGCGGTTGTTTATAGAAAAATTCTTCTCTTATGTGTTGGCGTCTTCCTTATTGTATGTAGGAAAAAAAATATTCTGCGAAATTCCTTAAGCGATTGAAGGTACGAGCGAATCCACAGAAGGGGAAAAATGCCTGTTCTATTATTTGTATACGATTGAATTGTTTGAATGGAAGTTGTCGCTCATGAATTCCTATACGAGCAAAAGTCAAATGAAAAAAGTCTTGCTATACTGACTTTTAGGTATTTAATTAAAAAAATTATGAAATAAAATAAAATATCAGTATTTTAAATGATAAAAATAATTTTTTGATTCAACTTAAAACAGTAAAAGAATAATATTTTTCGTATAAACTAATAAACTCCGTGTCATAAATAAAAGCTATCAGTTAGTTTCTTAATAAAGTAACAATATCATAATTGGTTAGCTTTCGACAAAAATTTTTGTATTTTTCTGTGAATGATTTAACCCTTAGAGGGCCGGGATGACGCCTTGAGGCGTCATGGTCTGACTCGCCAACATCCGACCTTGGTTTGGTTCTAACTTGGGAACCTCAGATCACTTTTCAGTAGAAATTATGAGCTTTTAAAATTTTTGAAATCCCGGCCCTCTAAGGGTTAAGAAACATTTATAAAAAGTAAATGAACCGCAGTATACATATTGAGTTTACAGGAAGCTAAATTATAAAAATCGCGCTTTAGCAGTACTGGGTAACCCATTACAAGTCGATCACTATAACCCAAAAAATATTTAAGAAAACCGTATAAACCCAATGCAGAGCGAGCGGTATTACTTTTGCAAGTGAAATTGTAGAAAACGGCCGCATAATGGGATGCATTACTTAAAAATCAGATTTGATTAATATGAAATACTCTCATAATAAGTAAATGTGGCCTCTAAAAACTGGAAAAGATAATTTATAACCAAAATTATAAATTATTTATAAGCCATAATCTTCACATTTTTCTGGTATTATATCTATTGTTATAATTTACCATATTTAATTAAGCTTTGCAATAAGGTAGGACTGAGAGAATATAAATTTAAAGATCGATTCAAGTTCATCCACCTGACCCTTTGACCGCTGCAATCATTACAATGTACGAAACACTCCCGTCCTATCTCCCACAATAAAGATACGTACACGTAGAGCTCAAGCCGTCTCTGGAGTGCACGAACCGTGTCGATCTCCTCCCCGCTCTTCGCCCCCGCCTGCGCGTTAAATCCAACACGTATAATCCGTCATTCGCCGTAATGGCTAATCCGTCACGCCTACGTAATTCGCTACTGTCTCTCTCTCTCTCTCTCTCTCTCCGTCTCTCTCCTTCGCCGAGCGCGCGGAATAAGTCCACCTAGCATTTCTCCACGCTCCGTCGGCCGTTATTGCCCTACTACCACCACTACTACTATACTGCTGCACTCCGCTCCGCCTGCGGCTGCAAACACAAAAAACACGCGGCTATGTACTCTATTAAGGTTGCTAATTTATATAGATACTCCACCGCACAGGGAGAAAAAGAGATAGAAATAAAGGCAAACGGCTGCTGGAGAAAGTGATAATATGCTCATGGAGAGCAGTCGATTGCACAAGCGCGAACTGCATATATAGCTATATTACGTCCATCAGCACGCAAAACGCTTCATTCGCCGCCGAGTATCGGCAACCTCGTCCATCCCGTTTAAAAGGATGCGCTGCTATTATAGCCGCGCTGAAAGAATTCCGTATTACCTCGCGGAGATCCTAGATTGCGAGAACGCGGGCGAGTAGCGAGGCGGTGTGTGAGGGTGGTGGCCCGCCGTAAAGAAACGCCAGCGCGGTCCAGCTCAAGAGCTTAGAGGGCGCCCGGCAGCGATCCTCTCGCGTTCTCGAAGATGTATATATATATAGGTGCGAAGAAGATTTGCAGCTACACTACCTCTATACACAGATTACCTCTCGAAAAGGAGGAGAGAAGGGGGAGGAGGTCACTCTTTCTCGCACCTTCCCTTCCGAGTCCGGTGAAAGCATTTTATTGCGCATGAAGAAGGGAGAGAGAGAGAGATCTATAGCGACACTCATGGGAAAGTGTGTGCCGGTGCAGCTGGTAATCCGCTTTTCCACTGGCACAGTTCCTTATTTCCTCAACTCTTTCATAAGGCTGAACGCGCGCTCGCGAGCACAGATTATTCATAGAGAAAGAGAAGCGATCCGGTATACGCGGTGTGCGCGCACGTGCGGAGGATGAAAGTTCGCGTCGGGCTTTCGAAGAGGGAACGAAGCCCGCTTGCAGCAATGGAGGGCGACGAATAAAGAGAGAATGAATAAAGTTGCGGTGGTGGGTATGATGGGGAAAAATTTCAAAGTCGCTTGGCGCTGAACTTTCGACTCTCTCTATATATATAGACACGTGTGAGTGTGTATACGTATAAATTTAGAGGCTTGCGTGCAGGAGAAAACAGACAAGCGACGCTGAAGTATAGTGCGCTAGGATACGACAGCAACTACCGAACTATAGTGGACTGCTATTAAAATTTACTCCCCGGCCCTGTTTTAGTTGGCGCGCGAGCACGAGAGGGAGAGAGTGAGAGTCAAAATTCATTATGCGCGCGCGGGCGCTCGCGAGAAGAAGCTTCCAAGTTTCGGCAAAGCGCTTAATTTATATACCGTATACACCCCACACGCTCGCACCTCTCCCATTCCTCTCTGCGCCAAAGTTAACGGTTTTCTTTTTAATCCGATTTCCAACGCTCACCTTTGAGACGCGCGCGCTCGCGCTCGTCTAATGCGAGGCTTTTTAGAACACGCGCGGCCGGGCTATCGCTGCAGACGGGCGCGCTGACGCGCTGCTAACTCGTCGTCTAATCCTCTGCTGCTCTCGCGAGCGTTAGAGCGCGCAACTTCATTAGAAGAATCTGCATTTCCGCAGTAGGTGTAGCTGCTGCTGCTGCTGCCTGATGGTAGTGGTAGATGCTGCAGTGCTAGCGAGCGCGCGCGGCAAACCGAACGATTCCCTCTCTACCGGGCCTTGAAATTGTGTGCTAACTGCGAGCGCGAGGCGAGTTGCGCAAATTTGTTTTCTATTCTGCAGAATTTTAAGTGCACTTCGTTAAAGAGAGTTTTGCCCGGGTGCTAAATTTATTTTGGGTTCGTTTGCGGTTAAATGGGCGGTATATAGCGAAAAATTAGATTTAAGGTTGGAGCCGACGCTGGGGGTATGATTTGAGAGGAAATATAGAAATGCGCATTGTAATTGTGGGCATTCATTTTTTAATTTTTAGATTTTACTAAATTCAGTTTTAGGACTTCATGGCATTTTTATTGTAGTAGAAAACTTTATAGTATTTTCAAATTCTTGTGATACAATCTGTTTATTTGTTTATTTAACAAATAAAAACATAATAAATTAAGTGAGATAAATGATAAAATATAATTTAATACATCTAAAACTAATATTTACTTTGTAGAGTTTGGACGTGATAAAAAGGCAACTTGTTTTACTTTTATAGATTCATGGAAACAAAAATTAGAAATGTTTTTTAATGAAAAATCATATTTACATATAGCTTTTAGGGAGAATAATGATGTTTACGGTATGTTAAGTAATTCTATATTTTCAAAACCCTTTATGAATATAATATATTTAGAATTATTTTGTATTAATTGCACACAGAGTGCCAAAACGCACGAATGGGGCATCTCGCACATTATAAACAGGTATAAAAGTAGAATTACGCATACTGAGTTAAAAAAAATAGTATAGGTACGATACTCGTGGACGTAGGCGACTAATGCACTCGTACTATTATACTAAATCATCTTAAACGTCGAATTCTAATTAGAAAAACGAAGAAAAAATAACAATAAAGATTCTATCTTCATATTTTATTCCAAAAAGTAATAATTATTACTTAACGTATAAGTTTATGATGCTTGGACATCAGAAAAATCAGTTAAGGATTATTTCAAATGCAAGAATTAAATTAACGTTAAAAATTTTCCCTTTTTAAAATATTATCTAAAATGCGTATTTAGATTTTTTTAATAAAAGTTTTCATGCTTTCATTTTCTCGTGTAATTCATTTTGTCCGAGTTTTGTCATCAACCCTTTTACTGAGTGCCATCTTCACTTTTTAATAACAATAAGTTTTCTAACAGAAAAAGACCGTGTCAAAGGACTTGAAGAGCGAAATCTCATTCATTGTTAACAAATTCATCTCTTATTTCATTTGCCAGCACGAAATTGAATTCCTAAGCTCGTTTTATTCGTTAAAAATCGCTTTCATCAGACTACTCGTTAATAAACGCGCGGCTGCCTCTCGTCAGTACTCCAACCGGCGGATAAAAGTATAGAACCAATGTAACGCAAGAACCGACAGCGGATTGCTATCAATCCATTACAAGCGGACGAGCGCGGCATCAATTTTGCAAAAGGATAACGAACGGAATTCACGAAACGAGCGCATAACTGGGCCAAGCGATCGCTCGCGTTCAGGCTATTTCTGGAATGCAATGTAACGACTGCGCGCGCGCGTTTCGCGGAAATCCACAGACCAGGTAATTAGTTTCGTAGCCCCCTCTTCCCTCCTCCCGGACTGCAAAGTACTCGCGTTGTGCAGAGAAACTGTATTACAGAGAGTTATACAGAGCTGCACGTCCGCGGTGCGTAACCCGAGTTTGTAGATTCCTCGAGACGACAACTACGACGAATCGCGCTCTCATCTCGGATTCGCGCTGCAGCTGCGCGATTGTCAAGGGCGGTTGGTCTGAGCGCAGAACGAGAGAGAAGAGAGCCTTTTCTCTACCTGATACACTTGTCGACAAGAGGAAGAAAGTGGGGGAAAAGTGCAATTTGATTTCCTTCGTCCTTTTCCATCATGCTACGTCGCGTCACTGTAATTACACGTTTGTTTAGTTTGAAGAGGTTTTTATCGTTGCCTTAAAGTATTACCATTGTAGCTCAGTGTACTAAGGAATAAAGTCGTATTTACAGGAGAAATAATGTACTCTAAGCAATTCTACTCTTTAATCATATAAATGATACCTTATTAAAATTAGCTTATTTAACGAAGTTCAAACAAAGGAATTTATTAATAAAACCTTTTAGCATTAATAAATGAATGAAAATATATAAAAGTATTAGAGCAAAAAATTCTATATTAGTGATAAAACCTACATTAATATTTCAAGTATGAAAAATATCCTGTAGAAAATATCAACGTTGATTTTAAACGAATCCTTTTAATGAAATTGGTTAAACAATAGTTAAGAGATTAAAATCATGATGCTTGAGGTACATATTATTATTAAATTGAAAAAACAAATCAAAAGACCAGAAAAATGTATGATTAAAGTTTAGTACGTAGAGTTTAATATGTATAATGACAAAAAAAGAACACCACTTAGTGTGTCATTTTTTATTTCTTCGTCTATGTAGAATTAAAAGTGCAATATAAAAAGACGTCAACCTCTGCATTTTTTCGTCTTCCACATAAAATAACAGCCGAGGCAGCTTTAGAATCCGTCGCTATTCTGGGCAACGTCCTGCAAAACTATACGTTTCCAAAAAGTTAGAAAAACCTTTTGGCGGAGGAAAAAATCGATGAAAAACACTTTGAACCGTACACATCGGGTTATGAAGCCGGATTTCTTTTGTTTTGCCGTGCCACTTGTTCGAAAGTGATTGGGATTGCTTTCATACGTGTTGGCCCTGAACCTTTTTGTCGAATGAAGCTTTACTAAACTGAGGGTTCAGAGCCTTTACATTATATTGGTGAATTGTCTCACATTTTCTTCAACTTTGATATTTTTATGAAGCGTAGAATTGTTTCCATTACTTCAATTTTGATCAAGGTCTGTAAATTAGGATTCATATAACAAATATTTAAAAATACTGACAATATGAGTACATTCGATGCTTGTTAAGGTATTGTGAATTAATTGTAATGCTCTTTTTCGTTGCGTATACAAGGTTCATCAAATACCATTTGATGGATTAAACTGCATGATGCGCGCGTACCGTGTAAAAATAAACCATTAGACTCGTATTTTACAAAAATGATACTGTAAGTAATTTCTAACAAATTGGATTTTTTCTACTCCATAAAACTCTTTTAAAATTCCACTTTTTTGTCGTACACATAACTTTTATTATCCAAACCTTTCAAAAAATTTTTTACTTTACTAAAAAAATTTTAACAGGATATTGTTAGATGTTGTAACATACTTTGATCTAAAAAATCATTCCAACTATAAAATAATGAAAAATTCAAGTAACACGATTCGAATAATAAAAGGGAATACTTAAAAAATAACAAATGCTGCAAAATTGTATTATCTCGAAAACCAAATGTAAAATGAAAATAGTAAAAGAAAAGTATTATAATATAAAACATAACATACTTAAATCGAAACATTTTTTTAATTTTTGGTAGAAAATCATAAAAATACTAACGAAGTACAGCAAAATGGAAAACCAAACCAATGTTTGCAGAATGTGAATTTAGAATATTTTCTGTAATGTTTTGTTTCGTACAAAATGTTGGTTTGAAGTTACGTTGCCACTATACCAGTACTTTTTCCATCCCTTCTATAGGATTTTTGCCCGTATAAACTTTTCGATATCACGTCTGTAAATGTAGCATTTCTTCCATATTTCAAAAAGTAATACAACGAACTTTTGATGCAAATAATTTTCATAATAATTATTACATATTATTTTTGTACGTTTGTTTTCGATGCTTTAATAACCGCATATTGAATAAAAAATAATTAAATGCAATATTTAGTCCACAGTTGACGTTTTAACGAGTGATTTTACAAATCCAATAAATCGCGCAGTTTGTATCTTTTTTAACGCATGTTTCACAAAATCGGTTAATAGATCTTACCCATAAATAAAAAAGGGCAAAGACATAAATTTCATCCAGTAATAAATAAATTTTATGAAACAACAGATGTCCACGATGCGCGCGAAACACGTCACTTTTGATTTCCAATTACAATTCACTGACACGCGCATGAATACGCAACGCGCGCGCTACACTCCCATTCCTGCCTCTTTTTTACCCGCGCATACGCTCGCACGCGTTAGCCATCAATAATTTCACAAAAACGTAGAGGCTCCGGAAAGCCGAAAGCCTCTTGCTGTACGTATTCTCGATACATCCTAAGCTCGCCTTCGAAAAGAGGAAAAGGACTCACGTTGATTGCGTACGTAGCCCTCGCCTGCGCGTACAAGCATGTCCTGGGGCTTGCATGCACACGCGCGCTTTTTACCTCGGCCGAAAAGAAGAAGTCGGAGTCCGCACAAGAGAGAGAGAGACCGTGAAAGAGAATTCGGTAACACAAGCGAGCGTGTGCTAGAGAAATCGGAATGGCTGAGAAGAAGCACCGCGGGCTAGCGTGCAGAGCAGCGTGAGGCTCTTTTGCGTCTTTGATCATCGGCTCTTCATTTTTCAGGCAAACAGGGCACTTTGTTTTTTCTTTCGCCGACGAGCGGGCGCGCACAAAAGCTAACCCGAGATATTTTCTTTTCGGCAGTTTTATTTTCGTTCCGCTATAGCAGCTGCGCTCCAATTTTTCGAAGTTGCTTTTCTAATTTAGCCGGATGGTGGGGTGGTTGTATATCGGAGAGAATGATTTTTTGTATTTTATAATACAAAAACGCCAATAACTCGGGGAGCATTATTAAATTTTGGATGCGGGCATAGATATTGATAGAAATATTGAGACAGTCGCTGACGAAAAAGTCGATTTCTTAGAAGAGAGCTTCTATCTACTTTTGGAGAAACAGCCGCGTCCATTTTTTATTAGGCTGTCAGGAGTTGGATGAAAATTCAACTTTTATTTCTTGTTTCAAAATAAGTTTATTTCAAAAGGTGTATTTTCAATAAGAGATTTGACGTTAAAGTACTGTTATAATAAAAAAAGTAATTTCATCAAACATATTTTTATTCTTTAACTAACACGGTAAATTTTAGAAGTCCAAAATCTTTATCGAACTGGTTTCATTAGTCTGATGGATTAAAAAAAATTTTGTTTTAAATTAACGTAGCCCGTAGAATTACAAATCTTTTACTTTTCCTAAAGCAGTAGACGACCATCATGACTAATTCAACGTTGGTACTTTTCAAGATCTGGTCTGAGGTTTAATAGATTACTTTCAAGCTTTTTTGCATTTTGAATTGCAAGGGGTTAAGTTGACTGAAGAATCTTGATTGAGGAAAATGTGAATATTTTAATCTACTATAATGTCTACTGATATCCTGTGAAAGTAGATATTTTCCCACAACGCAACATGCGTATTTAAAAAAAATTAAAGTCCTTTATCTGTAATACGTTCAAAGTACAAGTAAAGGTAAAACTTGAGTATGACTTTATTTAGTGATTTCTTTTGGTTACAGATATGGTGGACCAGATACGAACGAAGTTACGGAAAAATTCAATATAGATTGGGGAACGTATTTAGTAACAAATAAGACCATAATTTATGCATCAATTGATGGACGGGGAACAGGATTAAAAGGCAACAGTATGATGTTTGCAATCTATAGAAATATGGGGACAGTTGAAATTAAGGACCAACTCAATGTTACGAGGTAAGATTTTCATAAAATATATGAATATATTAAGCATACTAAAGTACAATTAAGTGCACAATTTTACAAAGAAAATTAAAATAATTCAAATCAATTAAAATTATTTAAACATTTAACATTTCAAATGAAATAAAAAAACGCTGCTAAATCATGTGTTAGCAAGATAGCTTTCTCAAAGAGACAGGGAATGTAAATTTTTATCAATTTTTATGTTTTTGCTCCTCACAAAAGCAAACAGATAAAAAATAATTTTTTTCCAATATTGGGTAACCATTTTTAAAATTTTCTTCTTACATATTTTCTTTAAGATTATCATAAACCATAAGTAAAAAGTACTTTAATCGCATTTAGAAGATATACCCATAATTCTTATTTTACTTCTAATGCTATAAATCAAGAAAAATTTGTTGGATTTTTAAACCTAATAAATATGGGCTGATACTTTAGAATTAGATTTTATCCTTTAAAAGATAATTAAACGCTTTGGGTTTATAATAAAATACATTGTTCAAAAACAAATTATATACATATTTAAAGTTCCTTCTATTTCTGATTCATTTTGAAAGCGAGAAGTTAAAAAATTTATTTAAATCTTGAGCACTGTTTTTTTTCTACGTATTTGCTCTAAAATAACCACAAAACCCATGGTTATAATGTACAACGTGCATTTGTAAGAATATGCGCATTATTTATTTATTTTAACATTTTAACGGGCAATACTGCCCTTTACATGACATAGTATAATAGAAGGAGCTACATGGTTTAATATACAGAGTATATACAGTAATAAATAGTTGTGATTAATATTGTACAGAAATACCTCTTAGAGTACGTTATTTTTATATAATTTCTAATACTAATATGCCAAACAATTTTTTTCAAACTTTATAAAATTTGTTTTTTGTTAAAAAAAATCTACTTACGCTATTCGATTATTCGATTAGCTCCAAAATCGAACCCGCACCAATTCAGTGTAAACTTCATGTACTTCCAGTCTAATATTTTCTTTCGTTCGCGAATTATGCGTCATAACAAAATTTTGTCGCATACATGTACATATTATGTACATACATCCAGGCATATATTTTTATAAAGATATTATTTCCCGATTGAGAAACGTCGAAAATATCGAAAAACATCATAATTTGAATTTTAGAAATCTTCACCGTTATGCCACTCTTTTCCTTCCCGAAAGCAATACAAAATATTATGAATAATTTTCTCCTACTTATACAACATAAATGCAAATTATAGATATTTATATCGCGAACGAAATTTCACAATTGTCAACGACAACATATAGCGAACCTCAATAAATCTCGCGCGCAATCGTCAGCAATTAATATTGCTCAATCAATACAGCCGCCGCCTTAAATTACGCATAATCTCGAGGTACCTGCCGCTCAGCCCTGCCGTAGGAAGTGCACGCGCCTACCCGGGGCTTTCATCGATCACACCGCGCACCGTCTCGAGACTCATTCGCGACGGCGGCGGCATTGGCACGAATCGCATTAAAAGGAACAAAGCGCCGACGACTTAATCAATTCCGAATTCATGCAATTAATATCGCGCCGCGCAATCTTCCCGTGAGATCGAAATGCCGCCCTGTTTTCGCCGCAGCTTTCGAAGAGAGAAGAAAAGAAAAGGAAAAAACCTCGGTCCCGGCGATTTTGAGAAAAAATGAATATGCAAATGGCCGTCTCTTTTCTCTCTCCCCATTACCAAAGTGCCGCTCTTGCGCTCGCGATGGCATCGCGTTCCGAGAGAAACGAGAAAGAAGAAAAAACAAACAAGAACGAGAGATAGAGCGCGACAAAGAGAACGATGCCCGACTTTCGCCTTTTATACTTAAAGTCCGGCGCACGAGAACGGGGAGGAGAGCCTGGATAAGTTAAAATCCCCGGCGCACTCGCGTCGGAAAGCGCAAAGTTCGGAACTCGAGAGGGAAGACGCGCGCGGCTATAATACGCATCTCCGCGCTCGGGAGCTGCTGCGACGATGATAAAACTATACGGGGAGGGAGAAAAGCGCAGCGGCAGCGGCGGCCGGTCCCTCGCGCAACGTTTCTTCTTACAGTTGTAATGAATTGAGGAACATATCCCGCGCTGCTATGCGCGCGCCCGCGAGTAATCCCGTGGATCCTGCACGTGTAACTAACTTCTAACACCTAATCCCGGGACCGTGCCCGATAAATTAACTTCTTCTTTTCCTCGCTCTCTTCTCCCTTGCTTCCCTCCCACCCCGTCCACGGCGTACTTCCGGACTTTCTTTTACCTCGGTGCACGTTCCTCATATCTCTCTCTCTCTCTCTCTCTTTTTCGTCTGCTGCACCTCTTTCTCTCTCCTTCGCTCGCTTTTTTTCAGCCATTAGCTCGCAGTGGATAAGAAAAACATTAACAAGAAGAAAATTGCTCCTAACTTTGTCTGAATTTATCGAGCCTATAGCGCAGCCTCTGCTTTTTCGCCCTTCGCAGCTCTTCCTTTCCGCGCGCGCGTTTTCTCACTCCGGAAAGGAACGAAGAGGCAAAGTGAAGCCCGGGTAATTTATTACGACAGACCAGAGGAAGAGCAGAAGGAGTGGACTCGCGCGAGACGCTGCAGCAAATTCTCACTCTCTTGCGAGCGCGCATGCGCGAGACCCGCTCCTTTTCTCATTCCTCCTCCGCGGAGACTCTCTACCCGGGAGCCGGAAAATTAGCCTACTCCAAGCCTAGATTGCTACAAATTGTATTGTACTGATTTGATAAGCAAGCCCAACGGCCCTGGATGGGAACGAGCGAGTTTATTACATTTCGTGATTGAATCACTCGCGGACCTGGTCATTTCTTACATCTGCGCGCTCGGGGATGTCTGCGAAAAATGGGAGGTCTTGTTCAAAATTTTTTCGTGCGGGCCAAAATTTTATTAAAAATAATTATTTTTTATGGTTTGAAGTAAAATTTTTGTTAACTCTATATTTATACACTTGAATTGCAAAACTAATATTAACAAATTCTTGTACTCAAATTTTCGTAACCCTTAAATCAGTACTAAGAATGCACACAGTAGTATACAATAATGAAAGCAATTATGTGAAGATTGCGTGCTTCAAGTTTCTTAAATTGCGAATAATTAACAATGTTAAACGCAAAAGCAATTTCCCAACTACTTAGCCAGCTCGCGGAAACGGATTAATAAACCTCTTAAAAAATAAATAAGGACGAGATTAGAGATATCATGCAAACTTCTTTAGGAGTTTTTTTCAACCCTCGTCAGCTAGCCGTTCCGGGCAACGCGTTTCAGCCTTAAAACAAAAAGTTATTATCAAGTTCGTGTTATTTTACAATGTTCCCTTAAGAGGAAAGTTAGTGAATTTGAAATTTTGTTACGAAGTCTTTACGGCTATAATTTTAGGGAAAACTTTTTTTTAAACATTGTCCACGTCATTCTGAAAAATTAAGCGCCCCAACAAAACTTTTTAGGCCTTATATATTCATTTTACATTCCTTGGCTTGAATCGTTGCTTATGATGTTCTAAATTAAACCGAAACACGATAAACTAATTAATTCAATAAATTAATCCCTTTCTTTTCTTTGATAATCCAAATTACAACTAAAGGAGCCTCAATCAAACTAATGAATTAATAACCAATGTACTTGACACCAGCTGTCATTCCCACTCCGATCTTCGGGGAACTTCCGACGAAGCTCGGCCTCAGCTACTTACATAGCCGTTACATATATACATATAGCGAACAGCCAAGAGCGAGAGAGAGAGAGAGAGAGCTTACGATACGAAAACTCTAGGGCTCACACGTTCGTTGCATCATTAAACTCGCACCGCGGGGCTGACGTGCTACTCCCTCTCTCCTCCATCTCTTCCTTCCTCACGGGGGCCGCGACCCTCGTTAAGGGCAATTACGTCGAGACAGCAGCAGCAGCAGCGTGACTCTCTCTCCACGGGGAGGAGGCGGAGGAGGACCGGTCTGGCAAAGTGCCTGTCCCTGCGCGCATCTCGGGGACGCGGCCGATTTTCTTTGTGTGTGACGCGCACTCGCACGCGTCGCCTCGTGAAATGTTTAGCGAGTCGCCCGCGGCGCGGAGATTGCGTCGAGCATCTCCTACAATGCCTTATACCTACTCCTCGACAGTCACTTCATACGATTCCTCCGAGGCTACTCGCCTATACATATGCGCTGGGGGCGCTATATATGTGTTATATAGAGAATTTGTCGAAACACAATAAGACGCGCAGCGCTTCCGAGCACAGAGACACGCGAACGTGTATATTACTCGGAGCCGACAATCAGCTTGCTGCAGATCCTGCAAAAGCGGGGCACGGCAATAGTAACGCGCGCACGTGGCGGCGACGGCAGTGACAACATCAGGCAAAACTATATATACACGCTTTCGGGAACCGAATCTCTTGCTTCCACGATCCCTTCAAAGAGAACGAGCGTAGCATAGTGCGCGGCCGGCAAATGCATATATGTATGCCCGGCCGTGCTAGCTCGCAGGCGTGTGCGCTATATACGAGAAACACTCGCGCGCCCATAGACGGACGACAAAGACCGAGAGAGAAGTCGGTCAGCTAGCGTCTGTCACACGTGCCCAGCGCGCAGACTAGGTAGTGGTAGTAGCATTGGAGAGAGAGAGAGGTGCTCGCTATTCCGCAATCGCTTGGCCGCTCTCCAATTTCGCGACTGACTTTTTGCGCGCGCGAGCTTGCGCCGGCAAAACAGCAGCAGCAGCAGCCGCAGCCGGTCGGTTACGCCCCGAGAAGAGAGAGGCCAATGCCACCCGCGCGTATGTATACGCGTATACACACAGCAGCAACCCCCTCGGCGAACTGGAAGAAAAGAGATACATCGTGCGTGTATGTGTATGTGTGTATACGTGTGCGTGAGGATCCCGGAAGGTCCACCGCTGCGCTCTCTCTCTCTTTCTGCGCGTGACGGGCTTTTTTCCCCGTGGACGCGTCGTTGCTGTCCTTTTTTTCTCATTTCGCGCGGTGCACGCGGCTCGTGAATATCGATTGCCGCTTTTTGCAAGATTTATTAATCGCGCGCGCACGCCCGCCTTTGATAAAGAGCCTTTCGGACTCTATTTTCGAGTACGGCCCTTTGCGCATTGTTTTATTTAACGCTCTGGTGAGAGAAAGAGACATAGAGAGAATGGTTTTTCACCCGCGTTTTTTCGATAATAAAAATAATATTTTCATTAAAAGTTGGGGGGGGGGGTGACTGTTCTCTCGCGCGTGCATTGAGCGTGAAAACTTGTTTGTATACTGGTTTTTATGGTTTATAAAGTCAAATGTCATTGCTAATTGCGAACGTTTAATGAGTTATTTAATTATTTTTAGTTTAAAAGTCAATTCAAATTTAATGCACGTACGGTACACGGTGGGATAAATTTTACAAATTATAAAATTACATGTTACAGTGTACGCAAAATAATTGGTATAATTAAGTTCGCATTCGCGAAAAAGTTGCTCTGTAATTATTGTCCATTAACGTGGATGCTCCTCTCTCTCTCTCTCTCTCTCTCTCTCTCTCTCTCTCTCTCTCTCTCTCTCTCTCTCTCTCTCTCTCTCTCTCTCTCTCTGGCCTATATTCGTACATGAAATTGCATTTTTTAATGATTTGCTTTACTTAATTGAAGCCTTTTAACTCGACGTTTCGTAATTTAAAATGCAGCTAATGTGAAAAGCTGTTTATATCAATACCCTTTTTTCATTCCTTTTTCAGCTTCGTCGCGCGTTTTAAGTGTAATTTACCGCGTTTCAAATTTTCGTTCAGTAAAATTAAACTTGATGCATAAGTTACACACTCTATCGCGTTGCATTACAATATTGTATATCCTTTCTAATATCAATTTCAAGGTATTTACTTCTGTACCAATTAACTTTAATCTTGCAACGCTTGATAATTCAATACATTACGCGTTCATTAAACAGAGTAAATAATTTAACAACTGCATTTCGATACACACCTATACCTCGCAGCTTCGTAAATACCCCTTTTCTTTTCTCTGCCTAATTGCAAGCTTCGACCGCGGACCATCGCCGTCAAGTGCGCGCGCGAAAGAAGAGGCGTGGATCGACGCGACTCGCAATTGGAATAAAGGAAAAGGCAATTTGAATCACGAAGAAGAAACGTCAAGGGGGGGAATTGACTCGTTCGATTTCGAGGATTTGCCCAGGACCAAAGGGATAAAGGCCGCAGATAGGGGATAGAGAGAGAGAGAGAGAGAGGGATGTTATAGATTGTCAGATATCCCCTTCCTCCGGTCCTTCTTTCCCTCTTTCAGCGCCTCTCTTGGAGTTTTGCGCTGCGGAATGGCTCGCGGAATGGCCTCATAGGTAGATAAAAAAAGAAACCGGCGTTCGATTGAATCTATATATGTATATATATATATATATGTATATATTCGACGAACTTGGAGATATGCGGATTGCATCGCGGATTTTTATTCGATTAGATGACGTGTGGGATAAACGTACCCCATCGCGCGCGCGCACTCGGCATGATTGTCGGCTTGTTCTCGGTCATAACAGGCGCCACGAATATTGATTTGAATGTTCGTGCGTATAAAGGAGGTAGATGTCGCGAGGGATTATATGGGATTTTTATGTTTTTTCGCCGAGTATTGATTGCTCTAAGTAATTTTAGTTTCACGTTAGTTTTTCGCCGTAAGGTGCGAAAGGTGGAAATAAATGGATTTTCAGCGCTCGGAATGGCTTTCAGCTGGAAATGTATATAGTAACCGGAAACCGTAACATTTCATAGCGTCTATAAAGATTACTTACTGCATAAGGATGCTGAAACAGAGGATAGCTTGAATATTCAAAAATTGTAAATTGTTGAATAATATTTATGCTTATAGTTTACTTCTTAATTTAAATAAAACGCATAATGTTATTTCTTAGTATTTGCAACATCGAAACAAAATTTTATTTATTATGAAAAGAATTATGACTCCTTTTTGAAGTTGCAAAAATTGCACCCTTAGATTAAACTTGTTTGATAAGCTTTTCGTAATCATTAAGTCAGTCATTCTGATAACTAAGAAAACTTTGAAAACCGAACCGCCGTAAGCCCACTAACTACAAGATTCGACTGCGCGGAATGAAATCCGGAAAACTTATTTTAATTAACCCCTTTGCGCCTGTCTTCTATCAAGTTGTTTTTCGAGCACTTTTATAATTAGTCATATCTATAAGGAATTCTGTAAAATCCGTCGGAAAAAATTAGTTTATTCTAAAACTTTAATAAAAATGTTTATTTTCTAAACAGTTATTATCTTATTTTAAATATAATGAAGAAATTATATCAATATTCAAAGCTCTAAAAATGTAATAATTTATAAAAATTATTACGTATAAATAATGTAACGGTAAAAACGTTTGAATAAAATGCTAATAGAACTTTTAATTGAAAAAGCCATTTAACATTTTTTCAATTAAATATCTAGATATTTAAGGAACACCAAAAAGGGTTTGAGAGTTGTAAATTTTATTTTACAGTTCTAATATTTTGTTATTGAATTATATAACAAAAAGCCCATTCAAACAATAATTTTTCGCGCAAGAGTATATATTTAAATTTTAACTTCTATGTGTACACTATATTAAATAACTATCTCTTTTTTAAAGCCGTTATTCTTGTTACTTGTATAGGTAATTAGTATCAGAGCCGCCAATTAAGAAAAAGCTAATTACAAAGTGCTTTCTCTCACTTTTTTACTTTTAAATTTAAATATTCAGTAGTATCTTCATTTTCTACACTAAAAGTTTGATTTTTCCTTTCCGAAACGCCATATTTTAATTAATGCAATACAATTGAAAGTAACAACTTCTTTAATTATTTACGTGTAATAAAATTCTATTCATCAATATTTATAAATTGAAGAGTTTATTTTCATATTAAATAATTCCCGTTTTTCATATTTCAAGTAATTTAAAAAAAAAATGTTGTACGTTATATGAATGATGTTAAATTAAAATTTTAAACATTATTTTAATAACGATAACATGAAAGAAATCGGTAAGTTTCAACCAAAAATAAACAAAAATAAATTTTTTCAAAAAGTTAAATTACGTATTCGATTTTAAAAAGTTGAACGAACACTTTTCAAGCGATTAATCGTACGTAATAACGAGTATTTATATATTAAGAAGTAATTAACAATTTTAAGTAAATCAAAATTATAACTCGAATTACGCATCATTTTAATTGTTTTTTTTTTCACATGCAAACATGATAATTACTCCATTAATTACAGAATTAAAGAAAATATAAATCCAGAAAATGTGCATGTTCTGTAATTAAACTCTTGTTTTAATTAATACGTTCGATCCGATTACTCATTGTACATAAATGTATACGAAAGCTTCAATAAATCTACATATATATATGTAATTTCACCGTAAATAACAGCGAGTATTAAAGGAAAAAATCTGAAAATTCCACAGGCATCTACAAGACAACTTCTCCTTCATCGATCGCACGAGGACGGGTATATGGGGGTGGAGTTACGGCGGCTACGCGACGGGCATGGCACTGGCAATGGATTTCGATGGAATTTTCAAATGCGGCTTGTCAGTTGCACCCGTGACCGACTGGACGCTTTACGGTAAGAGAGCAGCGGCAGGAGCAGCAGTGCGCCTGATAACCCGCCCGTATCACTCGCAAACTTCCGCCCACTCGGTCTACAACCGCTATACATTTTCCGACGCGACGCGAAGGGACAACGGAAAATCTCCCTCCACTACAGAACTCGTCTTATTTATATATTTTCGTTTCCTTGCTTGTCTTTTTTCAAACGACCTCAGTTCTTTATACTTGAGCTAGAGCATATAAAAATTTGTTCGTTGAAGCTCGTAGAAAGTATTACCTACGCTTTTTTATTAAAAATGCTATATCTACAAATTTTCTATTGCGTTTCGTAAAAATTTTAAAATTAGAATGTTATCGATAAAGTAAAGTAGGTCTTTGTCGTCGTGGGCATGCAGAATATCAATGAGCCCACTAATTTAATATTGTTCTACTTTAATATTTTACGTAAGCATTTCACTTACCTTGAAGCCCCCGGACGTAGAGATCATAAAGCGATATAAAATGACTGATGACAAACTTTTATATACCCCGCTCGCATTTTCATAAAACTACCTTATATTCAAATTAGAATTCATCTAGCAAGCTCGCGCGAGCCCGGATTATATATGCGTGCGGATTTTAGTTTACTCGAAAGGGTATTAGATTTTTTTCTTATAACGTATATAAAACTTCTATCTATATGTAAAGTAACTCGGGCAAAGATGACTTCGTCAGACGAGCGCGCGCGGACTCTTTGCATTTTGTAAAATTTGTTTTGCACGCGAGATGCGGATTTTACTTTATTAGCTTTTCCGATATTTAAAAATCAACGAATGCCGCGCGACCTCGCGAAAATATTTTCCCGAGACTGAAAATACCTTAAATACGATACGATCCTGGCGTATACACGTTACCAAATCAAACATGTCAGATTGAAATTTTTTGTTTAAAACGAAGTTACATATTTAGCATCCGAAAATCTGATTCGCTGCGCGCTGGTATTCCAGTTTTTATGCCGGCCTGCGCTTTTGTGTAAAAACGAGTTGAGATTGGAATTTTTTTCAAAACCATCGCGAGTACCTGCACACTTTTTGCGCATGCATAACATAATAATCGCAGCGAAAATGAAAGAAAGCTGCGGCTTGTATATAGCTTCAGCTCGTGTGGAGTATAACGCGGACGCATATATACACGAGCTCGTAAAAGTTTTTTCATTTTACCGTTGAATAAAGCAAAATCAAATTTCGTTAACTGATACTACATAAAGCGCCGCGCGCGCATAATGCACTTAATTTGCAAAAATAAAAGTGTTGAAGAGAGAGAAGAGAGAAGTTTATGTAACGTGGAGAGGGAGTTGTAGCGAAAAACAAAAAAAAAAACGTAAAACTGTAATAACAAGAGCAGCGGGAGCTTAATAAAGAGTGAAGAAGTAAGTAAAGCGTTGCAGCTCAGGCGGCTCGCGCGCGAGAGCGCCTACTGCACAATGGAAGCAATATTTCCGCCGGGCTCAGCCACCCCCTCCGCGTGCTTTCTTTCGGATCTTATGAAAGAGCTACTTGACACCGACTAATTACACAGGGCGTCTATCATATATATATATACACACACACACACACACACACACACACACACACATACACACACACACACACACACACATACACACACACACACACACACATACACGTGGAGTCCTGCCGCGAAGGAAGAGAGCGCTTTTATTACTGCGAAATCGCGCCTGCGTCCCGTCAAAGAGTCTTTCCCTCTCTAGCAGCCTCTTTTCCTTAGTCCCTCGCGCACCTCTTTTCCGTGAGCTCGCGGCGGCTCCTCCTTTTTGTAGCCGGGAAAACTCATTAATCTCGCTCGTCCGTTGCAGCGGTAGCAGAAGCGGGGGTCGTCGGACTGATTAATTAATAAGCTGGTTTAATTACAGATTCCGTCTACACGGAAAGGTTCATGGGGCTGCCGAATGTCGCCGACAATCTCGGTGGCTACGACCAGAGCCAGCTGCTCAACAAAGTTGACAATATCAAGAACAAGGAGTACTACCTGATACACGGCACCTTAGACGACAACGTGCACTATCAGCAGTCGATGCTACTCGCCAAGATGCTCGAGCAGAAGGATATCCTGTTCCGACAGCAGGTGAGATAGCAAGTGCATATTGTGGCCGCGTGATTGACGCGCTCGGGGAATCAATGTGGGCCACGATATGGGCCTATTATCTGTGTATTGCAAAGTGTCAGGTTTATATGATAATTTTCTATTACAATTTAGCGATTCAATAATGTTGGAATAAATTAATGAATTAATGATTTGCTAACTAATAATATACTGATAAAATGTATTTTATTGCTATAGTACAATGGCAAATATAGACGTTATATTTTTTCATTTTAATTCATTAAGTTTTGAGGACACCGACGCGAGCTGGAAAATATGTTAAACATAAAACATTTAAACAAAAATTTTCTCTATAATAATGCAAATAGTTGTTAATTTAACTAACAAAAATCTGATGTTTATCTGATGATTGATCTCATTTTGCTGATGGTTCCCGCTTCCCGGTATTTTCTGCAATTCAATACCCGTCAATTTATTTTTTATGTCCAAAATGTTAACAATGAAAACTTTAATTGTAATTCATTTTTCAGACATACACTGACGAAACCCACGACATTGCTCGAATGCGTCGTCACCTATATCATTCGATGGAAAACTTCATGGATGAATGTTTCAAGTTATCTTCATGATTGGAAAGTGGCCTACATCGTCGCTAAATGCGTTGTATGATTTGTACATAGACGTGTACAATATTGTAAGATGAATGTTTGTGTACATAGTAGATTCCAGAATGATACAGGTAGCAAGAGAAGCAGTCGTTAGTTGATGAAAATCGCGTGTAACGAAGCATTTTTCATATGAATATTTTTTATGAATCACGGAATGATTATATTACGAGATGATGCGGTACTAGTTGAGGTCCTATGTGAATGAATTTGTATTGTCCAGTGAAGCGAACGCTCTTTACGCTATTGTAATTCGTACTTACTAATTGTTAAAAAATATGCTTTTTATTCAATTTTATAAAAAAGTTAATCTTGTATAACATTGTAAGAGAACTTACAAGAGTTTTTTCATACATATTATTAGTTATATTTTGAATTTTACTTTACTCATTTTTAAGCAAAACTTATTTTTATGTATCTGTTATAGAGTTTAAGAAATTTTACGGAATCTTTCTATTGTGACTACTGTTAGTGATGAATATTGTAATACTTAAGTTCCTTTATTACCTCTTTTAATTTCTGTATCAAAGTGAAAAATCTTTGATTTATTAAAATTTATCATTGTTAATATTATAATATAAATGTGTGATAAGCTGCACAATAGCGTACATGTATATAAGAAAATATTACAGATTTCAGCGACTAAAAGTTTTTTAATCCAACAAGGACCATTGCAACATTTTTGAGAATTAATCAAAATAAATTTATTAAAAACTTGTTAACTTTTAATATTTGAGGTCTTTAAATAGTGTAAATATGAGGTCACTTCATCAAAGCGTAATCAAGGTAGAATTTGGTAGGATCTGCTTCTGCAGACTTACAATAACATTAAAGAGCTGCTTGTATAATCACCATCAATTATTTGTTAAATGTAAAACGAATAAAGCTCTATGTTTTATTAAAAATATTTTTATTTTTTCATAAAATTCCTTAATGCATAACTATGAATTTTCGGTTTCTTTATATCTGAAACAAAATAAAATGATTACATTAAACCTTATCCTTCCTATATTTCCAAAACTTTTTCTAATTAATATTATATTTTTTACATACTTGCACTTTGTACATGTAAAAAATACTGTTTGACCTTCATCTGCTGATCGTAATTGCAAGGTAGCATAAGACATCTTGTCATTGTTACATTGAGGACATCTTCGGTCAACCATAGGTCCTTCTGTTTCATCTTCATCCTCATCCTCTGGTTTGGCTGGTGCATAAGTATACTCATTATTGAAAGCAGCAATATAAGTCATTGCCATATCTCCAAAAACTGAAAATAGAAACATAATTTTATAATATTGTAAGCAAACATGTTTACAATTACGCAATTAAAAAAACTTTCTTTGATACCAAGAAACCCTTTTAAACTTCTTATTTATCAAAGTAAAAAGAAATTTTTAATTAATTATGGATACAATTAAAACAATGTACAAATAAATGTTTATACAGTAACAATTTTATAACCTTTCATATGACAAAGTTTCTTATAGAAATCACAATTAACTTTTAACTTTATATAAAACTTTTTAAAAGTTTGAATCATTAGGGGAGGATGGGGTATTGGCGGTCACCTAAGCGGATTTGGTTAGTATTTTCAATTCATTGTAGTTTTGATTTATTTTTCACGTTATATAGTTAGTTTCTATTTGGTTAACAAAATTCACGAAAAATTTCATCTTAAAATAAAAATTTATAATGTTGTAAGAAAAATCAAAAAGAAAAATCAAATTGAGGTTGGCTTTCAACTCGGGGTAATCCCGGTCAACACAGGGGAAATACCAGTCACTAGAAATATGTTCTTTTTATAGATAAATAATTCATTTAATTAAATTAAATAACTATAAAAAGTGTTTATTATTTATCATTTTCCAGCAAAACATGTAGTTTAAATTGATTTTTTACTTCTAAAATACGTCAGCTAAATGTCGAGTGACTCAAGATAGCAAAAGTGAGGTTGTGATCTCAGTTTCGAATAACAAAATCGTAATAAAATATTTTTTTTATCTAAAAACGGTTATATGTACTAGTTATTACATGTATATTGATATTGTGGCACAGTCGGTGCATAAAACACCTTATACAAAGAGAAAAAGTGTGACCGGAATTTTTAAAAAATTTTAAAAATAAAAGAGTATTTATGCTAATTGTTCATATCAGTTAATTTCTTTAAAGTATTTAGATTAATATAGTATATTTAGTGTAACCTTGAAAAATCAAAAGATATGCTTAATATCTTATTTAATACTCTGTAATTCTCATAAGAAAAGTATTCGAAAGCTACTTTGGCAATTAACAGTAATATAAAGTTTTCTATGCTTGAAAATAGTAGTATATTAACAACATATTAATATTCAATTGCAATAAGTGCTCAAATGTTTATGAATTCCTTGCAAATAGCTGACCGGAATTAGCCAGTGACCAGTATTACCCCGTTCTGACTATTCCGTCACGTGCACCACCACTTTCGAAAATTGAAAATAATTAACGATAGTAAGCAGCTTCAGTACGAACCATCGACTCCCCATTTTCGCTTGCACGCGTAGCAAACTACACCTCCTGTTTCGCTTAGCAAAGGTAGTAACGAGCCACAATCGGGACAGAAGCCCGGCGTCGTAGTGAAGGATACATTGTTGTTCATCGAAGTCATTTTCACTTGAATTTGATCAACAAAAATCGGTGCTTCCTTCTGCACTCACGAAAACTGAACAAGTATGTAAAAACAATACGGCCATGCTTGATCTGGCAAAATAATATCTAATATGTTCACGCGGAGCATCCCACGTGACGAGCAGTAGTGGGTGGCCGGTGGCGGTAGGGTATTTTTCGCCGCGCATGCGCACTTTAATTACTAATTCGGATCGGTGACGTCAAGACACGGTAGTACTTGACGTCACCGAACCGAAGTGGTACGAAATTTAAAATGAGAAATGAAATAAATCTTGTTAACAATTTATTAAATGAAAAATTGTGGTAGTGCTTAGAAACTTCCTCAAGGCCAGGTATAAAAAATTGATTTTACTTTTGCGTCTTCACTCTTATACGAAAAATACCTGTTTTATGTGATTTTTCAATCTTAAAGGTTTTAAAATTAACTACTTTTACAGAAAAAATATTAATGAATTATTTTTCACATTTTCAATATAATTATAGTTACAAAATAAAATACAATTGCATTTTAAAATTCTTTCAATATTTTAAATTTGATACCCCTCTAACCTCAAAATTATAACTTTAATATGATTATTCGGCTCTCGTAGTATAAAATACGGTTCGAAACTGGTGCGTAAGAACACGAACAGAAATCTGTAGCAATTATCGCATGGATCCTAGCTATGTGGTTTTTGTACGACGCTTAGCTTAGTGCGATAATCGCACTAAGCCGATGCGAATAAGGCCCCCGCTACATAAGAGCGTTTGCACGCGGGTGCACGCGTATGCAACTAGGGAATATCTAGTAATTTTCACGTTGGCTGCATCGAAAATTACTAGATATTCCCTAGCTGCATACGCGTGTACCCGCGTGCAAACGCTCTTATGTAGCGGGGGCCTAAGGGAGAGTGTATACATAAACGCTACGCGACGCTCCGCGACGCAACGCAACGCTACGGTTACTTGTAGAATTTGTTGCTGATTGGTTAATAAGCTTTGTGGTGTACGAGATAAAAGTATATTAGCCAATCAGCAACAAATTCTACAAGTAACCGTAGCGTTGCGTAGCGTTTATGTACACTCTCCCTAAGGGACAAGACAATGTACATAAGCGCTGCGCTTGTCTTGCGCTGCGCCGCGCTGGAGCCTTTCTACAATAGATTCAGTTCAGTTCGTCAGTTCCGTCGAATACATTGTGAATATATCTATATACATAAGTATATATAGATATATTCACAATGTATTCGACGGAACTGAACAGATGAACTGAACATATTGTAGAAAGGCTCCTGTAGCCGCACTAGTCACTACGCCTTCTGCCGCGCCGTTTTGTTCCTATATTCTATTTCTATTGGAGTTTTATAGCAGTAAATAGGTAAGATTCGTAAGATAGAGCTAAGAATATAGGAACCGAACGACACGATCTGGGCAGGCATACCACGGCGCGGCGCAGGTGCAGCGCAGCACACCATAGCGCAGTGCAGCGCGGCGCTTTTTTTCCCGTTAAAGGATTATTTCTACAACGTAGGCATGTACCCTGGTTCTCACTATGTCGATCAGTATGGAATGGACTTAACTCTTCTTAAAAACAGTAAATATCTAAACAAAATATAAAATTAGAGACGAATATGTGACTAATATCCGAGTCAGATGAAAAAGCAGCTCCCTCTGTATCAAACCTCAGCACCAGAAATTCCAACCAAGTGCGGATAATTAAAAAAAAAAAAACTGAATAATCCGCTCTCCGCTAAGAGACGCCGGGCTAAGTCACAGAGAATTAATATGAGAAAAACCTCAATTAATCTAAAATAGTCAATAAAGAAGCTCTTTATATATTTCTCATGACTATACCAGAATAGTTATCAAATATACTAAAAGAATGTACTAATGTAGAGGTGGACCACCATTGCACACGAACCCTTTCGGACACAAAAATCAACTGCCCACAAACTTTTCGCACCTACAAAAACGGAACCCTCGTCTTCGCTATAATATATAAAATATAAGATTGAGAAAAAGCAAAGATATTAATCAACAATCTAACTTAAATAGAAAAAAACAATAAACATTAGATGAGAGAAATTTTCGTTCAATCCTAGTGGAAATGAAAAATGAAAATAACTGTAAATAACTGTAAATAACTGTAAAAAACTGTAAATAACTGAAAATAACAGTTTATAAGTGTTTGATTTGAGACGTTAATAACAGTTATTTACAGTTATTTACAGTTATTTACAGTTATTTACAGTTATTAACAGTTATTAACAGTTATTAGCAGTTATTGACAGTTATTTACAGTTTTGCAGAAAAGTACCTGCGAAAACGGAGGTGCTGATAAAAGTTAGTTACAGTTATTAACGGTTATTAACAGTTTTTAACAGTTATTTACAGTTTTATTGATAAGAAAAAAGTTAGTATTATAGCGAAAAAAATTAACTGTTTATAACTGTAAATATCTGTAAATAACTGTTAATAACTGTTAATAACCGTTAATAACTGTTAATACCCTTTATCAGTACCTCTGTTTTCGCAGGTACTTTTCTGCAAAACTGTAAATAACTGTTAATAACTGTTAATAACTGTTAATAACTGTTAATAACTGTTAATAACTGTAAATAACTGTAAATAACTATAAATAACTGTTATTAACGTCTCAAATCAAACACTTATAAACTGTTATTTACAGTTATTTTCAGCTATTTACAGTTATTTACAAAAATCATTTCCGCTAGGGAAGTGATGTAAAATAAATATAAAAATTACAAAATCGAAATGAATTGATCAGTAAGATTATTTCGATTCAGAAATTCGACATCCAGAACAAAAATAATCCAAAACAAAGATTAAACTCAAGCATGGGTCATATGTAAATTAAAATGTAAACAACACTAATTCAAAATATCATACCATTAGATATAACTCGAAACGATATGTATTACAATAATAAATAAATCTAGAGTATTGATGATTAGAAGATATATACCTACTATGAAATACTGCTAGAGGCAATGTCAAGGACAAAGTTGTTATGAGATACAAAATCGAAGTTAAAAACAATTCGTCAAAATTATTAGATTTTTCTTTTAGTAAAAATAAAAATTTTTTAAGAAAAATATAAAGCGCTCCATGTCCTCGTGATTAAAGATCTCTTACGTCGATAACCACTAGGTCTCATACTTTTTAAAGATAACAATTCGAGACGATTTAATGTTTGGTGTTGACCTAAACACAATTTTACGGAAAGCCAACGTCTGCCACCTCGACACCTACCGGGTCTCTCACATCCTTTAGGAAACAATATCAAATGATAATATGATATATTATATGAGTGAAAAATTCAAAAAACACAAATACTTAAAAACTAAAAGGTTGATGTTTGGCTTTGTCCTATAAAGACAATTCAAAATTTTATCAAAACAAATTCTATGGAAAAGCCAAAATCCTCGTAGATGAAGGTCTGCCACTCAGACACCTACACTGACAGAAAAAATCTGGTAAAAATTCTTATGTTGTCATGTAAAAATTACCATGTTGGAATCGTAACTCGACCATATGTCGGATTTTTAGCAGAAATTGCAATACACGTAGGAAAAATTCCAAGTCTAACATGGGAATTTTTTTATAACTGATTTTAAAGAGCGAAAAAAATTATTACATTTTTTTTTTTTTTTAGGAGTGGGGGAGCGAGTATCAGACACGTAATTATTATATTTAGACAATACAGAAGTTATTTTTGAATTAAACATGATTAAAGAAAATTTATTAAATAAATTAAAAATTTTTGACGGCATCGAGACTCGAACCTGGAACCCTTGGCACGGTAGTCGGGAGCGCTAACCACTTACCTAAAAGACATATGTACTACAAAATTTTGGAACTTGTATATCCCCAAACGTAAGTTATGCGCGCTAATTTTATAACAAATTATGCTTTAACTCGAATAATATTATTCTCTATTTTAACGTAATTTATTACAAATGTTATATATTAAGAATATTGTTTAACATTTTATAACTATTACCAATACCTTAAATTAAACAAGCTCATTTATTTATTAATGAATTTGTATTTTCGATATAATGGTTTTTCACAACCTTCCTTAAAAATATTACAAATAAACAATGATTTTAAAAGTTGTCTTATCATAAAAAATAAAAAAAAAAATAAAAACAAGTATGTTGGATTAGAACGCACATTCAGTTGTTGCGTTTAGCGTTTGTGTTTTGTCTCGATGTTGCCAAGGTGGATTGAGTTTGTTGACATGTATCTGTCTGAATCTTTCCTATTTTGACATTGAAGAGGTCAACTTTTCGTGCACTCGCGGGGTGTTTACGATTGAACGTGTGAATTCTTACTCTAAAACTCTCTCAATTTTTACCATGCTAGCCTGGGAAAATGTACAAAAGATAAAGTTCCATTAGTCACGTGTTAATTTTTACTATGCTGGCATAGGAAGTTTTACTTGTGACATTGGACTTTTTCATATAAAAGATAGTAAATATTTCGATTTTAAGCAGTTGTGGGCAACTTGCAAGAGCAACATAGGAATTTTTCCCCGGGTTTTTCTGTCAGTGTACCGGGTCTCTCACACCCTTTAGGAAAAATAGGAAAAATATATATAACAAGAATTAAAAATATACTTCATAACGTATTCGTAGACGAAGAACTGCCACCTCGACCTCCACAAGGTCTCTCACACCCGTTAATACGATATAAAGTCCCAAATAAGATTCCAAGAACAATGAGAAGAATCTATACGACCTGTTTTAGAAGAACCTCTCCATCCTCAGAAGGACTCTCCAACCTCTGATTGAATCGAAGAGAAAAGCTCTCATCAGGAACCGTTTAGAAAAAAACCTCCCAAAATATTATAACTAGAAAGAGATGAACTTGAAATATGTTTAGCAAGGATTCCATCTTCACACTTCTGCTTGAGCAGCACCAAACGAAAACCAAGAGCGGGAGCGCGAGGCGAGAGTCGACCGCACAGGCCGAAGTCTAAACACGGAATCCGCAGCGCGGCGCTTATGTACATTGTCCCTAATACAGGCCCGGTGGCGAATTCGCCTTGTTAACCCTTTGAAGCATGGTGGTCCCTATAGGGACCACCTTTTTGATCTGCTCTTTTTATTTGTAAAAATTGTTTTTTTTCATTATGTATGAATGGTTTTAGGCTTTTCTGATAGCTAAAAGCTTAGGCTACAATTCTATACTACTAATATTTCAAATTTATTTGTTGTTAAATTGTTATAAATAAACAAATAGTAAAAAAATGCAATTTTTCAAGAAAAAATGTATGCTTCAAAGGGTTAAGACCAGCGTCAGCGTCCCTCGCGACCAAAATTCTAACTGCTTATTAAAGGATAAACACAGCTGATTAGCATGAACGGTATACGAACCAAAGATTATTTAATTAAAAAATAAAATAAGTAGTGATCCGATGAACGTCTTAAAATCATTTATTGATTTGTCTGATATTATCAGATATATTGGCAATGGAACAAGGCCTTATGTGGAAGGCGAAAGAGTTTATAAGGCTAATCATATAATATGATATAACCCGACGTTTTTAGGCACAGTGCTATTATCTCTGCTGAGCAATCATTACTTTCTTTGGCTAACCCACAAAATATTATATAATTAGCCTTATAAACTCTTTCACCTTCCACATAAGGCCTTGTTCCATTGCCAATATATCTGATAATATCAGACAGATCAATAAATGATTTTAAGATGTTCATCGGATCACTACTTATTTTATTTTTAATTAAATAATCTTTGGTTCGTATACCGCTCATGCTATTCAGCTGTTTATCCTTTAATAAGCAGTTCGAATTTTGGCCACGAGGGGCACTGACGCTAGTCTTAACAAGGCGAATAACGCATGGCCGGTGGCGAATAACGCAAGCGCCGATGCGTTCATCGCAACGCCCTCTGTGTAGGTAAAAACAACAGTGAATCTCATGCGATAACCGCTACAGATTTTTCTCCGTGAAGATTTTTAGCTCATGTGATTTTTCTCACTCGCTTCGCTCATGCAGCGTGTTTCATCACGTGAGTTAAATAATCACCTTCCGCACTCGTGTCGAAATGTACTACATTGTTCATTAAAATGAAACAGTTTTAAAAAAGTTAATTTTCATCTTACCTTGCAGTGAAAATGTAAACATTTGATTCTTTTTGTAACATAAATAAAATTAGCTTTATTGTCTATTCTTTTACATTATTAGACCAATGAAAGCGCAGTTAACAATCTACAATAATACTTTATTTAGCCTTCTACTTGAGATTTATCATCATTATTTTTTTTTTAAAATGGATTGTTTCTTTATATAACGGAAGCAATGGATGAAATAGGAATCTATTATTTTCGAGAGAAAATGTTTATTATTCATAAAAAATTAATTTTCTTTCAAAACGACAAGTCTATACGTTTATCAGTAATTTACGACAAATTATATAGCGTTCTCAGAAATTGTTTGTAAGTTTTGTTATACACAGATTATTTATGTTCTGACTTTCTCGTGAAGATAATAAACTTGAACAGAGTATCATTGGTATCATTGTAAAATTATGCAAATTTTATTTCACATTAATATCCTACCCTAGTGGAAATCGTTTTTGTAATTAACTGTAAATAACTGTAAATAACTGTAAATAACTGTAAATAACTGTAAATAACTGTAAATAACTGTAAATAACTGTAAATAACTGTAAATAACTGTAAATAACTGTAAATAACTGTAAATAACTGTAAATAACTGTAAATAACTGTAAATAACTGTAAATAACTGTAAATAACTGTAAATAACTGTAAATAACTGTAAATAACTGTAAATAACTGTAAATAACTGTAAATAACTGTAAATAACTGTAATTAACTGTAAATAACTGTAAATAACTGTAAATAACTGTAAGAAACTGTAATTATCTGTAAATAACTGTAAAAAACTGTTAATAACTGTTAATAACTTTTATCAGTACCTTCATTTCTACAATTATTATTTTACAAAACTGAAGATAACTGTAAATAACAGTAAATAAGTATAAATAACTGAAAATAACCGTTATTTAAACGTCTCAAACCAAATAATTATTTTCAGTTATTTACAGTTATTTACAGTTATTTACAGTTATTCAGTTATTCACAGTTATTCACATTTTTTATAGTTATTAAGATTTTTCATTTCCGTTAGGGTATAGTAAAAAGAATTTATATTCGATCATATTTGATCCAATTTTGAAATCGGACTTCTCGATGGGACATCCTATTTTAGTGAGAAAGACAAAATAGGAATCAAATAAGATTTAATAATTTTTTGTCAGGGTATAATATATTAATATAATAATTAGCATCAATTACTAACTGTCAATATGTTTTTAGTTTGTTTGTTTAATATACAATTAGTTCGTAAGGCTTACGTGTAAATACAAGGAACGTAATTAAAAGAGACATGAATACAATAAACTAATGAATTATTATGTTATCATTCGTAAGCAATTAAAATAAAAGCAACTCATCTTGTTGAGTGTAGCAAAGCTTGTTGGATTACGTCAATGTTTGTTTTCACAGCGCAGTGAACCCTCTGAGAGCTCACGAGAAACTCGAATGCTCCACACTCCGAGAAGTTTTTGGATTTATTAGAAATAAAAATGATATCGTCGAAAGTGCGTTTTTACCACCTCATTGCTGGTGTTTTCTTTAGCAGTTCAATGCTGAAATTCTCAAACGGGTAAGTGTGAAGTATTGATAATATACTGTTAATATACCTATGAATTAGCCGTCGTTGTATTCATCAAAAATTAATTTTTGTCGTACATCTCATTGTAAAAGTTTACTAATCACTGTTACTTTGACATAAATAAATCTGCGCAACCTTTACTTTGAGAATAATAACTATCATTTGAGATATCGAAAACCGTCCCAACCAACCAAAAATAAAACTCCACAACCTTCTTCAAAAAATCATTCTAACATTATAGAAACCTCAAATTTCGATTCTTCCACAGCCAAACCGTCCTCTTCGACTTCACAAAGCTGTCGAACGTGGACGACTGGATCGAGTCCTCGGACACGGTGCGCACCGTCGGCATGTCCAAGGCCGTACTCGCCCTCCAAAAAACCCAAGTCTTCCAGCGGGCCATCTTCTTCAGCCTCCTCAACCCCCAGCCTAACAGCGCGGCTTTCGCGGGTGTGCGCACACGTGGTACCTGGAATCTACAGGACTTCAACGAGATCCGCGTGCGCTGCCGTGGCCAGGGCCAAAATTCCCACTATAAGATAGTGCTGCGTCACAGGGGCAAGGAGTCAAACGAAGATATCGGTTACGAGCAGTACTTCGACGCGCCCATGTCGAACAGCACCTTCAGTGACGTGGCGCTGCCCCTGGCGAACTTCAAGCCGTACTTCAGGGGCCGCGAGATCAAGGACGCGGAGCCGCTCGATCGCGCGCACATCACCATGTTCGGGTTGCAGATTTACGGCGGGGTGTATCTGCCGATCAAGCAGGAGGGTGTGTCCGCACTGGAGATCGAGAAGATCGAAGCGTGCAAGAGTAACGAATTGCCCGCGAATTGAGGTTGAGATTAAGAGTGGAAGATTGTATTAGTTTTGTTGCCTTTGTATTTATATAATGTATATATGATTTTTTGATGTGTAAAAAGCAGAGATGAATCATAGTACTTTTTTTACATTTTCTATAAGCTTTTTGGTATGAGTTAATTTCGAATTAAACATTATATCGTTATACTAATATTTCGTTGCTTCGAAGAAATGCAGACACTGTAATATAATTACCACTATAATCTACATAAATAAAGAATCCAATGCCAGACATTATTCAAATATATACGTGACAGAAAACCAAAACTCTTCCAACATTTTTTCAGATTGATTTTAATAATATATATGTAAGTATGCATATATACATCCATCCGACCGTCAACTTTATTGATCAAACAATATTAAAGAAGTATATGCGTATAAAATTAGCGTGAGATTATCGTAATTGCCTTTCATCAGAACCAATTCGTTGTTATTCTCAAAAAGAAAAATTAACATATATCACATGCCTAAAATACATAATTTATCGCGTTATCGCCAGCCGCTGTTTGCATGTGTATATTATATTTACAAATATACGATAAAACGCGAGACTCCAATCCATTTTCGGAATGAAAAAGAAAAACAGCATTCCGATATAGAAACGTCGACGCGAGCTAGTCAACCGTACGAAAAAATGAAAAGAACCGTGACATGAAGAAGTGCGCAACCTTGCTTCCTAGCTCGCTGGCTTGTTTGCGTCGCGGAATCGAACAAATATGAACGACTCGCGTAAAGAAAGTATAATCATAAATTTCGAGCCTTCGCTCTATTCTTTCCCCGTCGTCTCGTTTCGCGCCGAGCGCGCGCGCGTGTATATGTTCGTATATATTTATGTCTCCTGTCACATCAGCGCTCCTCCTATGCCTCTAACATTATTCCTAAACAAGAAATTGATCAAACTTGCGCGGGGGACGCGCATCCTTGCATCGAACCATCACCACCGGCATGCCAAATGAAATAAAGAAGAGGAAGAAAAAAAGCTATAACCGGTGGCATTGTAAAGCATTCGCGAGTAATAGGTACAAAGAGCAATGGGAGAATTAAAGCGCAACGAAGTCGGAGCAAGGTTCCTTCGAGCGCATGACACGTGCTTGCGCGCGCTCAGAGCACTGCAGTTGCCGATCGGCACTCGGATCATCCGGTACCTCTTCTGGGCTCGCGTATATATGAATCGCCGATGATATGCGCCTCTTCCGTGGCTTGCAAATGACTCGGTGACACGCGACGAGCAGTGATATGCCGTGACGACGATCTCTCGCGGTTTGTATATTTCGGGAGACCGGAGATCGATTATTCTGGCAGCCCCCCCGACGACGGCGGCACGATTTCAAAGACGTCCCGCGCGCTTTCCTCTTCTTCTTCTTCTTCCTTCCGCGATCGATCGCGTGTACCTTCTACTGCCTATCCCAGCAGGCGAAGATGATGACGTGGCACACCGCCGCTGACTCGCAGCTTATTTTGCCTGAGTTTTCCGCCGGGGAATGACATGGTAGGACCTACCTCAGGGTGAGTGATTCTACACACCGATCGCTTTCACGAGTCGAGAATATGTGTGTGGGTGAACGTGTATGCGCGGCTGCGGGTGTGCGAAGTGTGAGCGGGACGGGAGAACGATTTCACGCGGCGGACCGTTAAGATCGCAGCTGCAATTAGAAGATCTGCTGTCGGCGCCTTATTTCACCCGTCATGCGATTCTATAGGCGGAGAAAAATGTAGGTCAATATCGCGGTACCGGTGGTTGATGTCGAATTTTAGTTTCAAGCGGCGGGATTGAATGAACGCGAAAGTGCGGTATAGTTCTTTGACGAGTTTCTCGCTGTTTTCTTGTTTTTGTATAGTTTTAGAATAATGTAGAAAAAATAGGGCCGGCGAATCTAGTGATTGATTTCAAAAGCAATTTTGTATTCAAGTGTGAAGTGCAGATATACTGGTGTTATAGAAGTAAATTTAGTCAAATATATTTGCCACAGTTTTTATAGTGATGAAGAAACGTTGCATCTATAATGATTCTTTTACTTCGAACAAACGTTATTATTTTGAATATAATACGTACCGTACGTTAGTAGCAAGTAAAATAACAGGTAAACGTGGAATATTTTCGTATTGAAAACTTAGAACCAAAAAGGAAATCACATAAACATCATGGCATTATGTAATTTTTTGTTTAGTTGTGAAATTTTAAACAAACATATAAAAATGATATAAATATAAAATGAAAGAAATCATTATAGAATGCAATATTCAGCTAATTATACTGTTTTAAAAATCTTTCTCAAAGTTTTTTTTTATAATTTAAATACATTTTTTTCTTGATTGATCGTTCTAATTTTACTATACAGTTTTGGAAATCACTTCTATCAAAATCTGCATTTCAAATTATAGAAATTTATGCTATTTAATTATAATGTATAACTCTGTGAATATTAATGACTGGGAGGACAATACCAATAAAATATGTAATTTAAATTAAATATATATAATTAATAGCTTTCAAAATTCAATTGTAAAATTATTACATTGGTGAACGTTATAATGAGATATCAAATTTAGTTACTGTTACATTCTTTCTCATCTTGGAAAACATACAATCAAATATTAAAATCAAATTTAATGTATAATTGCAACTGTTGATTAGTAATGGTTTGTTCATTTGTTATGAATTATGCTGTATATTATATTAGAATTAAAATTCTTTACTTCTTTTTATTTTGGAAATTCCAATAACATTAGGACGTGAAGCACTTTTAAAAGCAAGACAATTTTTATTAAATTAAAATGTAGATATTCGTACCTGAAGTATAACGAAACTATAAAATTGTAAAGCATAACATGTTACATCATTCAAATCGATCACTCACCCAATCCACGTTCACATAATCACGTACCAGTAGATGAACAAAAAAACTCTAAATATAAAACCTTGAACAGCAACAACCAAGAACGTGACACCGAGCACACTAGTTAATTCACTCCTAATGAACGATAAAAGCAGGAGCGTTGTGTACTCCAGTAGCGTCCAGACCCTTTTCGACTTCACGAGGACCGATCAAGTGAGCAACTGGACCGAGGCCTCGGACACGGCGAAGCCGAGCGGCATGTCCAAGGCGGCCCTCACCCTCCACAAGTCGCAGCTCTTTCAGCGGGCCGTATTCTTCAGCCTCTTCGTGCCCAAGGCCAGTAACGGCCTCGGCGGCTATGCGGCCATACGCACCGACACCAGTTTCGATCTGCACGAGTACCATTACATCGCGATCAAGTGCCGCGGGCAGGGCATCAACTTCAAGTACAAGATGATACTGAGGCACAAGGGACAGGAGAAGGATGCCACGGTTTACGGGCAAATCTTTACGGTAACAAAAATTCTCGCACATGTGTATGTTTGTTTCAAAGCGGATTCATATTATGACTTTATAATGCGCATGGCAGCTGTCCTGATAAAAAATAAAATATAAAATTGTATTCGTTTATAGTTTACAGCAATATTCCGCTAAAATTTTCTTTAAAATTGAAATTCCGTCTAAGTGAAACTTACTTTCATGTTTTCTGATTAATTATCAATTATTTGATACATATATATAGTCAAATATATAGTCTCCATAATCTTACATTTATTTTACTATCATCATCAAATTCAATAATTAAGATCGAAGATTTTGATGAGGATGGTTAAACCGCCTTTTTTGTTATGAAATTCTCATAATTTTTAGTTCATTTAAAAAAAGTCAAATAGTGTAAATGTGAACTAGTATATTGATTTTTAATACACCCGAGTGCATATTTGTATTATATATTTATATAGTAAAATGTCTAAAAAGTATTTGGCTCAAGAAAGTCGTGGTTCATAGTGAAATTAATTATTAATTAAAATTCTCCTATATCTAAACATCTTTGGTGAATAATATGATTCTAATACACCATTAAGGTATGGCTTTAACGGTACAGGGGATTTGAGCGCTCTGAAGCCGTTAATATTGAGTGGCTTGCATAGACTATACAAAAAATATGAGATAATCGCTATCGACTAACTGAAATGGCTATTGTTTGTGGTTTTCAGGTAACTGAAAACGAATTTGCAACAGTGAAACTGCCATTAGAAGATTTCAAGCCCTACTATCGGGGCTTGCCGCTGCCGTCGGAAACGCATCCATTGGACTTATCGGCAATTACGAACATGGGAATTAAAGTCGACAATGGTCCGTATCTGCCGGATAATCAGCCCGGAGTTTCGGCTTTGGAAATCGATTGGATTAAAGCCGTTAAATGATTAATGCTGTTACTTATTTTTTCACATCGCTTATTTTGTTTACTTTTTCTTAATTTGATAACTTTATAACTTTATTTATTATTTACGTAAGTTATTTATTTATTTAAATACTGCATCTAACAGATATATTTTAATATATATTTATGAATATTGATGCAATAATTTATGATATCTACTTTTAATTTCATAATTCAAAAACAGAGTATTTAAAAGATTATATATTTAAATATTCATGTAAGCTAATGTTGTTCATCAAAGCATTCATAACTACAGCAGATATGAATAATTTTGTATATTGAAGTTAACGACAGAAATTAAAATTAGTGAGGTAATACTAATTTTAAATTTCTAATTTACCTCTATAATTACTTTTTTATCTGTAATTTACGTTTTACTATACCTATTCATAAGAAAGAGATACCTTATTATCTAATACCATTGTTACAAAGAAAAACCAAAGATCGTATGAAAATAACAAATTTTAACGTCGTTTTCTATAATTAGGTACTATATGAATTTTTTGTGATATACCTATAAAAATAATGATATTTGTCAAATGAAATATATAGTGTTATATTAAAAACTGTTTCAGAAAAGTCATCATAAATTCTAAATAAAATTACAAACTATTTTTCATATGTATTTCAAGATGATTCTCAATATTAATATATAATATATATATTTTACCAAAAAATTTATTTAAAATAATTACAAAAATACCTTCAAATTAAGAAATTGAAAATAAACCTATAACTTGGAAACTATTAAAGTGTTTTTTGCTTATTACAAATACCTAAATATGTTATTTACTTTTTAATAATAAAAGCTGTGCAAATAAAAAATAGATTTTAAGTTTTGCGGAATCTTTGTCGTCATTCTTAGAGACTGCGTCACTATAAGTGTGCCTGTGCCTAGGCTCACGGACTCTGACTCAACAATGAACCAATCGGAGCTAAGCCTCCAAGCTCGAGGCTTGATTTTGAATATACTCCGATTGGTGTAGAGTTGAGTCAGAGTCAGTGACGGTCTTTCCACATGGAGTGCGTCGTGCGCGGTGCGCGGCGTCGTGCGCCGCGTTTCGCGACCCGTCATCGTCCAATTCTTGTAGACCGCGTTGCTGATTGGTTGGAATTTTTGGTATTATCAAAAATGGGCTTACGAGTAATAGGGTCTACAAGAATTGGAGGATAACGGGTTACGAAACACGGCGCACGACGCGGCGCACGACGCACGACGAACTCCACGTGGAAGGCTTTGGCCACATATGTGAATACGCTTGCGCATGAATGCGTACGACGCAGCGGAATCACTAGACGGCCAAAGCGAAACTCGCTAGTGCCAACTGTACAGGAAAGTCAGTATGACTTCGTGAACCCTCTCAACAATAGAAGTTCCTCACGAAATCATAGTGACTTTCCTGCAAAGTTGGCATTACAAAGTTTTCCTAGTGACTCCACTGCGCTATGCGGATTCGTACGCAAGCGTATTCACATATGTGGCCCTTCCAAAGGCCGTGAGCCTAGGCACACGCAGTGGTGGGTAAATGACGCGTATAAACAATTTGCGACATCATACGCGTATGAATCATTGCGACGCGTATAATATGTCGCAATGGTGTCGCAGACTACTATCACTACTACTTGAACTACTTGAAAATTGAAACAATATAGCTTCTACTACTGCACCTTCATTAATATTCATTATTTGAATTCGAACGAATTTTCTTCAAGTTAATTATCAACGCTTAAGGGGATGCCTTACTCGTACTATTACCGACCGAGCAATTCACACAGTTTCAAGCTGATTAAAAATAAAATACGTCGAATCACAAAAAATCAAGAGAACACTCTTCTGTGTTTTTTAACGTTCTATCATCCAGTCAAAGTTTGGAGTCGAAATATCAAGCCGTTTTTTCAAAAACTTTGAACGAAATTAAATTTAATTTCGTTCAAAGTTTTTGAAAAAACGGCTTGATATTTCGACTCCAAACTTTGACTGGATGATAGAACGTTAAAAAACACAGAAGAGTGTTCTCTTGATTTTTTGTGATTCGACGTATTTTATTTTTAATCAGCTTGAAACTGTGTGAATTGCTCGGTCGGTAATAGTACGAGTAAGGCATCCCCTTAACCAGTAGGTTTTTGATGATGGTTTTCAGATGAAGTCAATCATGAGTGCTTAACTAGCTGATTTTTGTTTACAGTTTACGGAACACAGCTCCAGTAGTCAAAACTCGTTATTGATCGTTTCAGGACGTACTGCATGGTCAAAAACTGTTGTTGGTCGTCACTGCGATTGCGCGGTTGCCAAATTCACTTACAATTCCAATATCGGAACACACCCGCAAACGTCGTAATCAATTAAAAACGCGCGAAATTTAAAAATTAAATAAATAAATATTTTAATAATCCTTTGCGATATAGATTTACTGAAAAATAAATATAAAAAATTAAAATGATAAATCAACTGTAATTAATTTGTTTTTTCCCTAATGTTACACATTTTTCTATGAGTCTGAAGTTTGCAACGTTGGAATGAAACGAAAGAATTTTTTAAATTAATAGTAATTAATGTAACCTTGAAGTAAGGGGCAAAATCAGTGTATATACCTATCTGGGTTTACACACACCTATTCTAATTCGACCCCATAGAGGATAGAGCGCGCAACAAAAGACGCGCGCAGCGCTCATACAAGCTCAAAATGAAACATATCAAGGTCACGGAAAGTTCGCAAGAAGTTAACATGGCGCCCGTTGATAGTTCGCCGGCGAGCAACATGGGGGGTTTCGAGCTTATTTGCTCGCTCAAGTCGAACGATATCGTGCCGGTGCACAAGTACAGGTCGACGGAGACCGGCCTCACTGTCTTCATCGCCGAGGTCGACGGCCCCGTTGTCTGCGGTTACCTGTGCCTAGGTGAGCGTCGCTGGACATAACCTAAGACAGCTTGTCAGAACTTTTTTTCTTTTAAAATTAGTCTGATTGCTCTCAAATTTAGCGATAGGTATCTGGTGTAGTTAAAATTTTTTATAATAATATTCATTCTTACTGTGCAGCAACTGAAGCATACGATGATGATGGACTGCCCCACACCCTGGAGCATCTCATATTCCTGGGAAGCGAAAAGTACCCGTACAAAGGCATTTTGGATTTACTCGCAAACAGGTGCCTGGCTTCAGGAACCAATGCGTGTACTGATGTTGACAATACATTCTATACTATGGAGACTGTTGGAAGTGAAGGCTTCTTGACTCTACTGCCAGTATATATAGACCACATTCTTTACCCTACACTTAAGGTAAATTGTATTTGAAGTGAAAATGTCTGCCTACTTAAATTTGAATTACATTTCCATTTGGTAACTATTATAGGATTCTGCATTTATTACTGAAGTCCACCATATTACCGGAGAAGGTGAAGATGCAGGAGTAGTGTATTGTGAAATGCAAGGAAGAGAAAATGTTGGTGAATACTTGGTATATAACGAATTGAGAAGAGCAATTTACCCTGGAAAATGTGGATATAAATCTATTACTGGAGGTAATTTAAATATACAGTTATAACTACTCTAATTTCTCTGTGTTAAATAATACTTTTATAATTTATTTTCTTTTTTAAAAGGGGCTTTAAAAAATTTAAGAGAGAGTACTAATAATGAAAAAGTTAGAAATTACCACAAAGAGTTTTATAGACCTGAAAATTTGTGTGTCATTATTACTGGTCAAGTAAAACATGCAGATGTATTCAAAGCCTTACAGCCAGTAGAAGAAAAAATTTTAGCAAAGGTAAATAATTCTTGCCCCCAATCTTGTAAATTTATTCGATATAAATTTATTATTTCTATATATTGCAGGGTAAAAGAGGACCTTTTGAAAGGCCATGGCAAAGTAAGGTGCCACCGTTTGCAGAAAATGTAGATACAGATATCTTCTATCCATGCAGTGATGAAGATAATGGGCTTGTGTATATTGGATGGCGAGGTCCATCAGCTATATCTGAAAGAATTGATTTAATTGGGTGCAGTTTATTATTAAAATATCTTACTGATACATCAGCTAGTCCCCTACAAAAGGAATTTGTTGAAATCGAAGATCCGTTTGCTAGTGATGTCAGATTCTCCTTGTCAGAAAATTCTGAAACACTTTTATATCTTATGTTTGAAAATGTACCAAAGCCTAAAATTTCTAAAATTTCATCTCGCCTAATAAATGTAATGAAAGATATTGCGAGCACTGAGAGTAAAATTGACATGCAAAGAATGGGCACTGTAATCCATAGACACATGTTGGAAACTTTAAGTAATTTGGAAAGCAGTCCACATGATTCAGTTGCTTATATGATTATAGGAGATTTCTTATTTGGAAACAGCAAAGAAGATGTAAATCACTCCATGTTTATATGTTCTTAAGTTCCCGATGTAGATTGTTTTTTTCATAAAACTAATTTTTAATTTTATTTTTTAGCTGGATACAAGATTAAATGAAATTGAAAGCCTTAAGAAACTTAAGACAAAATCAGTAATATATTGGATTGAATTATTAAAGAAATACTTCACTGAAGCACCCTATTCTGTTATGAAAGGTATTCCAAGCATAGAAAAAGAACAAGAATTAACTGAGGTGGAGCAAAAGCGTGTTTCTGAACAAATAAAAGAACTGGGACCTGATGGTTTAAAACAAAAGGAGAAAGAATTACAAAAATCTATATTTGAAAATGAGGTAAGAAGCTTAATGAACCAATTACAAAATTGTATGGAATTTATATAATATTCTTATCTTTTATTATACCAATTTTTAGAGACCTATCCCAGATGAAACTTTAACATCTGTGCCAATCCCAAGTACTGATTCCATTAATTTCCATCATATTAAAAGTTATACTACAGAAACAACGGAACAACATCCTAGATTTAATGCTGAAAAATTACCTTTTTATACATACTTAGATCATGTTAATACTAATTTTGTATATGTAAGTATTTTAACTTGGAAAACACAAGATTTTTAAAAATTTTGTCTAAATTTTAGTATTGTTATAATTTTTTTTTATAGATGTTTGTAATAATGGATACATCAGAAGTCTCATTAGAACAAAGGCCTTATATACCTCTGATATTAGAATCAATTTTGGAATGCCCTATTTTGAGAGATGGAAAGATAATCCCATATGAAGCAGTAGTTTCAGAATTAGAAATGGATACAATAGCTATTAGTACTAGAGTAGGAGTTGAAAATACATCAAGATTTTCCTGTGGTACTTACAGTCACAATGCTATTTTAGCTCTGCAGGTACATCTTAAGAAATTGAAATCGTGAAATGTAAATAAATCGCTTTATATATAATTTTTATTTATGTTTAGCTTGAATTAGCTAAATATTCTAAAGGAGTCACATGGATTAAAGAAATTTTATATCGATCTCAACTTATTGCTGAAAGACTGAAAATCATTGCCTCTAAAATTATTAACGATGTAGCACAAATGAAACGTAAAGGAAAAAAAGTTGTTGATGACCTTATGAAGAGTCTTATTTATAAAAAAGGTAATATCAAATTATGATCAGATTATAAAATCATGTAAAATATTTTTAATTTAAAATTAACTTACTGTTTTTATTCTAGAAAGTAATCATTATAATGCAAGCATGTTGCGACAACAACAATTTCTTACTAAAATGTTAGATCGATTGAATACAGAAGCTGGCCAAAAAGAGGTTTTGGCTGAAATTGAAGCTGTACGAAATGTTTTAACTGCAACAAAAAATATGGTTCTGTATATGGCTGTTAATATCGATAGATTAGTAGCACAAGTTCCTGATGTTTATGAGCCATGGAAAGAATTTTCTGATGCTGACAATTCAATGAAAGCAAAGTAAGTTATTGTGACATACAAAATCGTAAATTCACATTTCTCTTGTACATAATTAATATTCTGTATTTCATTGCATCTTTAGATTACATATAGTTCCTGACTACGAACTTATTAAACCTCTACCAGAAGTTGAACTCAATGGATGTGTGACAGGTCTGGGCTGTATAGAATCAGCATTCTTCTCTCAATGTAGTTCTGGTATTAAAGATTATCTAAGTCCGGATTTACCTCCTCTGTTAGTTTGTTTGCAATACTTCACTCAGCTAGAGGTAAATATATTATAGGTAAAATGAATTTTTTTTACAGAAAATGTGAAAAATAAGTATTCTTATTTTTTTTTTTAGGGACCAATGTGGAGACAAATCAGAGGTCAAGGTTTTGCGTACAGCTATGATATTTACACAAAGCCCAATGAAGGACTTTTATACTTAATGTTTTATAGAGCAACAAACGTAATAGCCGCCTACAAGGAAACCAAAACTATTATCGTATGTAAAAACTCCTTTAGTATTAAACAAAAGAAAAGAAAAATAAGTATTAATTTTATATATTATTAATAGGATACTCACCTGGCGGAGAATAAATGGGAGTCGTTATTATTTGAATCGGCAAAATCTTCACTAATCTATGAAATTATTCAAGGAGAAAAAAGTGTAGGAGATGTGGTTGTTAAATCTTTATTAAATTACTTTAAAAATGTTCCACATGATTATAATCGCCGCATGGTCCAAAATATTTCTGCGGTAACAATTAAAGATTTAGAGCGCGTAGCGCCTCAATATATCAAGCCGCTTTTTGACCCTAAGGCTTGTAAAACAACGATTGTATGCCATCCATCAAAATCGAGCGAGATTGTTAAAGCTTTTAAAGAGTAAGTATTAAAACTACATTTTTGACATTCCGTGAGTAAAGCTCGATTTCACACACGCTTGAATAAAAAAAGCATGCGCTAAATCAAGCTTCCACACGTCATGTCAAAAAATACGGTTCGATACATGAACGAGAAAGTGATTTTATCCTTGTGCGGCCTTTTCACAAACATCCGCGCACGGATAAAATCACTTTTTCGCACTAGTATCGAAATGTACTATTTCTTTTATTGACCGAAGTATGAATTATTGGTAATATAATTGTCCTCTCTTTTTTACAGTTTTACGCACGATTTGAAACTTTATAATTCCCTTGAAGAAACTTACTTGAATTCTTGGTGAATATAAATAAATGTTTGAAGAAATTGTTTTTTTATGGAGAAATAATTACCAGAACTACACCCATATCAACTTAATTTAATGTAATTAAATGAAGGCTGCGAAGGTGCCATTTGTTGATACAGCCAATGGTTTTTTAATTTTTCAATAATACAAATTTACAATTTATATTTTCACGTTTTTGTGAAGAAATAATTTTGCACGGTATTAATGCTTATCTATAACTATATGAATAAAAATTAATTTAAAAATGAAACTGGTATTTAAATTTTTATTCTTTACAAACACTAGAACATCGTCCTTGCAAAATAAAGAACAAATGTCGATTTTTTTATAACTGAAATTCGCGAGTATGAAAACAAACCTCAAAATTCAATGTTCAATAACCTTTTACGAGATAAGAATTATAAGAATTAAAATACGAAAGGTAGAAAGTATTTGCTAAAAAGCAAAAACGACAAGGGCGCAAATGGTCAATCGGTTTGGAGATACGATGCAAGCCTTCAACCAGGAATTGATTCAATGTGCGTAAAGAAAAACCTCGCACATGGTGCGCGGTGACAAATCAATATTTTGTTTTCAAGGATACACCTATCGAAAAGGAAAGTTACCACTTCTGCCCCGTCACGCGCTTAGATTTTAATTCACCTTTTCGTAGTCTGAAGCGAGTTTTAGGAAATTTTTGATAACTTGTCGTTTTCTATGTAATTCCACATCAATCATTTTACACATTAAAACGTTCTAGTAAGTCAATTAGAAGTACCTTACATAACCGATCACAGGTGACGTTGGTCAGTGAACTCTGATTATAATACTTGTAGACCTTTGAACTGAAGAAAAACTACGATCAGTTCTATCGTAAAATAAAAATTCGTATCAAAATTTACTACTCACTTAAACTAAGAACTATTTCAGAAAGTCGGTAATTAATATTAATGATTGGAAATCACTTAAAATTAAATCTCAAAGCATAATCAGCACCTTTTCACTGTGCATGCAGCTCTAACTAAATATTACCCCGATTTGAAAACTAAAGATACCTAGTAATTAAACCCTTTGATTAATCCTCGCTGAAGGTATGGAAGAACTGAAAGCGACGAAATCGAGCATTGACGCGCAAATCGAGTCGGAGGAAGCGGAAAAAACGCGGCTGCAGCGCGAGCTCGAGCGCATCAATGGTAAGATAAGCCAGCTGAACGAGAGCCTCGGCAAAAAAACAGCCGCGCGCACTGACTACGAGCGCACGATTCAGGAATCTGAGTCGGCCTACATGAAGGTTCGCATCAAAACCGTACATTCGTCATCACCTCCAGCTTATCTATTAACTTTCATCACGTTATGATAACGCCTTTTCAAGATACTTGAGAGCTCGCAGCTGTTGCTCAACATGGTGAAGAGAGAGGCGGCCTGCCTCGATCAAACGCTGAGCAGTAGCAGTCACAGCAGCAGCGCAGAGGACGCCGATGCTGCCACCGGGAGGTACAGGCGCGCCAAGGAGGGCGTCGAATGCTTCGAGGATGGTGGAACCTGCCACAGATCCCAGGGGGATCACGTTAGGAGGAAAAGGGCCGGGGATGCCCTTGCCAAAACGTGATCACGCTACAGTCGCAAGTGGTTGCGTTGTCGTCGTCGTGTGCTCGGTGATTTTATCAGAAGCGTCCGTGTCGTTTGGATGAGTGAATTTAGGGAAACGTTTTTTAATGACGCCAATAACGAAATTTTGAGAAATTCTATTATGTTTTTTGTCTTTTTTTTTTTAATTCGAATGCGTAATAAATCATATTGACATCTATAAAAATATATGTTTACGTTATGAGTAGTGAAATTAACAGTATTAAAATTAACAGATTTTCATGCAAATCAACAGATTCAAGTAGTATAAATCAAGCGTAGTAAGCCCGAGATAGACAGCTGCCTTTTCAACGATATTATCCCCACGGTGGAAAAATTGTTGTGGAACATTTTTTACTCGTTAGAATAGTCTCGACTCATGTCCACCGTGACAATGTATCATCACTTGCTACATTCGTCATTAGTGAAATAAATCTTTCCAAAGCCTAATTGCTGACTATAAACAAATCCATTATATCTTTAACGAATTTTTGTAGATAATACTTTGCATATTTTTTCGACTAACAATTGCAAGAAATCTTTTGTCAAAGTAACGTATGTATGATATCGTTGCAAATAAATGTCTTGTTCTAGGCAGCGACTTCCTAAAAACTTTTATGCTACATTTATTATCCCATTAAGTTTCATAATGCTTCATTTCATAACATTCCTGCCGTCAACAAGAACCACTTTTCCTGAAAAATTTGAGTTATACACAACATATTACCTCAATATTTTCTTTCTAATTATAAATATTCTATAATATGTTCCTTGTAAAATTTTAAGTTTTATTAAATTATAACGTTTTATAATAAGTTTAGACGCTCGTAGTATAAAGTTCTGTCTGTCGTCCATTTATAATATACTAATAAGTTATAACGTTACAATTATTTTTGAGAAGTATGAATCATAAATACAAAACTATATTTAGAAAATTTAAGTTGTATAAAGAGTAATTTATAATGAATGACACATTTTTTCAAAAAGAACGTCAAATTCACCAAGTTCCCGACGCTTTTTCAACATTCCCCTCTCTAACGTAAACAATTTATTAACAAGGATCATCTCGTAGTAAATTTCACCAACCCAACAATCGTAATGCTGAATAATCGATACGACTTTTGCTCACTCCATCATCGCTCTCCAAAACACATCTATACACTTCATCTCCCACAACACACGTACATCGGCGACACTTTTTGTCTCATTGTAATACTTTCCTTCTGAGAAAAGGCGAGTCGGCGGGACAAAAACTGCAGCGCTCCCGGGTTCAGGAAAGCATCGATCGCGCCGACCTGATTTTCCACGTCTAAGCCGACGTCGCCGCCACGGCGCGAAAGATCGCGAAATCCTTTTACTCCAAATCCTACATTCGAGCACGCCGCGCGGGTCGTTCAACTTCGTTCTCGCGCGCGCGCGAGAGAGAAAGAGAGGCTTGCTGGCCCTGATGTTCCTCGGGCATGCAGTCGCGGACACACGTGCAATAGCCTGGCGATTCACCGGCTCGATATGAGTAAACGTTTCTAACGCCGTGACGCGGTTTCGAGTGTCGGTCGAGGAGCCTTTTTTTTTAAATTGTTTTATAGAGATGTGTATTGTTTTCAAAAAATTCTGTTAATATTCGATATTGAAGATTGAACGAATTCTGGTTTCCAGTCATGTCTGTTAAATATAGTTTACAAGTAATTCGATTGTTTTCAACCGACATTGATATATAATATATGCAGTCTCTTATATAACACAAACGATTAAAACGTGAGGTTTCACATAGAGATAAAGATGAATTCATATCAGCTCGATAATGCGCTCGAAGTAGTATTATCTCAAGCAAGTATTTAAGATACATTTAAAAAGTAGAACAAAATAACAAATTGCAAACAACGTTTTTCAATATGCGTTGCATTGTTTTTTCATTAAAACACGAAGCCACGTCTAGTACAAAAACTGCTATAAATAACATAATGTTTTTTGTCAACTTTCCAATGTATTTCTTAAGGTATAATACACTTTGCTGCACTTATGTTTCTTTTTCTACAACTGTCACAACCGCCTCGTCTCGCCAACCATTTTACATAAACAACCTGCAATTTAAAAATTCCTTCCGCTCTGGCGCTTCTTTGCAGAACACCCAACACCTCTCGCCTTGCATTATCAAAGAAAATTTACGGTTCTTCAAGACAAGACCTGATGTACACGACGTTCAGCCAAACACACGGGCGAGTAGTGCGCGAGCGCGCTCTATTCATCCTTACTGTTTATGCACCTGTAGAACTTTTGCGGTCAGTGGGACACGCGGCGCGCGCTGCAGAACCAGTGTTTATATTGCGCCTGGTGCACACGATCCACTCGGCGAGTTATGATAGTCACATCCGACGACGCGGTAGTAAAAGCTCTAATCAAAGTAGGATGACTCTTTTTAAGAATCAAAGCGAGTAGACGACGCGTTTCCAGACGCTAATATCTGCCATTACCGCGACGAATCTTTTGCGCGTGATATTTGTGTGGATGTGTGTGTATGTATGTGTGTGTATGTGTATGTGTAGTGTATGCTGCACAAGTGTGCGGCTCTTTGTTTTTATGTCGACAGATGCATTTTCGCGTGATTGCTTATTACGAGGGACGCTGTAATAGGATTGTTCGTGCTGTGCGAGATTTTATGACAGTTGACTTTTGGTCGCAGTCCTTGGGTTGGAATTTATTAGAATATCGTCACTAGGACAAATTTACGAAACCTATAAAATTTCTGATATCAGAAGTGAAGATGATATTTTATTCGGCGAAATTAATTCTTTTTTTTTATGGTAGATAGAAACGCCGAATATAAAGTATATAAATATATATAAATATAAAAATGAGGCTAATCATATGATTGTTTCCAAATGATTTTTTGCATATTTGATGCAATAAAAAGTAAAATAAATTTAGTTTAATAATAAACGTCTCTGCTATTCGTCAGTCAGATTTCTGTATTGAAGGTATACCTACATATTAGTGGATATAGTTTCTTTAGTCAAAGATCAAAACAAAACAAATATCGAAATATTACTATACTCTGAAACAATGTACTCTAATCTGACGGTCGTTTAGCAAGAGCTAATAATAAAACGTTAAGTATCGTTCCACTGTGTAAATTTATTTTTTTAAATCATTTTTTAATATTAAGTAAAAAGAAAAACTGAAATATGTGCTTTTTAATGCATGTGTATAGTTTAATGATTCTAAGTAGCATACTCATCTTTCAAATAGTTACCTTCTTCTGCAAATGTTTATCCAACTTAAGAGATTTCAATGTGAATTCTGAAATGGATCAGCGATGTTTTGCATCTTATATGGCATACCTATACTACAAAAAATAAAATACTATATTATTTTATTAATTGAATGGGGAGTTTATTTATGTAATTGTTGCGTGACCAATTGAAATAAATAGTTAAGGAGCTATTAATTAATCATGTACTGTGAGTATTACAAGGTAAAAAGTGGTTCTTAATTGCTATATTCTCACTTATATATATTTTTATACTAACATTATAAAGAAAACAAAATTGTTTCTTTTAAAGAATTAACAAATAAGTCACTGTTAGCAGCTTATTTAATTTAGAACATATGTATATGTATCGTAATTTTTTATAGCAAAGTGATTTTTACTTTTTCACCTGACCACTTTCACACGACACGCTAATACTGGATTATCATTGATGTCACACATGCGCAGGTCAAGTTCGAATAATCAACATTTGACCCCGCCTGTAGCCATTGTTTCGCTTCTTACTGGTTATTCAGTTCATTTCCATGGTATTGTCCCAAAAAACAATCCAAATATTTCGACACTGGTCATCAATTCAGTTTCAAAGTTAAAATTTATGCTGTAGTTTTGCGTCTTCTACTTTTAAATGCTTTTTTCTAACATTTTTAAAACATTCATAAATAATTAATGACGTTTTTATTTTATATGTTGTACTTAGCAATTTTGAGGATATTCGTTTTTGCTAATCAGATCGATCATAAACATGTTTATACCTTTGATATTTGCATAATTAGTATATTAATGTGCTGTTTTTTTTTCCTCCAAAAATCAAAATCATATTCATACATGTATCCATACGTAACACCATAAAGGCATGTGGATTTTTCGCATCTGATCGGATCAGCCTTGAAGTATGCTAATGAATAGATGTTAATAAAGTCTAAAATTGTATCTAAAAATCTGAAATTCAAACGATTAATTTAGTAACTATGTCATCTACATTTTAAAATTAAACCCCAGCACTTTAGTTTTTCAACTGAATTTTTCAGTTTTTCCTTCACCAGAGTTTTTCAATGGTGAATACGTTTTCTAGGCCCATGTTGTTAAATGCAAATAATCGAAGCTATTAGCTGCATTTAAAAAAAGTTAACCCGTCATCGTCATCAGAAACGAAGGCAAGAAAATATTTTGGTTCAAAAGACTGAGTATAAGAAAATTGAAACCACAGAAATTTAACTTGCAAATTCGGTGATTGAAATACGTTAATGGAATTCACAAAGTTACGACGAAAATAAAATGTGTAGTATCACAATTGCATTACCATATTTTGGAAACGTGCAAGAATCTTGTTATAAATTTCACCGCAATAATTTAACAAAATTATTTTTACGTAATTGCAATTGCAAATAAAGCAGTATCCCGTAATAATATTAGTATACGAACTATTGTTATTGAATAATACGTGGAAATGAATAAAAGCCACAAGGCCTTTTATAAATAAAAATTTAATAAAAAGGACAATAGTTCGTAATTCTCTAACTCGATGTTTGTACCAAAAAAATAATTTAAGTGTAACTCCATAGCAAGGTAACGTAAAGATTATTTGTACGCAATGCTTCTCAATAAAAAAAAATAACCAAAAAATAAATGCAAAAGTGCAAAAAGATAGTCGGAGTCGCTTCTACAGTGATTGATACTTTAGCGGTACGGCAAACACCAGTCCACTTTTTAGGCGATAGGCGATAGGCGATATTTGGCGATAATCGAGAACCTCCTTGAGAAACGATACTTGAGTAAACTTTTACTGAGAAGCATCGGACTACCCTGGTAGTATGGATCCGACTCGCGCTTATATATCAATCGCGAATGCGTTTGTGCACTTGCAGGAGTTGCATTATTACGCCCAAAGCCACCTAGCCGTGAAGATTTGCGGAGTTTCCCGGATTCGCGAGGTTTCCGCACTATGCAGCTCGCGTATTTTGCGGACGAGTGTGCAGCAGTGCTACCTGCCGCTAGGGATATCCTGGTTACATCGTCGAGAACCACGGGTGTATACACCGATGTAGCGCACAGTATGAAGTCCCTAGGCGGACCCGCGCGCTTCCACTTTCTCAAGCTCGATGCGCGCTCGACGGCTCTCGAGCCGCGTATATATGCTGAAGCTCTGTAAACCGCATAGTTGGTCACCTTGACATCATCGAGAGCGGCTGAAATTTAAATTCTGTTATCTTATAATAACAAATGTTTTGCAAGCCTTTTGTCGTGAACAGGAAGGCGCCATCGTGCAATTACGTACTTTACTGTACCTTTTGAATAATATAAAGTGGGATACTTTTAATAACGAGACGTTGATTAACAACAATTATTGTATTACTATGTTTTCTGTATAACAGTAAAATAAATCTTGCGTTTATTATCTATTTTAGTGTTTAATCTTATTGTAGTAAGTATTCTCTTCTTCGAATTCAGCAAATAAAAAGTTGTACCACTATGAAAAGTGCCGACAACAATAATTTCATTTCAGCCCAAGTCCGACGTAAAAGAATATTAACAAAAGCATAGAACACTTCACCAAGGGGGTGCAAAAAGTAGTCATAGTTGCTGCCACAGTAAACGGAAAATTATTTTGTATATCATCGAATCCACTACATGTAGTTTATTATACGGCACGTATATGGATGTCAATAAATTGTTTCCTGAGTAGCATCGGACTACAGGCTTGTATCGATTGCGCTGCCGGCTTATATAGCAACGCGGCCCTCGTTCGGCCACTTGCGGGAGCGTTCGCGAAAATTTCTCAGCCATCTGTCGAATGCCCTGGACATTAACTGCCCTACGGCTAATCGATAATCCGCCTCCACGCGTGCGCGTAGAAAAGGTGGTGCTGACGGGTTGAAAAAAAAGAACGAATTCAAACCACTTCGTACCATTCAACCTTTATTATAGCTCTCCTCATTACTTGATCAAAAATATCGAAACCCATATACCTTAATTCATGGTACCTTGATCATTCGCTTACGTGCGTTTTTTACGGGCCAAGGTATGTCGGACGGTTTTGCGCCTTTGCAAACTCAGCCGATAAAGCTAGGCTCCGCTCCTGGCTACTGAATGCGGCTCCCGTGAGGGGGAGTGTATATATAGAGCCAGCATAGCTCGCCGCGTGCACTACTGTACAGCGGTAACGCGCATGCACCGAGACGAGCGCGCGGGAATACAAGTAACAGTTCGCCATGCGAAACCGTTAGATGGAGGCGAATCTTGCGAGTCGAAAAAACGGAATCGCTAGATTGTCGATTTCCGCGTGGCCCAGATACTTGCGCGTATAGGTATGTAGGAGGGATTTCCTCCGTTCGCGCGGGGTGCTTTTATTTGTGCGAGACTAGTAATTGAGGAGATAATTGTGAAAGAAAACGGAATATTAAAGTGCATATAGTAATAAAATCTTTTATTATTGTATTCATCATTTTTCTTTTAATTCTCTTAGGTTTATTGACAATCTGTATAAAAAATTCCTTGATCGTTTAAAAATGAAAAAGTTTAGTACCTGTTGAAAGTTAAAATAGTTTTTAACGTATGTGTTAGACCAGTAGTAATAGGCCAAGCCAGCTAGACAAAAACCATTTATATGTTAGTGCTGCTTTCGGAATAGATAAGCATTTCAATTAATTGTTTAGCTACCGAACTTTCCTGCTTACTTATATACATATAAAAAATCATGTTAAGTCACCTATTAACGCACCACGTTAACCGTTCATTACCCTCAAAAGCCTATTTTTTAACGTTCCTACATATACATGACACCTTCAGCGCCTATTCACTTTTCGCGCGCACATGCAGCAACATCCGCCCATTTTTTCCAGCACCAGCCGACACATTATTAACAACCCAAAATAAAAAACCTCTCTCGCCGACAAATATCTGAATATTCATTTCGTTACGTCAGTTATATACATTCGCAACGGCGAACCCTGTACACTATATGCAGACGCGGATGTGAAAAGCACAAAAACGGTCCTTTTGCGTAACCGCAAAATTGCTTCTTTATATACACATACACACACACACACACACACACACATATCCCGCACCATGCGGAGAGAAACTATACTTGACTCTACGCGCGCGTGCGGGCAGGCAGGCGAGGGAAAGAGAAAACTCCTTTTCCATTTTTTAGTTTCAATAGCCTATATATTTTGCGCGCGTGGCACAGATCGCACCGTAGCGCCGCGGTCAGCCGAGCGAACTTTTAGCGCATAATATATATACCTATATACGCGAAAGAAAGTGGTTCCGCCACTGCGCGTTAGTTGGTGCGCGTCTATAGTGTAAGCACTTGCGCGCAAGTATTTCGCCGTTAAATTTAGTGCGATATGGCGCGCGGCGAGCGTCGATGACCCTTGCCTTCTCTCTTGCGCGCTCGTGCGAGCATGTGAATGTACGTATGTGTGTATATTTATATATGCTCATGAATATTCTTAGGAAAATTTCGAAAGTGTAAGCTGCACGCCGGAGAATTATAAGTCTTTTGGTATTCGCGATTAAATTTAGATGGGCATATAATTGAAACTCGTTTTCTTTGCGCATTTGCGAAAGTTGCTAATCAAGAGCCGCGTTTCCAACGTGCATAGTTAGCCGCGCGGTATGCAGTTACGTTCGCAGTGAAATAAATTTTTTTTCCCCTTATTATATTAAAAATATAATAAGCAATTAATGACATTACGGTCACTCGTTACAAAATGTGTGGTTTCATTATATGTTGCGATTATGCTCTACTGCAAAACAATGCATATAAAGTTAATTTTTTTTTTTTCATGCAGCCATAATCGTCTATTTAAGTCGTATGCGTTTACATCATTTTATTTCAAAACTTATATAATCTAACTCTTGTATTATACACCGAAATAAAGAAATATTGCCTAATGGTGTATCTGTGCATGAATCATTACGTAATTCTAAATATACTACGGGTTGTAATTTTTAATATCAATCGCTCTTAAGAATAAGATAATTTTGTGACGAAAGTTATAAGACATGTTTATTTCGTCGATAAATCTAATTTAAGAAGTAAATCATTATCGACGCCGCATTAAAGTCTTTATTGTGCTTTACAAACAGTAGAGAAAGAAATTCATTGATGTACCATTTCAACGCAATTTATGTACGAGAATCATCAGTCTCGCCAGTTGCAATGAATGCTCAACGAACTAAACAGCACGTTAAGTAATAGTATAGGTTTTTTTAATTAAAACTACACACTCTTATCCTGCATTAATTCTTATAACGTGTTTTAAACTCAATTCATTAATACAATAATGCACTTACTCTGCATAAGCTTATACACTGAGAAAAATGATGTATTAAAAATTACTATAATATATAGGAACGTCGGGACAAATCTCAAATACTAAAATTATTACTATATTTTATAGTAAAAATTACTATGTACATAGCAATTTTTATTATGTATATATCAATTTTTACTATAAAATATAGTAAAAATTTTGGTATTTGAAATTTGTTCCCACGTTCCTATATATTATAGTAATTTTTAATACATCATTTTTCTCATGTACGTAAATGACATCTTATCATTTGTGCTTTATGTATTAACAACCAAAGGGTTATCAACTAGAAGTACAATCGATGTTGCAAACTGCAATAGCAGTGCTTTTTTCTCATTCGCCAAAAGGCCAGTTTTTCGCAAACAATACACGATTGCACACCAGAGTCCGGCACGTAGAGAGGTCGGCTATACGCGATTCGCCTACGCGCTCATTATTAAAAGCACGATTTCCGGCAAACGCAGGATGCAATCGAGTCGCGATGATTCAAGGCAACATGCGCGTGTGTGTACGAGGAGGAAACGAAGAGAATACGCGCGCGCGCGCATCCTAATTTCCTAAATCGGCCTCAGACGCAGGCTGCAGCATGAGTCGCGACCGACGCCGGTCGTTGCCTTTCCATATTTATCTATATGCGATCGCAACGATCGTCGCGGTTCTTACGTGACGACGATGACGATGGCGATTAGAAGTAAGTAGGCTATCGGTGGTGGAGATGTGTGTTATATGATGAATTCCAGGGGTAAAGTGAGTTCGCAAGGTGTGTTAGAAGACGCGCGGCTGCATAATAGGTTATTCCTCCCGTATGATGATTATGGCTGCAATTGGAAGAGAATTGCCGCGGTGGATACGGCCGAAGTGCACGATCGCTGAGGATTTACGTTTTCTGGCAAGATCGAAGCTCGAGTGTATACTAGGTGAATGAGGGTAGAAAGCGGTATGCTAATAATAATTGTAGATTTATTTTCGCGTCGAGATAACTTAATACGCAAGGCATTCTAAAATACGTGCAATCGAATGTAAAAAAATAATTCATAGTATTACACTTTTTTATTCCTTTGTACAAAAAGAAGTTGATTGAAGATTGTTAAAACACTTTCGTGACATTTTATGCAAAACCCATTTTTAATTGAGTTTCCAGTCTCGAGAGTAAAAGATGATTGGGAATACGTATATAATTTTGTACGGAAGTAAATTATCTCGCGTATTATGAAACGTGTGGAATTATGCTTCTTGTGAAAACATCCATCGCCACACGCACGTGCATTTATCGTAAAATAAAAATTAGATTATAAGCTAGAAGGGGACATTTTCAAGAAAAAAAAAGCTACAAGAGTGAAGGAATTATAATGGCACTATCTTTAACATCAGAAGTATGTATTATAAAGAAAAACTTTAATTTAATAGTACTATATTTATAGTTATTCATTTTCTTCGAATAGAAGGACACATTTAAATGGCACAAGAAATATATTTTCATAAAAATCTTAGTAATGTTAATGACTGTAATTTTAAAGCCAGAAGAAAAGTTCTAATGAATTACATCAGTCTTACGTTGACAGTTACGAGAATTTTATTCAAGCGTTGACCGCAAGTAAAATAGCATAAGTAATATGTCTCTAATGATTTCTTAGAATAAAACGGGTCTGGTGTACGTCAAGACGAAATTTTCACGACATCCATAATTCAATGTTTCGTCTCTTGTGTTCAGCTACAGGTGCATTGCCATTTCGTAAAATCAGCTCAAACACAGAGCGAAGTATCCCAAGAAGACAAAAAATCAACGCAATCCAACCCAACAGCAAACTTTCATTTCTCCGGATAATTAAATAAAAATCCATATATCGTTTCATCCGATTTGCCATATATGTATACAAAGCGCACCTCTTAACGAACACCATTGCGCAGCGAGCTGCGACCGCGAAGTCACGCGAAATCGCGTCTCCGCTAAATAGATCGATCTCACATACGCGTATATACTTGTGTACACACACACACATGCACGCGCGCTTTCCACAGCGGCGCTCGCGCTTTCGCGAAGATCTTTGCTCCATTTCTCTCTATACGCGCGTGCGTACGGAGCTGGAAAGTAGGATGTGGCCTGCGCGCACAATGAAGTGCAGTGCCGCCGTCGCTGTACGCCGCGACGGATGCTGCGCTTTCCTCTCCTTGTGTATATATACAGATATGGCACATGCTGGTGGTTAGCACATATTCTCCTACACTCGCGACATGTAAATTTGACCAAATAAGCGGAGGTCAGAGATTCTGTCGGGTTGGGAAAAGCAAATAGATGGTAATTTGGAATGTACTTCTTTATTCGAGGGAATCCGGTGTGCCTCGCTTTTGACTTGGGCGCAGGATGAGATGTCCCTGTTTGCTCAATAATCACTTGTATACGTTGGTTGTGCCTTCGAGGGATTAGGTAAGACTCCTGCGCGTATTGGCAATGATGATGATTAATGACTGTATTTTTTGTTTGAGTTTTTGTAATTATTATTGCAGACGATTTCTTTCTTTAAAATTTTGTCAAAAAAGTGATACTTTGTTTAGGAATATGATGGGTTGATAATACGATGGGTGATATTGTCTGGTTTCATTTGTCTATAGTGATAGAATGGTGTTATGATAATGAAATTACATTCATATGAGCTATTCCCAAAATTATTTCCCTCTTACTCGAAACAACTTCTTGAAATAACTAAGTGAATAACGAACATCAGTCATTCTATTTAATTTTTTATTTACTAATTATAAGAAAATTAGATATTTATTGAATTATCGCTTGTAACAAATTATTATAGGAAGTTCTAATTGTAATGATGATTATTTCTTAGAAAAATGAAACTTTTAAAAAATAATTTCAGCGTAGATAATTATTTATGCAATGATCAAATAGGCAGATGCCAATATTTTTTTATTTTTTTCGAGACGTAAGAGAGAAATAATTTTGGCAATAGTTCATATACTTTGTGTGAAAACTCATGCATACGTTGGTAGCAATTAGTGATAAGTTCATAAACAAAAAATATCATAGGTGATTTTCTTTGATAGATTCTTATTAAATAATTATACTTTCAAAATAATCAATAACGAATGTTGGCGAGTGTGGAACAGGTTAATTTTATATTTCCTAACACGAAACAGGACCTTTCAAAACTCTATACTGAAAAACATAAGTGAAGTAATAAGAATCAGAATCCACTTTTTAGATTGTAGAATGGAATATTATAATCATGATTATATGCATACATTATTCACAAAGAATACTAAGAATGCGTCTACTGTACTCCGACCGCAGTCATAATATTTACTCTTGCGTTTTTGTGCGCTCCTAAAAGCAAAAACGTAATTTCATTTATTTTTACATAGAAGCAGCCCGGCTCTACAGGCTGCGGCTAGATGTATAGTCTCTTGAAGAAAGTGAATTGCGTCAAAGCGTTTATGCGTTACAACGCGCAGCAGCGCCTTTTATCGCTTGATTAAACATACATATAATACAAGTACGCGTCAACAATTTTTTTGCACAATTATAGATGCAAAGGCGAATAAGTATCCACGGTAGGTAGCATCTCGAGTGGACGTGCAATCATCGATGGACCGTTCGAATAATAATTTTAATCAAATATTAGATGTATCATTTAATTTTCAGAAATGAGTATCTGCGGGAAAATGATTCCCGTAGTACTTTTTCTATTGGACATTTTTAACCGTCCATATTTTATAATTTTCGTTTTTTAATCCTGTGAATACGTTTAAGTCATTGAAAACCGCGACATTCGAAAAGTACATTACAGGTGTACATACAAGGACATGCGGTTTTTTCATGCTCACAGAAAATAATTCTAAACCTATCTCTTCTTATTTTACGTGATTCACATGATACACAGAAGTGTTTTGATGTACGATCCTTTTTTTAAAACCGGCTCTTACAAATCAAACCTAAGAGAATCGAACCTCCTTATTCCCCCCTCCCGTCTCCATCATCTCGTGGGTAAAGTGGTGGCCCGAATTCACCTTTAAAACGAGTTTCTTGCCGGTGCACGGCAGCTCGAACAGCTGGTCGCGCAGGTCATCCTCTCTTACACGGGAAAATCGACTCGTAAACCTAATCAAAAAAAAAAGTTAAATTCATAAGGTTTATTATTAATCGTCGTGACAATCGTTTGAGTTGGTCATAAACCTAAAATAGCATTTATTTTGTTTTGTCATCGATACATCCTACCAAATCGCCACCGAAAGAATGCAATCGGCAACTGATCCATCATGGTAACAACAATTTAGCTCAGTTGCTTTGACGGAAAGTAAAACAGTGCACACGCGCATAGAGTGCCCTTCTTCAACAAACCGGTTGTTTACGGTGTAACCGCCACTTCTTATACCCGCGACACAACCGTTAATCGGCGCATCTCCGAAACGTCGCCTGCAGTACACTCGCACATAGGAAACCGGAGATACAGCAGGAAAGAGAAACGGTCTCTCCTCTCTCGCACTAGGTAGTTAAGTACGTATATACATGTACGACGGCAGCGGCGGCGCACATCGCTCTCACGGGGCCGCAGGAGAGGGAGTCGTCGCGATACGGGCTGTGCGCGCGTGCGGGATATACCCGGCGTATACGCGGGCTCTAGTCCGCACGTTGCAGTCCGCCGGCGCGCGGCAACTCTCCCGACTTACGCGCGCTGCTCGCGAGGGCTGCTGCTGCTGGCCGGCTTTTCTTCCTCCTTCAGCAGATATATACAGAACACGTCCGTCGGTTTCAGGAGCACGATCAGGAGCATAAGTGCGCGCCGATGAGAGTGCTGAAGGCCCGGTTCCGTTCACACGTTAACGCGAGCGACTGTTCTTTTTTTTGGTAGTTGGTGAGGGTTTCTTTTCGCGGGTGTCTTGGTTGTTTATGAGTGCTTGAAGACGGGGCGGCGAGAGGAAGAGAAAGAAGATGGAGGATCCGAGCGAGAAGAACGCGATCAACAACAGTATCGGCAACGGGAACAGCCGATCGTCGAGCGCGATCATCCTGACGAACAACAACAAGGACCGAGTAAGTCTATAGACCATAGACGCAGCTCGAGAAAGTTTTTTTTTTGTTTTATGACCGCGCGAGAAAATTGGTCATTGTGCCTCTATCTTATTGTGTCTTACTGGTGTATGAGGTTGTTGGGTCAAGCACGAGGTTCACGGGCTGCTGGTGTAATTTGGCGCACGCGAGTGAATGGGAGATGTCATTAAGAATGGTGAAACTTTAAAGTAAACACCGAGATTGTGTTTACGAAGTAATAGACCCGATAGTGAAGTGAACGAGTTGGTATAGAGAGATTTTAAAGTTTACAGGAGCAGTAAGCCGATATGGTAACGTTGCAAAATTTTAACTGTAATGTAAATCTAAAGATTGTGTTGTAACGATTAGTGAGATTCTAAAAGAAAACCTGCATCTTGAATTCGCAATGGCATAATAAAGCTTTCAGCTTTATAAATTTTATAAGCAGCATGAGCAGATATACTTTAAATCCAGATTACGATATAAGCATAAAACCGGATAATTTTCCTGAAATCTATTCTAGAGTAGCGCGAGCTCTTGCCGACCGGCGAACGAATTTATGAAAATACCTGCTGCAATTTAAACTCGTGTGTATACACAGATCGCAGATTTCTTCAGAGTCGCCGCGGTACAGAAGACGCGAGTGTAAGTGAACAGGCGCTCGCTCGGGCACACGTAATTTTCGTAAGGAGATTGCGAAAGCGCGACAAGACATTACCGCGGCGATTCCCCCGTCATTCGGCTGTTTGCGCGCGCGCGTGCTCATGATGAAAATTTATACCAAACGTAGACCTTTCGTTACATATATACGCGGCTGGCCGTCATAAACGGTGCGCGCGATGGGGCATATAACTGCAGGCGCGGGGGACCATTAGAGCGTGGATATTATAAAAATGAGCGGCGCTCTTGCGACAGCGCACACCTTTTGCACGTGCAATGACATTCTTGTTTATGGAGTTTATTTACTTCGAGGAGAAAGGAAGGCTGTCGTACTCGTAGTTTTTCACTTGAAAATTGAAAAAATTGTGATATCGTCGTGATGAACTTTTTAGTCTAAAAGGTGTGAGAGCATCTAACGTTGCAAATTTCATGTTTTTTTGTTTCAAATGCTTATAAAAAATGAAATGGCTGGAAAAAGGATTTTAAAATGTCAGTGGAATAATTATATAAGCATTCATTGATATGATTTTCACATTTATCATTTTTTATATGAAATTACTAAATCTGTTATAGCGTAAATATTTTAATTGATATCGTTAACTGCTTCTTAAATATGGGAGGAACTGACACAGTAGTTGACAACTTTTTCAACTCTTTAGTGACTCGTTTTCAATTAGATTCTTTAAAACGATTTTTAATCGTTGATTGATATGATAATTGTTAATAAATCAGATGACAAAAATCAGAACATTTACGTAATTACAGGAAAACTTTTTAAAATTTTTTTATTGAATATTTTTTCATGATAATTTTTTTATGTTAACAAAATTATCCGCATTTTCCGTATTCAAGTCATCATTTTATTAACAAATTCGATTTTTCATTGATCAGTATTTAGTCGTTATAGTATCTCGGAGCTATTTCATTACTCGTTTAATTGTATATGTACACGTACATTTACTTTATATTCTTAAGTATTAATAGCAACAGTATAATTGAAGACTGATTTATATTTAGAACGAGATGTCAAGTTTTTTTACATATGATCGACATATTATATTTTATAATGCTGCATCTGCATTAACATTCACTTACCTGCATAAAATTAAAACTTATACATACTCACGCTCAAGTTCACGCTTCATTGATATGAGAATACTTGCATCATTATTTTTTAACTAGGCTGATATTAGCTACATTTTCCTTCTCTTCTAAATTATTCATCTTCAAGATAAAAAGCTTTTGTAGTTAGTTATTAATTTTTTACAAAACAAATCATTCTTCATGATAATAGTTAACATACATTTTTTACGCATAGTGGAGATTCGTGATTTTGAAAGATGTGTATTAATTAACACCATCTGCTCTATTTATTTGACTTGTGAACTTGAATTTGCTAAAGATATTTTATTATTACATTTTTTTATTACAATTTACAATTTATCGTTTCGTGTAATTGGAGGAGAGAGAGAGTGTGTGTGTGTGTGTGTGTGTGTGTGTGTGTGTATGTGTGTGTGTGTGTGTGTGTGTCTATATAATATCATGTTATTGTATATACGTTACGTTATCTGAGCATCATACCTATGGATAATTTTAATTGAAAAATTAAGCCCTAAAAATGTATTCGTCCTTACCGATTTCAAAGTATGCCGTCAGCATTCATTCGGATTTTCCGCTCACGACCACAATCTTATGATTTTATATTATCAAAGCACAGGCTGACATATGCCCTTCCAATTTTTACAGCAGATACGTGTCGGTTCTAGAAACTCTTAAATATTCGAGTAAACGTAGGAATATTGAATGGAGTCGTTGGACGGCTTATATATTTATCGTCAAAATAAAATGTTTTTTTTTTTATTGATACGAACTCGTGAGAGTCGTGAGTGAACCTCTCAGGGTCTCGTCCTTGACTCACCACACCTTTCCTTCACCTAATAAATCTTTTCGCCTGGAAGATGTGTAGTTTTTAATTCGTAATACATTCCCGTAATAATCTCGTGACATATATTAATTATTTAAAATTATATTAAAGAATATTTTAATTTTTTCATCGCAAAAATGTTGATTTATAGGCGGTAAATATTCTTCGAGAATGAGCATTTCGATTTAAATTACATGATTTATCAATAGTGACATACATTTTTAATAAACACAATTTACAGTATACACGCGGTAACTTAACTAAATAAACTTATTTAAATCTTAAAATTTTCCTCGTCTTCTCAGTTCAAATCTATCTCTTTAACAGTAAAAAACATTGAAGAAACATAACACACTAAAATATATCCACAAGCCTTCAACAGAAAACAAAACATTCAATTCAAATCGAATCCACTTCGCGCCAACTTTCTCAAAATCCACCCTTCGCCAGCAGAGGGACGTTCCCTCGCCAATGCATCCCACCCACGCGGCCACGACTGCAACCCTCGGCGCGACTGGCACGCGATACCCGACGGGAATGAGAAAGGGGAGAGAAGGGGGGTAGGAAAAAAGGGCATACATTGTGCATGCGCCGCGCGATTCAAAGGCTGAGCGGTCGCTCAGCTTTGCCACCCCGTCGCCGGGTAGCAGCACCGTAATACTATTGATTTTGCGGGGCGACTAAGCAGCAGCAGCAGCAGCGGCATACGCGCGAGATAGCCGTCCAGTCGTCGCCGCCGCTGAGAAACCAATCCCCCCGAGACTGTGTGTGTGTTGTACAGAAAGAGAGAGAGAGAGAGAGGGGTAGTAGTCAGCCACGGCGCTCCAACCCCTGCAGAGGCGTGAGGAGAGATACACCGCGGCGCTCTCTGCACGCATCTTCTCGCTCTCCTTTCTCCGCTGTCCTATCTTTCTCTCCTCTTCGTTCTTCTCTCCTCTTTCCTCTTTCCTCGCCACGCAAATTCAAGCGCGATGGAGCGCAAGAGAACGTCTACGACGACGAGGGTTTCGCTACGTCGCTGCTGCTGAGGAGGAGGCTCCACGTCGCGAGGCTCGTCCGGCGTGTCCTGTGCGTCGGCAGGCATCGGGCATGGCTAGGCCGTGCGCTCGCTGCTGACGGCCACGTCTCCGCTCGCTACGGAGTGAGTACGTTATTGTCACGCGCGTTGTTGTCAGCGACCTTTTTCCTCTCTGTCTCTATAATACACCTGTGTTCGTGTCTCTCCTCGTTGTCGTCGCATGAGCTGCATGATGTCGTGTTGCGTAGAAGAAAAAAGAGAGTTGCTCTGGCAGCTTTTTTTTTGCCGCGCCGTGCTCAGTGTGTCTCTACCGCGACACACATGCTTGCACGCGCGAGAGCGCATCGAGATTTCTATCTCGAGATGGTTTTATAATTTACGGCAATTGCGCGCCGCTGAGTTTCTTCATATACTCGACGCTTGTTTCCTTGGTTTCTTTTATTTTCCTTTTTTACTTCTCTCGTTATCAGCGCATCTTTCATTTTGCAAGGAGAAGTCTTTCGCTCTCTTAACTCTCGACCGCGCGGTCGTCTAAAATTAGACTCCGAAAAATCGATTTTTCTAATAGCTTTATCATTTGGGGGAGCAAAACAACGTCTTAGCTCTATCCAATCGAGATAGTGCGCTGTCCTGTCACTGGAAAAAGGGCTTTTAGTTTATGCGTTGACGAGTGTTGACTCTTGTGCATTTGAGGAATTCATAAATTGTGAGTTGATAAGGCTTATTATCTAACGTCTATTTTCGCTTCGATACGGGTCTTGCAGATGTCTTTTTAGTCTAGGATGGTTCAGCACCGAATTTAATAACGGGTCGAGAACTCGAAAGCGAGGATTACATGCGCAGATAAGATTCGTAATTACTGTCGATGTGCAAGAATTTAATGAAAAACGAGCATGAAACGGGACATATACATCAGTTTAATTTTTCATCGCGTAGGAGATAAAGCCCTTTCTATCGCTACTTTGTTTTCTTATTATAAGTTTGATTGATTTGCTCTGCTTTGATATCGATTGACCATTTATGCCTATGAAACAATTGCATAGTCGTGGAACTCGATTTTATAATTTTCTTATAATTCTCTTAATTCAAAGTTGTTTCAAGTTTAATTATTAAGTATTAATCGTTTACCTATAATGACAGTACAAAGGTACAATACAGAAGAAGATATAATATTATTTTGCCTTTTTCTTTACGTTTATTTTGTCGATTTTATAGTCTAGAATGTATTCTGCTCCCCAACACTAAGTAACTATTTTTGTGTTCTTGCTTGAAACTTTTATAAAATTTTATTTTTTTTTACATTTGTCTTCTTAGATATGATTATATATACAAAAACATAAAATTTTGTTCTCAGCAAGAGACGTTCTTTTAATAGATAAACACACATTCTCTCTCTCTCTCTCTCTCTCTCTCTCTCTCTCTCTCTCTCTCTCTCTCTCTCTCTCTCTCCCTCTAGAGTACATATTATATATACACACCATTAAATAAAATTTAATATTTCCTTTTTCTTGGGTCAATGGTGACATAAATTGATGGTGTTTTAATAAAACAGCAATATTCGATCATACAAAAAATAGGTGTTATCGCTATTATTGACCGTTGAACCAACGAGGTCTTGAAACGTGTCTTACATTAATGATTAAAAATTAGCTAATTCGTAAAATTTAATTAAAGTGCAAATCGAATTCCCTCTCATATTTCCAATTAATTTGATCATAATCTAATATTCTCTTTGAATTAAATCAATAATGGTGCCTAGTCATAATAGTGCATCATTTGAAACTATTCTAATAAAACTTTTTAGTTTGTGTTTATAATCTGGATGATACTCATAAAAAATGGTCTCATAAAAAATTAGTTGATTTCGATAACTGTAGCTAACATTAAAAAACGATTATATAAGTTGCATAATTTATGAAATTCGATTCAACTTTTCAATTTTTTTAAAATGTAGGTTTACATACATTTTACATTTGTATGCCATCAATAACAGTTCTGTTTCAAGCAACATCTTTATTTAAAAACAGCTTTATTGCGTTCATTACTTTTTATTTTATTCCGTTAATGGATTATATGTTTTTATTAATAAAAATTAACAGTTAAATTCATCTTTTCGAACTGACTTACTTAATCGTAAAGCAGAACAAAGGCTCAATCGATAAACTTGTTCCGCGTATGAAAATTTTATTCACTACTGACTTTCAATGAGTTTAACAAATTGAACATGATAAATGGTGGAGATATCTAAAATATTTTAGAATTTAAAACATTGTTTAGAGTAATTTATACTGATATATATATTTATGATTATTAATTAAGTAAACCAGTCGGTGAAGAAGAAAACTGGAACAGGTCGAAGGTGAAACGGAAGAAGTACCTAGTCCCACAATATTTACTCGTCGAGTACCCCCATATTATTATTTTATTTTATTTGGAAAAACTATCTTTGGGAAAATCTTCAAAACGAGTAAGGACATTTTTTGATAATTAATATGACAACAATAAGATATTTATAACGACATAATATTGCATTTTATTAATTTGTATAATAAGAGGGAATTCAATATATTTCAGGAATTTGTTGGGTATTAGCTATTTTTTTCGTATTAACAATATAACTCGAGTACTTTAGAAATCTTAAATTATTTCAAATATTTAAAAATAAAATAGCTTATTCACTTATACTGAATCTCGTAATATTACTGTAATGAATAGAGCTAGAACGATTGCACGTGAGTTGGCAAAACTTTTCAGATTTGGTAATGTTATTGACGACTTTACAGCTATGAATGTGGGATAAATCGATTTCAGAGAAAAGACATAATATTACATTTTGTGATAATTAATAAGCGCTATTAAAAAAATTTACTATATTAATTTTAAAAACCTGATTATGAATAATCAAAAATTCATATGAAGAAGTCAAATAAAACGAATTTTTCTAGCGTATCTTAATGGTTAGATATACGCTTAGAAAACTGAACCTCCAATCAATATTACAAAACTTCGCATTCCTTAGTATTAGATGCAGCATGTACATTTAAGCGCACAATAGTCGTATTTGAAAACACTTAAGAAGATCACACTTTCTCTTCATACACACCTTCCGATCGAAGTCGGTCGACTCTCGTGAGAGAGCGAGCGCATGATATATAGGATGTACTGTTCACGGTTTCGTCCGAGTCGAGCACTTACTTTAAGCCTGGTCGTTAAATGCATTTTTAAATTCACGCTAAGAAACTAGAAAGTTTATATAACGTACTTTACAAGTATTTTAATTGGTGTAATAGTAAACTCATTAATTAAGAAAATAAAATATACGTCTATGCAGCAAGCTAAATAAACTTTAATACATTTGGAATAACGAAAAAGATGATAGCTAATCATCAAACAATTATGTCTAAATCTTGCTGTCAATTCAAGCTAAATTCGCATATGAAATAAAACATCTCATCTCAGCTGAAAAAATGTAAAAAAATATTCAAAAAACCGGTTCAATGAAAAATCTAAAATGTTCGATGATTCAGAAACAAAAAATTTATTTTGATACTGACGTCAATGTCCAAAATTCTTTCTTATAGTTAGATTTAAGACAGAAGTTGAATTTATCATCTAAATATTTTATATGTAAATACTTTTATGTGAAGAAGACCTACGATTTTCGTTTATAATATTGTCAAAGCCGAAACCAATTATGTTAGAAGTCCAGCATCATATTGAAAAAAAAGAAAAAAAATGAAATTGCACTTAGGTATACCTAATTAGGTATACCTAATCGTAGCAATTAAATATATAAAATATATTTTATATATTTAATTCAATTTTTCTATAAATAAACTATAAATAAACTACATGCTACATTTTTACTGAACGATTACAATAAGAAAATACATCAACATTAAAGCATGCAAATCGCGTTACAAAAAATTCAGAAAATAAGTGGAAATGATTTTTATTATTTCTTAAGGTGGTTCTCCTCGGACTCCCTAGTCAAAGCAGTGCTAAATGTAGAAATTACCTAAAATTTTAAAAAAAACCATAGTTTAATGTGATTTATTTATTCAAAATGATAGAGATAGTCAATGTATTATAAATAAAGTGTATTTAACATGACTAAAATAACTTTTTCACAAAATGGCGATATTCTAGAAACTAGATATTGTCACTACAAATAATTGTTGATAAATTACTGGAATCTTTTTTGTTTCTCAACCTATTTTAGTTTTCAAGGTCTCATTTTACTCCTTAAGAAATTTCATGGGGACTTGCCTAAGGAAAAATTAAAAATTATTCAAAACTCAGAAAGTTATAGCCAATTAAAAGAATATTTTATTTTAACGATGTGCATGAATTTATGAACAATTATCTATAACTTTCTGAGTTTTGAATAATTTTTAATTTTTCCTTCGACAAGTTCCCATGAAATTTCTTAAGGAGCAAATTGAGATCTTGAAAACTAAAATCGGTTGAGAAACAAAAAAAATTCCAGTGATTTATCAACAATTGTTTGTAGTGACGATATCTAGAATACATGGACTATCTCTATCATTTTAAATAAATAAATCACATTACAACTATGGTTTTTTAAAATTTTAGGTAACTTCTACATTTAGCACTCCTTTGACTAGGGAGTCCGAGGAGAACCACCTTAAGAAGAATATCTTTTGACTTGCGAAAAATATTTGAGATGATGTCGAGAAACATGTTTGGATGTTTGAAAATTTACTTGAAAATCAAGTATTTATAAATGCTCATGTTAAATGTGCGTATACGCGTGCTTGTATAGCTGCGTAGTTCGCATGAGTACATTAATGAATTTCATACTAGCTTATAATGAGTAAATTTATGTTTTTTCCTTTACTAAAAAATACGCTAATTCTGGAATAATACATATTCATTTGGCCAAAGCATGTAAAACATCTGATCACACATACAAAAAAAATCCATAAAACAGATCACCAGAGGTATCCTTTTTTTCACAATTGGAACGACCTCGCGTGACGCGCGGAAAACCGTCATAATTTCAGAAAAACCTTTACGCAACTCGAATCAGAATCTCTATTAAATAAAATCGACCAGGTTAAGGTAACGCTACGACCATGTATGTAGGTTTGAGGATGGTCGCATCAGAAAATGTCTAGCGTTACCGAGTAGCTGCGATATTTATGAGCCATCGGGCGACGATCCGTTGCGCGCACGGAAGAAGAACACGTGCAATAATAATTCGTCTGCACGCACACGCGACGTCAATTAGAATTACGCCAATTACATTCTTGTCCATTATATAGGCCGGCCGATGGCGCGGTGTGCGCTGCGGCTGCGGGCCGCGTGCGATTCCTTATTGAAATGCAATAATTCGATGAATTGCGGGAAAGACATGTCTCGCGTGCAAGAGGTGAAATTCCTAGCTCGGAATTTATCACCTCTCGTGGCTGATTGTATTAGCTATTGTTGAGATAAGGAAAATCCAAAAGTTCAAAATTGATTGAGCTTTCTTCATTTTAACACGTTGTTAATCCCGGTTTAAGTTATAGTTGCTGTTGTTAAATGAAACTTTGAGGAAAGTACTTTTTGTCTACTATTTAGCCTGGTACAAATCAATGTATAGCAGTCGATGCCCCGATTGAATTGGTAATTCGGAACTCGATGTAGAATCATATTTATTCATGTATTTTCCTCGACGCCATCAACGATTTTAAATTATACACTGTTATAAGCTTATATAGAGTTTGCGTCACACGAGAATGACAAACATCTTTGTTTTAGGAAAATTTGTGGGTAGCAATATTTATGGTGAGTCTAAAACTATAAATCCTAAATGCTGTGAATTATATAAGTTACTCAAATCTAACTGGCAAACGTAGAAAACCCATAAGTTTAAATAAACGCGGAAGAAGTACGTGGATAAATTTCGTGTCGTATTCTGATCTTATCTTTAATGAAACAGTGGGAAATGCTATCTACTATAAATGGAAATTTTGTTGGATAAACATCCTTATATTTTATTCAAACTTCATGTTCACATTTTAGGTATATCTTTTTTAATTTCAAAATTCAAGTAAAAATTTTCCAACTCATAATCCTTGATATTATTTTACAAACATATAAATGCTAAAAATTTTGTAAAATATTTTATTATAATAATCATTCTACACGAAGATGTAATAAAAAAAAATAAAAATTATACGCGCACTTTTCTATAAATTCACGTAATATTTCAGATACCGAATGCGAAAATGACAAACCACCTTTACTCATCATTCAAAAACAAGTACCGTCATTACGTGCTAAAAAATCTCTTCTCGCTGTCATAAAAGCTGCGTTATTGTTGCTCGAAGCGGACGAAGAAGCACGCGCCGATAAAGTCGAGAGCGTCGACAAAGTTTAAAAAAACAGCCGGTGTCGGTTGGGGAACCGCGACGTACGCTCTCACGAATGATATAAGCGCGCGTCTACGAGGTCTAATGCATAATGTATCGAGTCGGTACAACGTCGGGTTCAAAGTTGCGCTCCGTGTATACATATACACATACGTATCGAGTCATTCGCGCTTATTTTTACGCTTCTTTTTTGTGTAATGGATGCTGCAGGTTGAGCATTTATATTGAATAATTGAGGGCGTATGTATTGGGATGTAAAGAGACGGATTATTTTATGATTCGGAGGTTTACTGTATATCTTGTAGAATGTTTTAGCAGACTTTAAAGGCCATTGTTAAGAAAAAAAAAATTGACCAGTCGTTCCGTCATATAAAAATAGATTTTTATACATAATCAGTTTTTCGAAACATTTCAATAAATTCGCCAGGTTAAGTAGTGCGTGAGAATAATGTTTAAAATCAAACAAACGAAAATTAGCGCTGGTAGCGCGCTTACGTTAGTGCATATCAAATATGCGGTATCAATGCGTAATCAATTAGCCAGAAACATACTTATGCACTGTAAAATGTGTTTTTAAAAATTTGCAATTTAGGACACGATTTGAGATGGAAAGATGCAGTATTAAAAATCACAATTAATTTATTACTAAACAGTTTATCATTAAAAGTGTACTTTCGTCAGTGATAAACTTCAGATGCGTTTTTGGGCTATAAATTCTAATCAGTCCAAATGATTGATTTTAAAAATTTATGGGCTATTGAAAGTAAAAATTTTTTGTGGAATAGTATAAAGGTTTTTCTTTGATTCAATCATTCACTGTTCAAAAAGTTTACTTTATGCATTAAAAGAAAAGATAAACAGCACTACTTTACTACTTACTCTATTTGTGTTATACTCAAATCAGTAATCATTACTTAACAGTATAATTTCGATGCATAAATTTACTTCTCAGAAATCTTTCTACACTTGCTTTGAGTACATTTTAATCAGTATAATCTCTAAATATGAATCATAGTGGAATCTCACTGAAAATTTCACTAGCATTTCGATTTATTTGGAACATTAGTAACTAGATTACAGTGAAATTCACCTATGCATTTTAAGATAGTATACATGTGATCAGTTTTCACCACTTCTATGATAGATCACAGAAAAGTATTAAACCAGTAATCAGTTTAGCATGATGAAAGGAAATCGTCAGCGATGTGAGTCAAAGAAGACGACTTGTCGAGCGGAATAATAAAGGAATTTTTTGCCCCTCACGTGTGCGCGAACGTACGGCACCGATATTTCCACCAGTTTCATGCCATATTCCGAATTCAAACGGGACGCTCTCAGTTCACTTTTAGCGATTGCGGGAGAGTGAGAGGAAGTGCAAGCGCACCGGAGTGGCTCGGGTATTTGTAATTTCGATACCGGTCCCAGTGCATATTTGACTTTTATAACGAACGGTATCAAGAACAGTTCAGGTGGAGGCTTGGGAGTCGAAAATGATATGCCGGATCATCCGAGTGAATTTGAGGCTTTGTTAAAAGTAATTGTCGTACATGTGTAACTAAGCTTCGCGCGAGGTATCTTAAAGATAAATATTTTTCTGTGCCAACGAGGTGTGTATGTGAAACTTTAAGGTAGTGTGGATACGTTGTTATTAGATTCATAAGTGAACGATAAAACCAACGATTGAGCACCATGTTTGATTGTTATACTAATGGCGTGTGCTTATATCGAACGTGATTTAAACTTGATTGCTCAATTAAAATGTGTCTATTCGTAATTGCGATCTATACGAAGTGATTCTCAAAACACAACATAAATATATAGATAACTTTCCTAAAGTCAAAAACGTAAAAAACAACTAATTAATCATTAAAAAATCATTTTTTTAAAAACTTGTTTATATCTGCGAAACTTACTATTTTCATTTTCTAATATATTTTATTTGCATGTTTGAGTTTATTTTTATACACGTTTATAAATATTTAAATAATAAAAATACAATTTGATTGATGACGATTTTTACTTGGAAAAGCTATTTATAATTTGATATCATATTACACACACACACACACACACACACACACACACACACACACACACACACACACACACACACACACACACACACACACACCCACACACACACACACACCCACACACACACACACACACACACACACACACACACACACACACACACGGTCATCGAAAATAAATATTTTCACATTATATTATTTATCATAATAGAGTTTCTAAACATGAATACAATTTGTAACTAGTTTGAATTCTACAGAAAATAACAATATTTAAATGAAACTTTGTGTAAAATACATGTACGCCTTGTGGATCCATCTACATTACGGAGAGCGAACTACCGCTTGCTTAGCTAACCATCTTTACCTCGGGAGCAAATTGATAATAATTAATTCGGCTTTAACTTCAATATAATCTCAGAAATACGTAAATGTTTATAGGTAAAAATAATAATTGTTATACTGCATTTTAATAAATAATGTGTTCCTTATAAGATACATATAAATTATAATTTAGTCCAATGCCTAGATCAATAAAAACAATAAATTCAATAAATTTTTATTATTTATTAGATAAAAAATTTATATTATCGTGTATGTCAAATTTCATTAATTTATCGATCATGTCATTTACCAAATCAGCACATATAGATGGCACAAAAATCATCCGTGGTTTTTAGCAAAGTAATAATACGTTTCTTGATAGTATTTGAATATTACTTGTTTTTGCCATGAACAACATTTTTCTTCATTTGATTGAAACCAATTTTTATGAAATTTTCGTGATATCATGTTATTATATTTTTTAAATAATCCTAATTTGAATAGGAAAACGGTTTTTGAAATTTTCATGAGAACGTAAATTTGTTTCGGAATATTCGCATGCGAATACTTGTAAAGAGTAAAGTCTCTAGTGAATGGCTAGTTAAGTGTAGAAACTGACCGAGTGACCTGATATTTTATTTGTTCAAAAACTTTCAGATTATGGCTGGGTTTACGTAGGATTTCTAATTTGATTTTTGAAACACTAATATTTCAAATAAAGTATAAAAATTAATAGATAATCAGTAATAAAAAAAAAATACATAATAATTTTAGTGAGAAGATTGCCATAAAAGTGGAACTAAAGAAAAATCTACTATTTCTCTGAGGGACACTTTGCATAAATATTATATTTAAAAAAGGTAATTGTCATTGAACATGCAGTATTCGATTATTCATATGTATTATAAGAAATTATCGAACTTTAACTTGAGTAAAATGTTGAAACAGATTAAAACTTTTCGTTGGCAAAAGCATTAGTTTTTATTTATTTTCCGCGCTAAAAGTTAGTTTTTGCTTAATTTCAATGTGTTTACGAATCCTTCAAAAGAATCGCTCCAAAACAGCTTACACACGCGCCGAGAGCACCCATCTACATACACCGCAACTTCTCGCCCGTACCCAAAGTCCCGAGTTTTTCCGTCCACCCAGTATAATCAAGTGCTAAAATAAGTCATTCTCCCGCACGCAGCCTCACTCGCTAAGTAGCATACACATATACACCGCTCCAGCAGCAGTAAATCGAGCGCTCTCTCTCGATTCTAAAAAAGCCGCGCACTCTCTCCCTCACGTTGCAGCAGCCACCATTAGCTTGCCAACTTCCATATAATACCCAGCAGCAGCAGCAGCTCCACTCTTATATCTCTGTGCTCACGCACTACTTTTCTCTGGCATTGCAGGACGTGGAAAGAGGGGAGCCGGCGGCGCGGCATCGTCAGCAGGCATCACAGGAGAGCAGCAGCCCGGTAGTGGGGCAGCAGCAGCAGCAGCAGGCAGCCGCGGCGGCACCAGCGACAACAACTGCCGGTGGCGGTGGTGGTTCCGAGGCGGCTTCGCTCGCGGAGCTCGGCGGCGTATCGGCGGCGGCGGCGTCACCTGGTGCCTGCGTCTCGCGCTGGCCCGCAGTCGCCCGTCTGCTGCGGCGCCTGCTGTTGGCGATGATACTGCTGGCCGGCCTCGCGGCCGCACTAGCCGCGCTATGGCTCTACATGGGACCGATCTTCATCGTTCAGCTCGTAGTCGTCGCTGCGGTGGCCTACTTCGTCGCGGGCGGCAGGCTCAGGTGGTTCCTGGTCGCCGCCAAGACGGCGCCGCGTGACATCAAGTAAGTGTCTTACTTACCGTGTGATAGTTGTTGCTTTGAACGGAAAGTGATATAAGAATTAATGTCATGTGAAAGTAATTTTTTTGTAGCTACTTGCTAGATAAACTTTCTAATCTGTGTATACTTGTACCCGTTTAAAGTTTTAATATCGCCTTGTGTATTGTAAATACAGATGTAATCGAAGGCATCGCGAAATATTTCTGCACGATTCTGCAGCGAGCCAGAACCGAGACTCGAACAAATAAAATCTTTCGGCTTGATATTTCAGCTCGGACGTTTTCTCCAGAGAGCGCTTTTCACGCGTGGCGCTCACAAACGATCGAGGATCGTCGAATCTTTTTCATACGCGACGCGAACGCGCAGAATTTATTTAGAATCTTTTTTTTTTCTTTCTTTTTTTTTCTTTAAACGCTGACCTCATTGAGCACCTATGTTGTAAAACCAAGGCAAATATTTGCCTCCGCTTCTATCTATACTATGTACGAGACGAGTTGCTCGATGAGGAATTTCAAAGAGCAAGTATAAGGAAACCTTTATGAATCGAAGTTTCTCATATCTACGTTCACAAATACGCACCATATAACGCGCTAAAATGATAACCGCGCGCAAAGTTTTTTTCTGCCCTCCCTCGGTCTTTTGTTCATTAGAAGCTGAATCGATAAACAACTGCATATTTCGCATGATTCATTGTCGTATATACACGCTGTACGCACGCATTACAGACAGATCGTACCGGCCACAATGTAATCATTTACCGCGCGATTAATTATTCAGTGGCACGCCGAATCCCATAGGCATCAGCTCTCCGCTCCGCTTTACTTCTTCGCTCATATATTGTCCATCACTTGCGTGTATCTATATATCTATATATAGATCCATCGCCGACGAGTTTCTTCTCCCAAAGGCGCCTCAAAAATTCCCTTTGCGGCGTTGCCCTTCTTTCTCACGATGCAACTCGCGCGCCACATTTCCCCGCGCTTTCTCCACGTCGGACGGCTTCTCCCTCTCTTACTGTGTTTCGCAGGTATATACTTACTTTCCTTAAGCGCACATGTATACATGCCCGCGCACACACACAGACGAACGAAACCGCTAGGTAACCGAGCGTGTGCGCAGGAGGAAAAGAGAAATAAAGAGGAGTAGGTAGCAGCGGGGCTTGGGGTTCGACACGGGGAGCATTATTTCGAAGCTGTGTGTGTATATAAACTGAATGGCCGATCGCCGTATTACGCACACGCACGCGCGAGCGAGCGAGCTGGCGAGCATGAATTATTCCGCGCGATCGGAAGGCGAAGGTCAAGTCTGCGAGAAGTTTTTGCCTTTTCTGACGTAAAACGCGCGGTGTTTCTTTTCCCCGCGCGACTTCACCAAACTGCGCACTCCGAGTGGTTTGAGCTGTCTTCTACGTCAATTATTATCGGTTAGTGAAATTCGTAGCGTTTTTGAGAACGCGAGATCGTTGGAAATGGGAAGTGATAAAGATATGACAGTTATCGGAAAGATTTCACTATCATATAATGAGTTGTTGAAAGTAATATCGGACAGTCACCCTCAAATACGAATGGAAAAATCTTGTAATTAGTAAACGGTTCAACAGCTAAAAATATCGTATCTTTATTTTCGTGTCATCGACCTAAAAGTTTCCTATATACGCGGCTTATCTTCAAAACGTGAGTTTTCTCCGAGCGCTTGGGACTCCTGATTTCTCATTACCGCGCGGTATTTACACTCTCTCGTGCGTGCACAGCGGCATTCCCACACTGAGAGAAGAATATTGTTACTGTTAACATATTTATTTATTTGAAATACAACTATTTAACATGTTTAAGGATAAAATGTGATATTGCAATAGTTACAATATCTATATTAACTAATAGACATATTCAGATTTGAAAGTAAGAAGTTCTTGTAAATTGTAATTTTTGAATCTAATAGCCAATTTTCTACCAGGATGATGTTGTTATACAACAAAAAGGTTTGAAATAAAAACTCCATTTAGTTTTTTACTCCAACGTTTTGGACATTTTTATTGTTTATGTCCCTCATCAGAATAAACAATAAAAATGTCCGAAACGTTGGAGTAAAAAACTAAATGATGTTTTTTATTTCAAACGTTTTTGTTATAAAACAACATCATCCTGGTAAAAAATTGTCCATTAGATTCAAAAACTACTATAATAAGCATATTGTAACTATTATAATATCAATGTTCTCAGGTAACATATCGAAATTGTTTATGAGAACATGGTAACTTAACCGTTAATATGGCATTATAACTGTTACAATGCCTATATTTGAGCATATTTAAACATACGCATGTTAACAGTTATAATGCCATATTAACATGACATCCTTTTCTCAGTGTACATGTGCAATTTCTCTAATCGATGGTTCTCCAGTTTGCGCGTACGCGTGATTCCGGGCACACTGGCGGCATTATTTGAGAACGCGTTGGCTTATCGAGTGCGCGATTATTAGGTTCGAAATTAGATGAGACAGTGGCGCTTGACGCGCTATACCAAAATGCGCGCGATATATAATTGCCAGTCGCGTGTGTGTATGTAGTAGGCGTATAGTCGTACGAATGTTATAAGCAGGTATATAGACGAGGAATTTATTTGACAATTCGTAACTGCTATAATGGAAGCAGCGATTATCCGGCTATGATGATATTGCAATTCTGGAGAATGTTATTTAGCGTTCGAATGGTGGGTTTTTTCATTCATTCTGAAAAAAAACCTACGGTGATTATGAAATGATCAGTGGAGTCTTTAATTTGTTGTCGATATAATTACTCTCTTCTAGAATTTTATCCTTAGATCTAAAAAAAAAACATGGATATGGATTAACTTGGATATGATTAACTCGTTACAACATAACGAAGACCTTTCATAATATAGGAAGTGCGTCCTAATTCTATAAAAAAAAAATTATTAAAATAATCATTGCAAAGCCAACATGAAAACCCGCCGCCGCACTAAATGTTAATCCGATGCGCTCCATTAGCATCAAGTGAAATGTTAATGACCATCGCGGTGTAGCAATATGCGAGCATTTCAAAAGTTTCCTCTGCAATTGTAAATGCAGCTTCGGTGCTATCCCGAAGTTTTCAATTCAACGATATTCGCAACGTCCGAGAAGCGAGGAAATCAAATCATCGCGCACTATACGCTTATATACTTATATACTCGCGTGTATAATATGGTCAAGTAGCTCGCGGCGCTTTGCCGCGCTAATTAGATTAGGCCAGTGGCAAAACGATTGTCGAAAATTATACGGCGGCTGGCAATCCGAGCGCGTGCACGTGCACGTGTTCTATATCTTTGCGCGGCGATTCATAACCGAGACGTGACCGTGATAATTGCATCAATGCATTTCCATCGGATTTACGTGCGCATGGCTTAACTTCTTTGCGTCTTTCAACGCGGATATAATTCGATCGAAAAAAAAGAAGATAATTTGCCTAAATCAGGTTGATTTTTCGCGTAACAAATGTTTTGCGACGTAATTTTGCGAGTTAAATGTTTTTTCTTGAATTATTGATAGACTCAAAAACTGAATGAATATTAACTTTTAGTCGTTTACATTGCCGTCAGACAAGTGTTTATTTCTTTTTTCCTTCTTATTTTGTTCACTCTTTTACGTCACACAAGCGATTTCCTGAGCAGTGGCTGCAGCATTTTAAAGTAGTTCAACATTATCTCTTAAAATTCTTTTGAATTTTCATTAGAAGTATAATGAGTAACATAAGTATAAGAACTTTGGAAAGAAAGCTTTTAGCAAAAGCTTGTTATTAATATATAGAAAACAGTACTCAGGCAACCGTGAAAACAACAAATGCTTCTTTTAAAACGAATATAAAAACATTCTCAAAAACGCCATCGTAAACGATCGCAGGATACATTTCCGAGCATATTTAACGGTAAAGGGTAGTGGCAAAATAATATCGGCCGAGAATTACGTATAACCAAGGGAAGCAAAAAGCAAGACGCAGGAAGGTGAAGAAACGCGCGCATCGCGATGGGGACCGGTTTCGCATCGGACACAACGCACTTGGAGCGTGTGATTATACACGACCCTGCGAAGTGTCGGTGTGAATATATACATACATACATGAGTGTATATTCGTTCTCATGCACACGGTGTATGTACATGCGCAGACGAGCGCGACTGCCACATAGCTGGGTTTGAGTTATTCGAAATCCGCCGTTGGCCGCGTTAAACACGATAATAATAATCGTAACTGCCAAAAGGAGGCTAGAAAAGCCGATACGTATGTAGTGCAAAGTACATTTCGAGATTGATGGTGTGCTGGTTAACAATCGGTGTCTCAGAGTAGGGAGCTGTTAACAAGTGCTTTTGTACTCTTGTAGAAAACTTAATGTTGTCTCTGAAGTTGTAATATAAATGTATTTTTATAGACAATTGGGAGCTATATATATTTTTCAAAGTGATCGATTACTTAATATACCTATAGAACGATAAGAAATTCTTCGCATGCCATATCGTACAAGCACGCCTGATAAAGATTAATCGGCTGAGTGCGTTTACCTCGCCGTCTTCTTAGATCACAAAGGTAGATATCGATACTGTCTCGATTTCATCCATCAGACAGTCGCTCATATCAGTCGAGATTTCGTTAAGACAAACTTTTAGAAATCATTAAGAAACATTTAGAAACGTAGGCGCGGGAGCGGAGACCGCGTGGCCTTTGGACTCTCGTTACCTGTAGGTGTCTATCGACTATATTCCGTCTGCCTTCACTTCCTAGATATATATAGATTGCCTAATGACGCGCTCATAGCCGCGCGAGGATACTTAAGAATGCGGCTTCTAGTGAATTCGTTAGCAGCACTCGTGTGTATCCTCCTCTATCGGCACGTGGACTCGAGATTAATACTTTCGCTAGCCACCTGTTGATTCGCGCTTTGATATCGTCTAGCATAATTGTACCGAACAATCGGTTCGATGTGGTTTACATAAAGAGATAAACATTAACGTCGGCTAAGTATGTGATATATTTTTTGGACTTTCCTCGTAATTGTTCGGTTCGGCTTTTTATTCGTGAATAAATATTTTCTTTCGAGTGCAGTAGTGCACAAATTTATCATCTATAAATAATTAATCATCTTCACTTTAAGCCCGATATAAGAAGTACGTACTCATTCGGGCTGTTCTTTCTGGCTTTGTTTTTCCCCCACTTTTGAACCGGCATTTTCCACTCTCGAAGAATAATAACGGCATATGAATGTTCCTGTGCTATGCTTCATTTCACGAGACCTTGAAGTTTGACTCCTGCTGTACATTTTACTCCGAAATAATTTTAAAATGGATTTTAATTTTAAAATACTTTTTGAAAAGTGTTTCTTCTAATTTTAGTTACAAACCTGCAAAAATGAAAAAATTGCATTGCTTAACGTGTAAATTTATTATTCTGAAATTAACATACACTAACATTCAAGAGATATTCTAAAAAAAAAATGCATCAAAAATTATTTTACATGCAACTTTTTAACGAATGTTAATCATGTTTCTTATTACCCGTACCAATTATTAGCTCGGTACTTCCAGTTATTACTAATAATTATTACTGGTTTCTTAAAAATATTTAACCATTAAACAATAAATTACACATCATTTTGAAGTTAATGTAAAAAATAATAAATGACAAATTTCTTTTAATTAAAAAGTTTTATCATACTTTTCAATGTAGCCCTATAAAGGTATTGATTTTTCAAATATTTAAAATAAGCTTTCCTCAATCTAACAAATTATCACTTTTTTTTAGGGCAATTAGCCGCTACGGACGATTGCTGTGGACAATAAAGAGACACGAGAAGAAAGATCGAAGCGTCGCCGACGTATTTCGACAGCATGTGGCACGAAATCCTAATAAGCCATGCCTCATTTTCGAGGATCAAGAGTGGACGTTCCAGCAGGTATGTTCATACGGGCTCCTCATATATTATGTTATTCAAATAGTTATTCAAAAGACGGCTTTTTATCTCTAGCCGTCACTTTAATGCACATATTCGTTAGCGTCATTGCGTAGTATATAACAAAAAGATAACCTTGAGCCTTTAAAATATGTGAAATGCTTTGGTTCTTAGAGAAAAATGTAAAAAGGCTATTTTAATACTGTTTTTGATTGGAAAATGCGTATGCACTTTATTAAGAGATTGCAGTAATTTAAGGTTGCTTATTAAGTGTGAATATCTATATAAACAAAACATTGGAGGTTAGGGTATTTGCTACGACATATTTTGGTTAATAGCTTTATATAAATTTATTTCTATGAAAAATATAATTTATTTTGAAAATTCAATAATTACTTTTTAAGAATCTTTCTTGTGTACTTGATAGTTATTCCAATCATTTTCTGATTCCTTTCATAGTTTCATAAAAAAAGATCATCATCATCATTATAGCAGCAATTGCATCAAGGATAATAAGTCAATCTGAGAAACGTAATAGAAATAAGAAGTTTTGCATTTATATTTTCTGTATATAATTATCACCTGTAGCATTCATTCCATATAGAATTTTGAAAATGTGTTCTCGATTAAATCGAAAAATATTACACATATATATATACTTATAACTCATTATATCATCAATAATGTTTTTCAGGTCGAAGATTACAGCAACAAAGTTGCTTCCGTATTTAAAGCCCATGGCTACAAGAAGGGTGACGCCGTCGCCCTTTTGTTGGAAAATAGACCAGAATACGTCGGCATTTGGCTAGGTCTCAGCAAACTCGGCATAATCACTCCACTTATCAACACTAATTTAAGGAAAAGTTCACTTCTGCACAGCGTCACTGTGGCAGGATGTCAGGCGCTGATCTATGGTGCCGATTTGGGAGAAGGTATATAATAATATACGTTAAATTTTGTATCTAATTCTTTTTAAATTTGAAGAATGAACTCCGGTTAGTCTTTAGTAATGATATTTATGCAAAACAACCAGAACTTATAACGAACAAACCTTATTCTACTCTACAATTTTTTACGTTACATTCCGTAACATAAAGCTCAGACAGACGTTTACGTTAAAATGACTCGGCAGAATAAAAACTAACGATTTTGACTTTAGCTTATGTCACGCGTGTGTCTCTTTAAAAGACTGTAAGTAGTAATGAAACTCGCATATGTTACGTTGTCGCGTACGAGCCGATCGCGTGTTCAACCAACTTTCAAGCTCTCAGCTAAATTCTTATTCGAGTATGTTTAAGTTATTAGGGTTTTTTTTCTCTTTTACCACGAGCGTTAAAAGTCTTGCTTTTGACACGAAATTTCAAACCGAAATTTCATAATTACTGAGAATGAATACATTCATAGGAAATTTGACATTTTTATTTATAGTCCCATTTTTTTCTTAACTTAAAAGTCGGTTCCTTTTATATAAATGGAACGTATTCTTCTATAATACTTGCCTTCAGGGCGCTACCACGCCCTTGATATCAGTATAATAAAAATTATTTTCCAAAAATTTATAAGCAAAGAATGTAATATAAAATCAAAGTACGCTTTACTAAAGATACAATGGTACCAGCAATATTCATGCAATCATCTACAATTGTTATTCCATAATAATAAGTATTATTTGATTCTTCTTTTGAAAGATAAAAAATCGTTTCTACTATTTATAAAGTCATAACGATTAAGTTAACTTTTTGATTAAATAAAATACTGAAAGCTTTATACATGAATAATACTAGAGGAATTCATAATTTTTGTGTAAGCTGACCCATAGTTGGTAATACAAACTATGTATTGCCCGGAAGAAAAAGAAAGGAGGAAAATATTTGAAGAATTATATAACACTGAAATGACAAAGGTCGTAAATGATAATGAAATATCACGTTGTGAGTTTTTCCGATAACTCGATTAACGAAATAATTAAATAGGTATGAGATAATGATAAAAAGGGGTCGTCAACCTCTCTGCAACAAAATATAAGGAAAAGTCTTGTTACCGACTCGAAAGCAAGAAGTAATTTCTAACATGACCACTATACAACACACGCACACTCACTCTCACCACCACCTCAATTTTCTCGACTTTCTCCGCAATACCATTATTCTCGTATTAAATCGCGGAAGCCCGCACATAAACCTACCCGCGTACACTTTCACCGATCAATCATCGCGGCGCATCTCGCTCATGTTTTTTTCTTCATATATTTTCAGCCGTAAAGGACATCGCGTCGGAGCTGGACGCGAAATTGGCCCTGTACCGGCTGTCAGACAACCCGAACACCCCAGCCGATGGACTGAAGGAGAAGGAGCTTGGTAACTTCCTGGCTGACGCGCCGAGCGTGCCACCGGTCATCCAGGATAAGGGCTGCTATGGCGACAAGCTTATGTACATCTACACGAGCGGCACGACCGGCCTTCCCAAAGCCGCCGTCATCACGAACTCCAGGTATATATTGATATACCTCTCGAAGCTTCAATGGAATATGCGTGTATATATGATCGGCGGGAAATGGAAAGAGAGATATTGAGAGACTGAGATAGACTGAAAGATATATGGAATTGGTGTGCGTGTGCGCAGTGTAACAGCTGCATGCGTACGACGATATTCGCTCGATTCCTACTTCGGAGGGAAGTGTGTCAGGGACGTGGCCAGCCGCTCAAGGGTCATTCGCTTTCCTTCGTTTGCGCAAAAACAATTTTAGGATTCAAGAGCGTCATTTGCAATTTGATTCTTAATAATTTTTTTGGAGATAATCTATCTTGTGAGAAGAAGCTGATTTTCATACTGTGTGGTGAGGGTGACGGGAAGATTATTTTCAAAATTAGCATTTGGGAGATTAAATTGTGACTAAAGGCATTTATAAATGACTCATCGAGATGGCAATTGAAAAAAAGGACAGATTTATTATTTTATTTTTATGATGAGAGCAGTTTTCGTAGCTGCAATACTTGGTTAACTAAAATTAAAGATTAAATTAGAATAGAAATTCATCGCTGTGATATAAGTGTGAATTTTCTTGTCAGCTTTCTATTCGAAAGCAAGGAAGCGTTTTTATTAGTTGTAAACGATTTTGAAAATGAAAGACACTTAAATTACTGGTGTAGCTGTTTATCTTTGGGACAGTTAATTTTTACTTTTAGTATAAAAGTATGAATTTTTTTTATTGTAACAACTATTTTTTATTAATATCACATGAAATTTATTATAACTGTATAGATACCCAGTGCTTTTTATGTTTATTGCACAAACAGCAACAAATTTTAAACATATACCGAAAGATACTGTGCGAACAAATTGCACAAAAGAATGGGTCTGAAGTTTGCATCGTTGGAGTGCAACAAAATAATTTTTTACAATTAATTAAAATTATTAAGCAACGCAAATTGTATCTAAATCTTTGTTATAAAGTTATTTGATACTATAAAACAATAAATCTACACGCAAAATTAATATTAATTATTGTAAACTTGAAGTAAAATCAAATATTTTTTTATTTCGCTGCGCTACAACGTTGCAAACTTCAGATCCATACAAAAGATAGAATCGGAATATCGAACAAAAAGCATGCATCAATTTAATGAATATTCAAATCCTAAAATATCCATGTCACGGCTCATCCTTCATTTTGCTGTTTCAGATTCATGTTCATTGCCAGTGGCATTTATTACCTAGGGGCTTTTCGCACCAGCGACAGATTGTACACGCCTCTGCCGCTTTATCACACTGCAGGTGGTGTTATGACCATAGGTCAAAGTCTGTTACATGGCGCCACAGTTGTTATTAGGAAAAAATTCTCTGCTAGCGCATACTTCAGCGATTGCATCAAATACAATTGCACGGTAAAATATAATTATTATAATTGCATTGTGAGTCACACTTCAACGATAATTCAAGAAACAAACTTTTTTAGATTTTTCCAAATTTTTTTGGCCTAACATCTCATTCTCATATTTGAATAAGTTTTATAAAAATGTTTGGATTACGCAATATTTAAAATGGATTTTATATTAAATCATGAATAAAGTTTTATAACATTTAATTCACTATAATATACACGAGAAGAAATTAAAGGAGGATTATATTATATAGATAATTTGACCGCTAATATAACTTTTTATAAAATAAGTTATTATGATTGTCAAAAGAAAATTTTTTTTGTAGCAGTTTCGACTTATCCTTTAAGAAAAAATGGAAGATTCTTTTTTTTACCAGAACTTTTAACTTATTTGAAAGTAAATATTTTTTCCTGTGTAGTTATTAAAATAGTTTGTTTTTACGATTATTGTTTTTTTTATAAATTAATTGTTAACGATATCATATTTTATAGTGAAACACGTTAAATTAATCACTAAAATTGCGTATCGTTTCAGGTATCGCAATATATTGGTGAGATGTGTCGTTACATTTTAGCAGTATCACCAAAACCAGAAGATAAAAAGCACAATCTTCGTATAATATTCGGAAATGGTCTCAGGCCACAAATCTGGCGTGAGTTTGTTGCACGTTTTGAAATTCCTCAAGTGTGTGAATTTTATGGAGCCACTGAGGGTAATGCAAATATTGGTAAGTGTATGAGGATGTCAAAAAGATTGTTAAAAAGAAAACCAAATTTTCGTTATAATAATGAAATTATAAATATTTTATAAATTTCCAGTAAACGTTGATAATACAGTAGGAGCAATAGGCTTTGTATCCCGCATATTACCATCAGTTTATCCTATCTCAATTATTAAAGTTGATGCGGACGGAGAACCAATTAGAAACTCAAAAGGACTTTGTCAAGTTTGTGAACCAAGTACGTATCATACTTTTACAAACAATTAAAAAGCTTACAAAACACATGGTTAATTTGAATAAGTGCTTAATTTAAATATTTTCATGAAAGTTTAGTTGCACTAATTTATTCAATTACATAATACTGAGATCAAATTATTGAAACGTAGACAGATGTATAAATAGCTTGAACAATATTTTGTTTTCAAATATCATTCACTTTTGTGTTTTTGAGTTTAACAACTAATAATATCGTAATTTGTCTTTAGATGAGCCTGGAGTTTTCATTGGTAAAATTATCCCAAATAACCCGTCCAGAGCATTCTTAGGATACGTAGATAAAAAAGCCTCTAAGACTAAAGTTGTTTATGATGTTTTCTCGAAGGGCGATTCTGCATTCTTATCAGGTAAAACGAAGTTTTTGCAATAAATGTTTTTATTGGATTTGATTTAGTACAACTGTATAATACGTATTGATTTTTTAGGTGACATTCTCATCGCCGATGAGCTTGGCTACTTATACTTCAGGGATAGGACTGGGGATACGTTCCGTTGGAAAGGTGAAAATGTTTCAACATCTGAAATTGAAGCTATTGTTAGTAATCTCATTAACTACAGGGATTGCGTCGTTTATGGTGTCGAGGTAAATATATCAATTTTGTTTAAGCTTTGTTTATATTAAATATTTTTACTAATTCGTTTCTATTGTCTTAGGTACATGGAGCAGAAGGTAGAGCAGGAATGGCTGCAATTTATGACGCAGACGGTTCATTGAACATCGAACAATTAGCGCACCAAATTAGAGAGCAATTGCCAGCTTATGCCAGACCACAGTTTATTAGGATACTAACGAAAATCGATCTCACTGGTAATAATACTTTGCTAAAAGTTTTTGTCAAGTTTTCTTACATTTCGACTATATAGAATATACAAATAGTGGTAATATTTAAACTTAATATTATGAGATGATGTTTTTACTAAACAATGACAATGTCGGTATTGTAGAGTTCTATCCTTTAATCTTTATAAAAAATGTTTAAATTATAATTTTGTGATATTTTGGGAACATTATTTTAAATAGTTAATAAAATTATCTTTTTCGAAGTATATACGTGTGAAAAATACTTTAATTATAATTCTATTACTCAATCATTATATTCAGGATTACTATGACTATTACTACGGTTAACATATGCAATAATGGATTTACTTTTGTCAGAATTCAAATAATCTTTCCTCAATTCTGTTTAAACAGAAAAACTTTAAAGTAAAGCATAAAATAACATTGAACATATCTAATTTCCAGGTACATTTAAGTTAAAGAAGAAGGATCTTCAGAGCGAGAGCTACGATCCGCGTAAAATACGCGACAAGCTATACTACATGGATCCGAAGGCAGGCTACCTGGAACTGACGCCCGACGTATACGATCAAATTCAAATGGGCAAAATCCGCTTCTGAAGGAACAGCTATCAACCTCACGTATCCGCGCCTGCAAGGTGGCAAAGAAAGGACGTCGCAACGCGCGTAGAAGCGCACAAAAACGACACGCGTCGCCGCTCTCTATGTGAACGTACAAACCGCAACGAGAAGCGCAAAACGAGAAACCGAACTGTCCCGCGTCACGAGAACACACAAGAGATAACAAAAAGATATATATATATATATATAATTAACGAAAACGAACACACAAGTGAATGCGCACAGCAATACATGCCAGAGAATTGCCCGATACGCAGCGTGCAATTTTCGCAATCGCAAATCTTCCTTTTGTAAATAATGTAATCACGTGCTCGCGACAATTGGGCTCGCGGAGACGTTGCTAACACACCCACACACATACACATATTATACGTGTACGCACACATTGAAGACACAGAACAGAATAATATATACAGATGTGTAAAAAAAAAAGATGAACGAACAGAGTGATGAGCTAGAGAAAGAGCTCTGCGCGAGGAGAGGCGCTCGATATATGTGTACGTCGATGAAGCACAAGATGGACGACTCGGTGTACGATAAACGATATATATTTTCTTATGTGCGTCATTACGCCGATCAGTGTTTGAGTCATGAGCTTGCAGAGAGAGACGAGGGGAAAAGAAGCGCACCTTTGTCCCTCTCATTCTCGCCCGATAAATCATTTGGGGCTGAGATTAATTTTTATCCGGGAGTAAGAGACGCTGTTTTGCGTGGGAAAAGATGTAACATGTACTTGGATCAATGTACAACGTTTGAAAGTTTCTTCTTTACCGCGTGACGAGATCCGCTATTCCCGACACTTTTTTCTTGCCATTGATCGATGCAAAAAATATCAGCGACGAAGATTATTCGAAAACTCAAATGATTGTCGAGTGTGAGAGACGTGTGGAAAATAATAGGTATGATGTGTCGAGCGAGAGAAATCGAATATTCCGCGTTATATATTGTGAGCGAACCGTCGTGCTTCGGCTTTGGCTCTTACCTAAAGCAGTGCAAAGTCTTCGGTAGGGCAGTCATGTAGGGCGTTTTATAAGTTTAGTTACCTTCTTTTTTAAATTAGAATTGAAATTTTAAACAGATTTATATATTTATGCGTATATAAGTTTTTTAAAATCCTTATTTATTTCATTTGGGGGAGCCTCAATGATTTCGCCGTCTATCCTTTCATGTGTAAGATTTGATTTTACGAGCATTTTTTGAATTTCACTGTTTGGCCCTTTTTTTCGGGAAATTTCGTATACAAAACAAGTAGGCAAGAGAATAATTAAACACCAAGCTTTCTTCTTTGTCTCTGTATTTAACTGTGATACGCCTGCATCTTACTCAACTTGCAATATCTCCTTTGATAATTTTTAATTTACAACGGTCCATTTTACTAAGATATTTGTATAACTATATTCCACAACTATTACACACAAAGATTTTTATTTGTTATTTTTGCAATATATATATATAGACTTTTGAATCAATAAAAATATGATTATCTTTCTGAAAAATAAAAGCAATGAAAAATTTTAGCAATCAATGTGTATAAAAAGCGTAGATAGGATGTATGCATTATTATAATAAAGAAAGTAAATTTCTCAAATAATTTCAATAGGTGGGGTGCAAGTGTAAGAAGCTGATATAGTGCTACAATAGCAAACGAGGATAGAATCATCAAAATAAGTTTAAAACTTTTGATTGAAACATCAACTGAAAAATAACACATAGAAAAGACTGGTTTTGACAAAAGAACAAAACAAACGATTTCCTTGTAGCTAACGTATTTAAAAGTTTTTACAACTAATGACGAAAAGTACCGTGATTCGTTCAATACGTTGTTATATGATACAATAAGTATTTATTGTTTAGGCTTTGCAACGTTGACGTATAAGCTATGCAAATTTATTCCGATTGTATATCACGCAACAGGAATGTAAAATAGTATGCGTATGATTTATAGCAACGATTAAAATCAACGATTTTCGTTTATGTCTCGATTTACAATCAGTGATTTTAAAAAATGGAACACTTTTAGTCTTATAAGTGTCGCTGTCGGTGATGCAGGGAGGATCTCCAAATGAAGAGTTAATTTTTTTATGACAAGTGGGGTATATGTGTGCAGCTTAATGTTGCGATAATTTAGAATATATTGTTGCTTGTTATCTTTTTAGAATAAAAATTTTACCGTTTTTTAATTGCGTTCTTGCATCTTTTTGATTCCAATGAGGTTCGTGTGATTTTCGATTTATCATGAAAGTATGAACAAAGTGCGATGGATTGTAATAGCATTTCGAAACCAATTTAAAATATATCATAATTTTACGAACTTAACATGCATACATACATTAATTATAGAATAAAGATGATACTTTTTACATGTTTCTCGTTTATTAAAATTTACTCAAATTGATTTTTTTATAATTTTGACTTTTAATATATGTATTTCGTTAAATTATTTAAAATCGTTTATTTTTATTAAAATTCAACATTTATATTAAACTTGAAATTTTTATTTTTTCATCTAATGTTATATAATTTTTGTACAAGTACATACGTTACATGCATTTGCCATGACAGTTATAAGTTACAGATGTATTGATATAACGCACTTTTTAGTTGAATTTGCTTACTACGTAGTACAGTGAATTTAGAACATTATTTCAAGTCAATAATCAATACATAAATTTATAGTTTTTTTACTCATCAAAACTTTCAGTGGCTAATGTATAAGAAGACTTTCACGAATTTTAAAACGTCGAAGTAAATATTTTAAAATTATACAAACTTATGATGTTGCTTTATTTTTCTAAGATCTAAAAAATACGGAAATAAATAGTAAAAATATTTTTAACATTTGACATTTTTACAGCGACATGAAAATAATACAGATTTTTAATAATTTAAAGATCATATATTATGTATCATGTATATGCGTCATGCCGTACTGAAAGTGTTAAAATCGTTATGTTGGAAAATACATAAATTCTTATCTAAAAACTTTTTTATTTATTTTGAAATTAAATTTTTTATTTTTTCATTATAATCGGTGTAGGTACATCGTACAAAAACATCGTTAAATTGAAATTATGGTGTTTTCTTTTACGTGGCTCTTTAGTCACACATAAATGTAAAGAACTATAGCAAATAGAGCTTTAAAATACGGTAACTGCTCATTAAATTTATATTTTCAACCTCCTAACCTAGTATTAAAGCTAAACTACAGCTTAAACTTTTGCATTTTTATCAAATGCACACTTATCTGAAAGCAGGTATGTTCCTGGTGGTATCAATTTCAGACTTTCTATACTCATTAAATATTTATCTATAAAACAAATTAAATTCAATAGATTGAGTTATAATATATTAACAAGATTAATAAATAATTCTTCGATTCATTGTTTTTATCTTTTTGAAATAGTTTTTGACGCCCACCATGAGCAGTTAAAAAATTTTTCGTAATATCCACTATGTAAAGTCATCTATAAAAAAAAAAAAAAAACAACGATGTCAGACCAATACCACAAATCAAAAACGCAAACCAAAACTGAACCCCCCGAAATCAAATTAAAATCACATAAACCAATCTGAATAAAAATGTTAGAGCAATTATAATAAATAAAATGCGCGCACCCGCAGTGCATACACATATAACACACACGCGCGCGTACGAGATAACCAGTTATTTCCGCTTCCCCTGATTTTGCGTACTGAGATGGCAATGAAAGGCCGCGCTCTCGCCCGTACGCTGCCCATCATGCCGGCGCATACACATACACACAAGAGAGATCAATGCGGCCCGGAAATATCCCAGGAAAAACTCCGAAGAATTTGAGGTAGCGTTAGCGGAGTATAAGTCCAGCAGCTTGTCGGCGAGAAAAAACGGGCGTTCCGCGCGCGCCTTGGCCATCATGGGGATTCTATTTCAGTGCCCGTCGAAACCCTCTCTTTCTCTCACGCTTTGCCGCCGCTGCAGGCGCAGTTTACTCTTGCGCTCGTCAGTATATACTTAGTCAGCGGCGGCGGCGAAAGTTCACGCGCCGAGAGCGCGTCTCACTCTCCTCGCCGGGGACAGCTCTCTTCCTTTTTGCGGTACAGTGTAATTTGGCCACCGACTCGTGTCGCGCATTAGTGGATCACCGAATCAACCAAATTTCGTCGCAGCGGAGGAGTGAAAACAGAGTAAGGAAGAGTAGTTTCGCAGTTGTTTTTGTGTACAAATACACGACGCCGTCTTGCGCGCTTCCTCTTTATCCCGGTTCTCAAGCGGTTATCGTCGTTATAATGCACCACGCGCGCACGCGATTTATTTGGCAGAGTGTAAAAAAAGATACATGCGATGCCGGACATGGGAGAGCAAGTGTCGCGATCGGACAAGGAACCGTTACCATGTTATTTTGACAGACTGGACGTTCCTAAAATAGTTCAAGGTTCTCGATATGGCACATTGTTTTGCTTTAATAATCTTTGAGTGATATAATATATGGGTGTGCATGCATCTTTGAATGCATGGAAATGTAGGATACGAGGTAGAATAATGAAGAGAGTGAAAGTTCGTGTCATATTTAAAAATTATCTCATTTAAAAGAAAAAGCCGCTCCGATAGCAAGTGTCGTTCAACAAAAACATATTTTTCAGTATGAATTTAGTATATTGCAATTGTAAAAGAGGGAGCATGCTAATAATTTCTGTCATACCTTCTTTGTTCTGTTTTGTAAGAGTCAACTTTTCCAGCCAAACAAAGTGATTTAAATATATCCTCTAACTATGTACTGTCATTTTATTGTTCATTAAAGCATAGTTTGTCTATACTATGGTAAAACTAAGCAATATATGTTTTGCTTTCCACTCACAGTTGCAGAACATGTCAAAAAATCTTATAGTTAAAATTAATATTAATCATAAATTTAGTAGAAATAAAATAAGATATCGTTTCCTTTACTTATCATATCTCTATGTAGAATTAGTTATAATCGAGTTTTAAGGTCTAAGGTGTGAAATGAAACACTAATTTTTAGGAGACTCGACACATTTCGTTGACTAGTCTCATCATAACTTGTCACGCGTAATTAATCAAAAAATAATTTTCTCATTATATTAATAAATACGCGAATCCACCAAAAATAAGATTTTTTCTTGTCAAAACTTGAAATTCAAAAATAGACGAATATAACCGCTTTAACATAAATTTGATAAGTATTGCATTAAATCTGCTTAACATATATCAGACTTTAATATTTAAATATTTTTTGTGCTAATTTATATTCGTTTTTGGTTTGAAAATGATATAGTTTCCTTATTTCTCACATATCCAGTTTTTATTTTAAATTCATGAATTTTTTTTTCAAGAATTTTTAAACAGCACTTTATTTTCTGAATTATCCTATTTCTATAAATTAAAAACAAAGAAACCTGTAATATTTCACTTTTGATATAAGTAACAAAATAAACTATCTGATTTTCATACTTGTTTTTCTCGATTTCCAGCACGTGTTGCAACCCCCAGTATTATGTATAAGTCATTGGTCTTTGCATTTGGCGCAAGATTTGATTGGCACTGGCTGCGATAAGCGCGATAAGTTAGATTTTTCCAAATGCCTACTTCGCGCTGTTAAACAAAAATTTCCCATTGCCAAGTGGAACCGTTCCTCTTTAATTTATGCAACTCTGTGACCGCGTGCCATTGGAAATGTAAAAACCAATTGACTGCAGTGATGCGCGCTATCGGCTCTTTATCTCCTACAGTGCATCTGCCAGTGCAGTGTGCCGGCGTCTCGTTCAAGAACTTTGTACTCTAATGCTTCGGCGTAACTGAAAGCCACGGCTCTGGAACGCTATAAAGTACGAAAAGCGTAATTTTATTCATGGGTTTCATATTTTTCTAGTTCAACGACCCCTTTGTATGTGGCTGAAATAGTTTAGGTTTTTACAACTTTAAGGCTTTAAAGGAGAGCAGTTTACAACTATTGTTGATACATTTTATTATCTTTTTAAATAACTTTTGTCACTAATATTCAATGGAAAAGTTTCTTCAACTGACAACAAACGAATGTTATCTTTCTTCATTATGACTCACTTATAATTTGACGAAACTCCTTTATTTTTATTTTGTTGAAACTTCAAAAAAATGTTAAATATTTTACTAATAAGGAGAGTACGCACCCTCCGAGAAACGGATATTAACGGGACTTTAAAAGTCGATTTCTGCGGTATCTAAAAATGAAGGTCAGTGTTCACAATTCCATCAAATGGACCTTTTACCTATGGGCAATCTAGTCTCAAATATGCTCTATTTCGTTAAAAATAGTACATTGTGCAACTAGGGATGAAAGTTGCTCACGAGTGCTCAAAATCATCATCCGAGTCTGAAAATCCGAAGTCAATTGCTTCCTTGTTACACATAGTACTTTTTTTAATAAGTGCTGGAATAGGACTTTTTTTGCATGAACAATGGATGGGTATATCGAGTCGTCATAACGGGAGACGAAGTTCTCTTCCTTCCGCTACTGCGGGAGGCATCAATAGACGCTTAAAATGCTCGGTTTTCCATTCACTTTTCTATGCAGGAAAAGGGCCTTTTTCAAAGAAGACCTGAAAAACTAAAATGTAAGTTTTGTTTCGTAAAAAGTATGAATTTCTCAGAAAATTACAAGCAATCAAAGATAGCGTAAGAAAATGGTTAAAAATTTGCCTTCTTTTTAAGCGATTCGTATTCTTAACCATATTCTTACGCTATCTTTGATTGGTTGCAATTTTCTGAAAAATTAATATTATTCAACTCAATAAAGCTTAAATTTTAACTTTTTCTGTCTACTTTTGTAATATATTTTGCTCGTTTACATTCGAAATGTACTAATAAATTGCCTCATTTCGTTGCCTAAATTGGCAACATGTTTACAGTATTTGCTCTATATAAAAACTGTAACGAAGTTTTCTATCCATTAAGACTAGCACATGAGCATATTATTTGGTATCATATGTAAATAGGAAAACTTTAATTCAGAGATGTACCTGTAATACAATTGAAATGAAAAATCTAGAAAATGACGTGACTCATTTTTCAAAACTAAAAATGTTCGTAGTAATTCTGTTCTATACCTTTTAACGTGAGGTTCTTTTAAATCTTGCTATCGGATTTCATTCTTTATTAAAAATACAATCATTTGATTTGTTAAAAAAATTACTTCTCAAGCTAATTTTGAATTTTGAATTTTGAGATTCAAAAGCCATTATAATCACTAATTTAATATTTCAGAAAGATATAGTAAAATTATTAAAATGATATATTAACATTGAATACAATTTTTATACGATTAAGCTACATAAGTTCGTCATTTATATTATAAAACATTTTTTACTGTGAATTAAAAGTTTCTCTGTATTTTGTTTACTTTTAAAAGACCAAAATGTCATAAAAACATTATTTTTCGTCATAGTAAATGGTTAGTAACGAAAAAGGTGCATGTTTTGCGGGCGTAATGTGTCACTTTACGCATATTGATCATTTTGGATGCTACTTTAGTGATTGTTACTAACTAAGATGTGATATATATACACACACACGTGCACACACACACGTAAACGCACACACACATCCAAGTCAAAAAGTCGTTTCTTATGCAGTTAATACTTAAATTTTTTCTTAAAATTGTTTTATGTTGCTTTTACTTTTTTAATGGAACTAGAAAATGAATTACGCAAACTTTTTTGTGTTATTTAATAGATAAGTAAGCCATTAATATTTTTTGCAAAAGTGGACTCGAAGAAAAAAAATGTTCTTTTTTAAACACCGAATGTTATAAATTCTGGAGATATCCTCATATGTCGAAATTCACAAAAACTTGCCCCTAACTTGTCCGAAAAAACGACGAAAAAAAATTGAAGCACACCCCACCCCTGACAACTTTTTTCCTATTCTAGATACAGGTAATATAATGCACGAAAAAAGTGTTGAACCAAGGAAATCGGCATAGTGTTTTTCAGAAAGCTGCAATTCATGTTTTAAGCTCTGAATACAAAATAAACGGCTTTTCATTATTTTCACCAACATTTTACAGATATTAAATATTTTAATAATAACAGAATATTTTATCCAAATAAAGACATTTTTATAGTAAAACGATGTCGTTTGAACTTTTATTCTTATATTTAAGCTATGCTTAATCAGTGAAAGAAAGAGGTAATTTTAAGTTCAGAATTGAGCTATCAATGCTATAAAATAATATAATCATACCAAAAACTTTCATAGATAAATATAAATTTTTATTGTACATTTATGTCTAAAATTGTAGTTTTTAATCATAAAAAAGTTATAAGCAAATTCTGTTATTAGCATATTGATGAAAATAATGAAAAACCGCTTATTTTGCATTCAGAGCTGAAAACAGGAATTGCAGCTTTCTGAAAAACACTGTACCGATTTCCTAGGTTCAACACTTTTTTGGTGCATTATATTACCTATATGATAGGAAAAACCAGTGGCCAGAAATGTGTTTCACCTATTTTTTGTCGTTTTTTCGGACAAGTTAGGGGTAATTTTTTGTGAATTTCGACATATACTTGCAAAGTGGCAGTCAATAGCAAATACAGCATATTTGAGATTAGATTGTCAATATCTCAAGAAAAAAGGCTCATTTGTGGTATGGACTCTCCTTGTAAATACTTGTTTGTTTCGTTTCTTTTCAAAATAAAAGAAATAATTACAATTATTGAAACACATAACACAACAGCGTATGTTTTGAAAATAATTAATTTTTTATTAAAATATGAGCCGCGTAAAACATTATGTAAATACTATAAAAATAAGTAATATGATATGTTTATAAATATTAAAATGTTTATTGAAAATGTTGTGCTTAGCAAGTATTCGATCCTACATAGTAAATTTCGTGCGATTACTGGTGTGGGGCTTTTTCTATATAATTTTCAAGAGTATTCAGTGTATTTTGACGCTCAACTTCAAACGATCGTAGCTAGAAACAGCAAGTTTTAATTTCCAAAAAGTAATGTAAAACTCATTTTCTCTCATTTTATCTTTCGCATTCTCTCGTTTACTTTTACTTATAAAAATCCGATGTCGTAAATATGATGATTACATAGATCAACCCAATACCTACAGTGGCAGGGCCAAAAATTCAAATGCAATTTACTCACTCTCCAAGTAGAAAAATCATCCGGCACACCGTAAACCTTCTATTTATTCCCGCACTCAAAGAGAGCGCCTTGCGCGAAATCCCTGCGGCTCTTTTCACAACAACGCACATCGTCTATACACCCGAACCTCTGCAGCCGCCCACTTTGTAAACCTCTCTCTCTCTCTCTCTCTCTCTCTCTCTCTCTCTCTCTCTCTCTCTCTCTCTCTCTCTCTCTCTCTCTCTATGTTCACTGCACATGCGAGTACGAGAGACGGCCAGACGGGGGCCAGCGGCGACAGAGAAGTAGGAAACGGAGGGTTCTGCCGTGGCCGTATGTTAGTATATATGCATACATACATACATATATATGCCGCAGCGTTCACTTGCGCGTGTACACAGAGTATAGCTATACAGAGGCAGGATATGCGCGATCGACGTCGGCGCGCCGCGAGACCGAGAGGGGGTTGAAAGTCGTCGCGCGCACTTCGCTCGGCGCTCAGTAGTGTGCGATCACTCGCGGCTCGAGCACCTCTTCTCCAGCAAGGGTTGCTCCCAGACTCGCCCTCGGTGCATGTACATATATATGTGTGTGCGCGCGCGCTCGCTCCGTGCTGAGAGATATAGCGATAGGTATACCAGTTAGTGACTGTATACAAAGCATATACCTATATAGACCTTTAAGGGTTGCTAAGCTCGTAACGACGAGGAGGAAGAAGAGGGGTGTCGCAGGATTATTGCAGTTGTAGCTCACGTTGAGCGTGCGAAGCTTTCGCAAAATTTCACGATAATCGTAAGTGTGCGCATTATAACTTGCCACCCCCGCGCGCGAGTGCACGCAACGGCCATGCAGTGTGCCTGTGTGTGTGTGTGTGTGTATAGCAGCACATGCGGAGAGTCCAAGATGATTGTCACCCTCTCGTTCTCTTTTGCTCTGCTGCGCTGCGTTCTCACTATATACTTACTTTATATTACAAATCGATGGGAAAGAGTGCGGCCCGCGCGCGCTTCTATCCTCGCCTCCGCGCGCGGGCGGCCCTTCTCCTTTGGCATGGTTTTACGATCGATAGCCGCGTTCGTGTGTATAACCAACCGCAATCGGCGTACTACGACGACGACGACGACGACGGAGACGACTGCGTACGGCCGTTCGATTCGAGCCGAGAGTATGACGTCCAAGCTAACGGGCTTATTGTATATCTTGTATACCTACTGCGTCTGCTCTAGTTTTTGGAGCGCCCGCGCGTAAGGATCTTTGTCGCGTCAATTTTTTTTTTTTTTTGTTGCGAGCTCGTGGTTGATGTGCATTTCCCAATGTATCTGGACAGTGATGATAATGATGATGATGAAAGTCCACAAGGTGCATCTTCGATCGTCGCGCAAATCAAATTACCCTGCGTTCGCGCGACAGTGCAATATATAGGTATATACAGGTAGCGCATAGTTGCGAAATGTCTCGGTGCGCGCGCGCATGTGGTGTATTGTTTTGGTTGTTCAATATTGTTATTATTGTAGGTTATTTGGCTTTGAAGGTTAATTTTGGTAAATTTTCTAGTTCGGTAGTATGTCCGTTTGGGCTGACGAAGGTTAGTCCAGGTGCATCATAGGAAATTTTATCGATTCACCCTGGCTTATCCGCTTATGTAGTTTCAAGTAAACAGTTGGTCAAAATGATTGAGCGCCCGTCGAAGTGTTGGCTTACGAAAAAACGCGAGAAAAATAAGTTCAGGTAACATTTATCTACGAATCGATCTTGATGATAATTTACAATGAGATCGATTTTCGAGGCTAAATTAATTAAGTCGGATTATTCATATGACACAGTTAAGTGCAGATTGCTGAGGAATAAATATCTTGAAAGGCTGCTTAAATATAGTACTATTATAATAATAATTGCATTTAATCGTAATCATTTTAATATGACAATAAATAAATGTGTTGCGGTTAGCTTTCGTTACTTCTAATCACAATTTAAAATAACGCGTAACATCAAAGCTTTTAGAATAAAGTAGGTATACAAAACTGTTTTCGTCGAAATAAAATCGCTTATTAACATATAGTTGAACACGATTTTCTTTATACTTGACAATTAAGTTTACAAAAATGAAATAAAACCCTTGTGATAAATGCTGCTTTATTCAAAATGCTCGCAGCGTTAGAGTAAAAAAGAGTAAAAAATAAAACGCCTCGCCGTTGTTACTTTCGACACGTGCGCGCATACGCAGACAGGCTGTTTCTGGTTGGTCGAGGGCTTGTCGGAAGATCCTAACAACGTCTAAAATGCCAGTATACCAGAGACGTGTAACGTATTTTTGTAATATAGTAAATGAACTATTTTTGTGATAGCAATTTACTAACGTGCATAATTGTGTATAGTATTTTACTTCTTTACCATAAAACAATAGTTAATGCTAAATTGAGACAATAATTAATTAATAAATTATTTTTGTTAACAATTAAAAATAATACTAAAAATAATAAATAATATCCAAGTGAACATAATAAGTAAAAAGCTGCTATAAATAAATCCGGCCATGTTTTAAGATTCTCTAATACATACTGATATAAGTATTACATAAAAATTGTCATATTATAATTTTGTTTAAACAATAGAACTTCGTATTGAAAACTAATAGATTATAGAATAAATATAGAAATAAGTTTCGATCCGTTTATTTTCGTTTCAATTACAGTCACAAAGTATAAAAATTATCGTGGTCCTGTGTCAATTAAAGCAAATCAGTTCCCCACTCGGTAACTCAAGTGCACATTAGTCTGGGCGTCCGCTTCTTTTTGCTAGATTATAACGGTACGAACAAGTTGAAGATTTAATTTGTCCAATGTAACTATTTAATAAATACATATTTTATAGAAGAATTAATTTTTGAAATGAGAATTGGATTTGATTCAAATCACAAAAAAATTACTTTGAAATTAGCTTTTTTTGTTATAGAAGTATTGCATGGTGAAAGTAATACGTATCGAAAATGAGAAAAATCAAATTATCTCTTGTAAATATTTCCAAGAACCATTAGTATCAATCATTAAAAGTTAGTTAATTTTAATTACTTATCCATAAAAATGCACGATAATAACGGTGGATTCTTAAAGGAGATTTCCGTTCCACAATAGTATCCGTAACAGCATATATCTGACATAAATAAAAGAAATTTGAAAATCAAGACGGTAAAGATAAGAATATTAAATGAAACGTTAAAAGATTTACTACAGCGAACAAAACTGTTTTAGAATTTGCTTTTTTTATTGTAACAAATTTAGTGCAGTGTGACGCAGAGCACAGGTGGGGGTGCGAAACGCGACTGAACGGTTATTCTTGAAAAATTTTTATTGTAATTTTCTATTAAAAGAAAGTGTTACACCATGAATGTATATGATAAACTTTTAATATTTTCTTCATTCAGTATGCAGAACAGTTTTCATAATATCTTGTTGATCCACACTCAATAGGTTGTTGTTTATGAACACTTCTTATCGTCTAGACTGTAATCATTTACTTCTCGAAGCCACAAAATATTACCAATAGAAAAAATAACTCTTTTTATTATAGTGCGCTTTAAGTAATTGTTAATTTCTTTATTTCTATAACTATATACAGTACGTTTTATTCTATGTTAAGTAATAACATCCAACTTGTTTTATTCTCTCTTATATTGTTTTATGAACAGTATAATGTTTTTATATTGAAAACTCGTTACTTTTATCATTCTGTGATTTTCAGGTGCTTGTTATATATTAAAATACACTTTTCTACAATTTTGTAAATGGAAAGCTCACTTTACACCATCAAAGGTAAAAAATAAACCACTTATGCAAATAACCAACTTTGCAAATGACGCCTTAATTGATGTATTCACTAACGCTGCCTTTTCGCTCCATTGCTGTTTCAATTACCTCGTGCATATACAAAATGTCAAATTTTAATTATAACGCTTTATACCAATTATGAAAAAATCGGCATATTACGTAATGGACTACTCACCAGTTCATACCCTTATTTCATACTCTAACGTCACATTGCAACATCGTTCGGCATTTTACAAGGTCTGCCTTTAACAATTAAAAGCTAAAACAATTCCTTTCGAATATCCAAACTCCGGAATCTCCGCTCCTTCCGTGTGAAATTTGCAAAATTCCACGCGTGCCAAGCGCCTCTCTCGCGCCATTAATTCTCCAGAGCCGCGTTAAACTTTGAACGCTCCGCGCAAGCGCCAGCAGTGCCAATCTCTTCAACCCCTAGCTAGAAAGCCAAAAGATTGGCAGCCCTGATCGCGCGATTCTCGGATCCTCGCTGGCACTTGTATACATACATATATACAGCGACATGCACACGGTCGACCAGGGGGTTGTGGCATTCGGTACGTATGCACCGCGAGCGCCGATAGCTATATAACGCACGTGAACCCGGCGTGTGGAGGGCGCTCTGTTCTCTCCCTCCCTCTCTTTCTTTCTCTCTGTGTCGTCACACGGGGCTGCCGCCCCCTACGAACGAGCCCAAGGGCGCAAGCGCCGATCGTTAAAAACTTACGTATATATATGTATATAGGCACCGCGTACATTTCGTCTACACAAATATATATACGCACACTGCTTGTACCTTGTAGGTGTGTGTAGGCTGCAGAAAGCCTTTGCATTTGGCGCGGTTTTAAAATAAAAGAAGAAAAGAGAGCGCGCGCGTACAGTACCCTCTTGCCATTTTTTTTACAAGCGTGGCCGATACATTTGCCAGCGTTTTGCTGCAACGAGGTGAATTTTGAGTCCAACTTAGTAACGGGCATCCCGCGCGTGGATCCGTTATTTTTCACGCCTGCATGAGGCGGCTGCTCGGCGGCGTTGTCGATGAATAAGTTAGGTATGGACAAATGAGAGAGTGAGAGAGAGAGAGAAAGAGAAGGATGCAACGCTCGGCTGTGCAGTGTGACGCAGAGCGCAGGTGGTGGTGCGAAACGCGACTGAACGATATAGACCAATGAAGGTAATTGGTGCAGCACAGTGTGCTCGCGCATAAACATTGAGCGGGTATAAAGCCGGGCACTGCTTTATCCGCTCGTCGCTAACTGCGATCGCGGATTTTCGGAAAAAGAAAAAACTTTTCGAAGGTAAAGTTTGTTCAAAAGTTTTGATTCATTGTTCCTGCGCGTTCCACTTTGCGCTCAACTTCAAACTTGAGAATTAAAATTTACCGCCGCGGCTCATGGAAATATAGGGCTAAATTGTATGAGGCAATTAAAACCTATTTTTAGCGGTCATTAGAGAGTGTTTTGTCCTTAATATTGAGCGTCATTTAGAGTCGACGCGTTCATTATATACTTTTGTTGATTCATGATTTTATAGTGACTCAATGTTTTGACATTCCTATATTATCTGCCTAGGAAAACATTTCAACGTGCGGCCTTAATTTGTTTGATGTCCTTTCAGCTAAATTGCTATAGGATTGTTCGGTGAATTTGCTTTCGGGATTATATATTCTATAGACATAAAACATCTTTAAAAACTCTTTCGATAATTGAATGTTGTCATTATATTTAATTGTATACAAGCAACTCAAACGACCCAGTTTTACTCAATGAATTACACTAAAGTTGAATTATTGAAAAAACAATTAAACATTAATGGAAATTGCCCTACCGTAGAATTAATGAATATCCACTAATTCTAGGGTGGAGCAATATCGACTAATGTTTAGTGGGTTTTTCACTAATACAACATTAGAGAGTAATTGAACAATAACTGCAGTCGTGGCAAAGATTCCTATACACACACAAATCGTACAACTTTTGCTCGATCAACGCATCAAGTGTATCGTACGGTAATAATTCCCAGAAGAAAAAAAGCCACGTATAGGTATGCAAATGTAACAGCGCACGTCTAGATCCTGCGCGTCGCGGCGTGAAAAAAGAGGCAGGAAGAGTCGCGCTGAAAGAGGAGCGCCGCCGTGGCCGTCGAATCGCGCTCCAAAGAACTCGTCCGGGGGGCTAAGACATCGCGCGTATAACTTGCGCAGTGCCAGGGCTACTGGCGGCCGTCGCCGCGCACGCGGTATAGTACTGTAGGTTCCTCTATCTCTCTCTCTTTCTCTCTATCTCAGGGCATCATCATCAGCAGTAGCAGCAGCAGCAGCAGATAGCTATATACTTATATATAACACTCGCGGTCATCGGGCGAGGAATGCGCGCGCGCAGAGGGGAAGGACAGCTGGTGCGCGCGCAGGGGTTCGTGTGTGTGCGCAGACGGTGGCGCGACGTCGACGACTATACTACTATACTACCCCTGCGCGCGCGAGCGGGCTATATATATGTAGTGTAGCTGCAAGCTTTGCGTGCGTACTTAAATGCGTTGCACGACCACGACGACGACGACGACGACGACCTCGTTTTGATATATCGGGTGCGGACGCGCGTTCTGTGTGTTGCAGAGCAGCAGCAGCAGGCGGCGGCGCAGCGCGGACCCGCAGGACGACTATGGAAGTAAGATTCGCCCTCCTCCTGCTGGCGGCCCTCGGCTGCGTCATGGCGGTCGCCCTGGGCTCGCGCCTCGGCTTCGTCGGCCGTATCGTCCAGCTGGCGCTCGCGGCCTCGATCGTGCCTCTGCTCTGGTGCTATCACCGCAAGATCTATATCATCCTCAGCACGCTGCCCAGGGATATCAAGTGAGTATTGTACATATATATGTAGGCATATCTTAGACATGTATAAGTGTTCATGTGTATATATGTATAAAGTGTGTTTTGACTGGCCGAGCCTGTGTGCGACAGGATAGTTTGTGCGGGTGAGTCTATATCCATCACACTCTGAGCGCTGGGAGCATATATGATGAAATCCATAATTTGTCCACACTTAGAGGGTTCAAAAAATTAAAAAAAAAAAATTGGAGGCACACCTCTGAAAAAATTTGTATAGCACGATGTGACCTAAGCCCGCACTTTAGTCACGCCTATTCGTGACTAAAGTAGTCCTTTTTTGCACCGTGAGGTTAGCGCACGAGCGTAGTGAGTGTGATAAACACGGTGCAAAAAAGGACTACTTTGGGCATGGATAGGCGTGACAGCGGGCTTAGGGTAGGCAGTGCTATAAAACTCTGTACGATACTCGTGACTTAGTGGCTCTTTTTTGCACGGCGTTTAGCGCCCTCGCTACGCTCGGACACTAACCTCACGCCATGCAAAAAAAGAGCCACTTTAGTCACCCGTATCATAATATAACATTTCTCGTTCCGTAGGTTATAAAATAGACGAGAAAATTTTTGAACACTAGCAAAATGTCTTGTGACACGGTTTTAAAAAATACTGAAAAATGGACAAAAAGCAGTCCTGCTGATTAGCTTATAGCGAGCCCTTAAGGTGACAACAAATATTTCACAAAAAAGTGGTTAAAGTAGAAGAACAGAGCTTTAATTTAAGCTAAAGATCGTTAAAATTCGTCGGTTCTGTACAAAGTTACGTGCATTTGAAAATCGACAAAACTGACCAAAAATGTGCGATTTTTCAAGAACTACGTGGATTCAGGAGATTTACCTATGTATTCTTTTTCATATTTTAATAACCAATTAAATGAAACACTATGAATATATTATAAAAAAAGCATAAACACAAGAAATTAAATTTTAATATTCATAATAATTTCATAAGAAAGTTATGGATAATAAATTTAAAAAAAATAATGAATTTATCATTAATCACTATAAATAATTACGTTATAGTCTGATTTTACGTAGAAAAATATGATTTTGTGTATTAAAGCATATCTCACGTGGAATAATTCGTTTTTTCATGAAAATATTTTCATTTCCAGGAGCGATAAACCTCAAATTGAATTAAGACTAAAAGCATTGTTAGACTTTTAGTTGCGGTCTAATTGTTTTAATATTTTGCAAAAATATAGCTATACTTAACATTATGTTGTTTGCTTGTATGATGTATAAATTTAAAGAAAGTTAACATTTGAATGAGAAAAGAAATACAGGCGTGCCCATTGCACGTGCAATTGTCAAATATTGCAAATTCACCTAATTGTTGTAAATATTACTGATATAGAAATCTAAAACAGTAGGCCTATCGCCAATGACACTTCAATACGAACTTTGAAATGACATCCGCATCTATATTTTGCTCCTTTTTATTTAACTATACATTTTTCCGTTTATTTAAATTTTTTCAAAGTATAGAAATTCATATGCAAGTGCAGGAATCACTTAGCAATCTCGCCTTGCACATGTATTTCTAAAATTATCGATTACTACTACTCCATTCGACGCAAAAAAAGCATAAATTTCCAATCCTAAACAAATACAGTCGAAGCAGGTGTGTACTTATTATCACGCAAGGGCGCAATACTAAATAATTAACTGCAGCCGAGGGGCCACGATAGGTGGAAGGAATAAATGAACAGCTGAATAAATTAGGAAGCATTTGGAAACATGTCGCTGTGTGCGTTGCTCGTATAGGTATGAGAAAATCCATAATTTGTCCATACTTAGAGGATTCCAAAAATTTTTTTAAAAATAATTTGGAGGAACACCCCTGAAAAAAAATTTTTCTCGTTCTGTACACTCAGAAAACGATCTTCTTGTATCAACGAGAATCTGCCTGTCGGAAGAAAATTTCCGCTAAAAATAGGGCCAATAGGATATCTTCCTATGGAAGGAGAAGTTACAAGAACTTTCTTGCAACGAAAGTCAAGCTTCCTGTAGCGGGATAATGATTTTTCGCGCAGGAGGAAATATTTTCGCACAGGAATCTTTTTTTGTCAACCTTGTTTTATATTGTAGCAAAACTTACTATATTATAGTTGCATTTGCAATAATTATGATTGACACTACTATAATGTAGTATAATTTACTAAAAAAACGTAGTATCTATAACTATATTTCGACAACTAAACGACATAGTGGTAACATCTATTTTTCTCAGTGTAGCCACATTTTTAGATTAAACATTTTATCTTACGTAAAACACTAACTCATCAGAGTCTATATTTTGAGACTATACGAATAAGTCAATTACAAACGTTTTATTTCGGTTTCACTTTTCCGTCATCATTTTTTAAAAAGAGGATATCAAAATATGAAACACAAATCATTTCATATATATAGGTTAGTTTCTCAACCAATAAGATGACACCTTAAGGGGATGCCTTACTCGTACTATTACCGACCGAGCAATTCACACAGTTTCAAGCTGATTAAAAATAAAATACGTCGAATCAGAAAAAATCAAGAGAACTCTCTTCTGTGTTTTTTAACGTTCTATCATCCAGTCAAAGTTTGGAGTCGAAATATCAAGCCGTTTTTTCAAAAACTTTGAACGAAATTAAATTTAACCTGAAAAGGAATTAAATTTAATTTCGTTCAAAGTTTTTGAAAAAACGGCTTGATATTTCGACTCCAAACTTTGACTGGATGATAGAACGTTAAAAAACACAGAAGAGAGTTCTCTTGATTTTTTGTGATTCGACGTATTTTATTTTTAATCAGCTTGAAACTGTGTGAATTGCTCGGTCGGTAATAGTACGAGTAAGGCATCCCCTTAAGGCGATGTGAGTGCCACCCGTTACCGACAATTGCAGGGATCTACGTTTTTTCATTTAGTTTTGTATTTTAAGAAAATATCGCTCTGATACGTTGAAGTTCATTACCGAATCTACAACGTGTCAAAGAGACTTCTTCTCAAAATTCAAAATCAACAAGAAAAACGGGTCCCTGCAATCGTCGGTAACAGGGAGGCCTCGCATCGCTTTAAGTAAAAAGTTTACATCTGCGTTGACCAATCACAGCTTATTTTTAAACGAGCTTAACCAACTGCCGTTTTATTTCAACTTCACATTTCCATCATCACTTTTTCAAGAGAGATAAATATTGTCATAAGGAACGCCATAGTTTTTTTCTCTTATAAAATGCACAGATATATTAACTGTATTACCTATCCCAAAGAAGTATGGAAAAAGTGCAAAAGGTTTATTTTTGGTAATGTCGTCAATGGTGTTGTAGAATTATAACGTACTTTGAAAAAAAGGATCACGTAAATGTAGCCATCATGATTTTTCGCACTAGTCTTATCAAAGTAGTCCAGTGATTTTTACAGAATTACTAAATTCGATAGTTCAGAGAAAATTATATTAACTTTTTAAACGGTCGTGCATAAAGTGCCTGCGTAAAGTGAATTTAAAGTACACACGACTATTTATTAATATGCGGTATGAAAAAAGAAGTTCACTTTATGCACTACTTACATAATATACTATTATGAACCTACTTTCAATTTTCATGTTTTTATTTAATTTTGTCCTTTTTTAAATTTTCTAGTATAAATGTGTGTGTGTGTGTGTGTGTGTGTGTGTGTGTGTGTGTGTGTGTGCGTGCGTGTGTGTGTGTTATTCTTATTTCCCAACTGGAATTTCTAATATTCATAAGAAACGTTACGTTTATGTAATTCATATGTCTGTTTTTATCATCATTGATAGTAATAGTGAAATAACTAATGCAAAACCTTAAATCTTTAACAATGTTATAAACATTATACATAGTATTTGTTGAAAACTTTAAAGAATGGAAACATTTTTTGTAACAAGCACGATTTTCGCGTTTTTTGACCTATAAAGCGAGACTAAAGTGACCCTTTCAAGACCGGCGGGCAAAAAAAAGTCATCAGCAGGCCATAAAACCAGAAAAACACCCGCTTCCCACAGCAGCTAGCGTTTTTCAACTTTTCTCGCCCGCCAAAACATTTTCGAAAATTTTTAGAAAAATCATCATTAATTGTTACAAAATATGTTGAAAATATTTGAATTCGATCGTCAAATAGTATATTGTGTGCCGAGGGCGTAAAGTGGACTTTTTTTAGACCGAGTATGCATGAGTTTGCAGTACGAGTCGAAGGCGAGCAAGCACGAGTCGAAGACAAGTACTGCAACCACGCTCTCCTTCTCGTTTTTTTTAATGTACAGCGGGCTAATGTGACGTTTTTCGACACGGCAACCATCCGCTGATTAGAGTATTTTTAATTTTTATTTAATTTTTTTAATATTTTGCTAGAATACAATCTATTTTTGACGGTAGAATTTAAATAATTTTAACTTATTCTGTAAATATTATCGATGATTTTTCTAAAAATTTCTGAAAATTTTTTAGCGGGCGATAAAAGTGAAAAAACGCCCGCTGTTGTATAAAAATGGTCACTTTAGCCCTGCTTTATAGGTCAAAAAAAAAAAAAAACGCGAAAGTCGTACTTGTGTTACAAAAAATAGATTTCATTGTAGCAAAATATTAAATAAATAAAAATTAAAAATACTCTAATCAGTGGGTGGTTGTCGAGTCTAAAAACGGTCACATTAGCTACGCTTTATTTAAAAAAAACGCGAAAAAGAGTACATGTGTTACAAAAAATATGGTGTGCACCAAGGGCTAAGTGAGCTTTTTGACCTCATATGGTTGCAGTAATTAAGGTAAAATACTCAATACCCGGACAAAGTGAAAATTGGCACCAGTACTCGGACAGTAGTAAAACAACCACTATTATTGTTTAAATTTGATAAAAAAATGGTTCATTTGTATTCATTATAACATTAATTACGTAGTCAAATCGATGTTGAATTAATTCAGACCTTTTAATCATCACAAAATCAATTAAAAGTTTATCGAGGTTATGTTTCAGAAGAAGGTATAGGAAAATTTTTATCCGACTTAACATTCCACTCAATTCGCATAAAGCAGTAGTCGGGCACATTTAAAAACATATGTCCGAGTACTAGTCAAACCGATGTCCGAGTATTGCATCCAACTCGACATAGGATGTCCGAGTACTGCGGTCTTGTTTACATTTTTTCGAACTTAATTTTTGAATAAAAAAAACATCTTATAGAGTCTTTTTCTTTGCATAAATTAGTAAAATTAGCCCTAAATTAATGGTAAGACGTTGAAAGTATGAATAATTTGCGTTATTGGTTCTAAAATCATCGTTCGTTTAAAAATGAGCTCCTAAAGTGTCCCAGTATTGGGTATTTTACCTTACTCGTCTTCGGCTCGTACTGCAAACTCCATACTTGGTCTATAAAAGCCCACTTTACGCCCTTGGCACACAATATGCTATTATTTCTTCATAGCTTAGGTATTTACAGTTTTATCGTGTTAAAAAATTCTGTAAATGCTATTTTATAATCTACTTCTTATGAAATTATATAAATCTTGAACCAAGAATATTTTTAAAAATTTGTTACGATTATAGCAGTAAAAATATCATAAAATTATCCATATTATTTGATATTTAAAAATAATTTATATTTAACTAGAGATATTTCTTAAAAAATATTCTGCAAAAATTTATTTATGCTTATGATTCTATAGCGACAAACACTGTCTATACTATAATGAAATTTGGTACTTAAAGCTGGTAGACTATCTGAGAAATTGTTTTACACTTTGATGCGTCTTTTATTAAATCATGCTAGGTACATACCAGATAACCACACCTACATATTTTATTATTGGAAAGGGAATTCCTGTATGAAAATAAATATCAGCCTGCCAAGTATTCGCTTTTTAATACTTAATTGTGAAAATATAAAATAGAAACATGTTAAGATAAAACAAGTTGATAAAAGATACAAAATATGTTGCAGAACATATTACTTCGTATAATTCGTTTTTTAATTTTTGAATTTTTTTATTTGTAAATGCAATATATAAGTACCTTACATATACAAACTTGTAGATAAAAACAGCTAAATTTATAAATATCATTTGCAAACAGTGATATAATATTAAAAAAACAGTTCAATTACTTTTTTAAGCATTTTTAATTTTCAAGAGAAAAAATAAATGAAAATCAATTTTGAATTATTAAATTCAATGATTCTATTGAGTTTTCGTGTGGTGTTCAAACAGTTTAAAAATAGTTACATCGCAAAATGAAGTTTGTTACGATTGTAAACTAACATTGGATTGGACTTTGAACTAAAGTTCTCACAATTATATCAATAGTTATATCAATATTTCAAATATGTTGTTAAAATTAAGTTGTTAGTATAGTACTTTCGATGGCATGGTGTGGTTTGTGCACATAAGAATTATGCACATATTTATTGTGCACACTTTAGCATTGGAGTATACACATAGATATAGATATACACCAATGCTAAAGTGTGCACAATAAATATGTGCATAATTCTTATGTGCACAAACCACACCATGCCCTTTCGATCCGTAAATTTAATGTAGTTGAAAAATGAACATTTTTATGACAAAAACTAGGACACCGATAGGGTAGGGGCTCTAGCAATTGATCAAGTGCATTAAATCAATGATCTAGTTTCGCTACTAAACAAAGAATCACGAATACTATTTCAATATATTTATGAAAAAAGTTTATTATTAAATAAAAACTCAAGTTTTTAAACTATTAGTATTTCAGATGTTGAATGAAAACCAAACATTCTGCTATCATAGTCAGTAAAAATGATCTTTCATTTAATTAAATTTTTATTCATATGTAGCATTTGGATGAGTATTTCAAAAGATAAACTATCGTTATAGGTTTATATAAACTTTTTCGATATGGAAATGAAATAAATAAAGTAAAGACTGTTACTAAAAAATTGTTGCTTTGATTGACTTTATCTAAAATCAGAACAAATCTTCTCTGAAGGCCAATAACACGAAAATAGAATCGTGGTATGAAAATAACACTTGTCTAAAAACGTGTTTCCACTATCACGTTGATATATAACGTCATGTAGTTAGGATATTTGTTAATAATATTAAGCCTTTAATTTAAATTATCTTTGAACTTTATTATTTGTATAATAGAATAATTTAAGTAAAATTTCTTTCTTAAAATCAATGAAAAGATTCCAATTAACTCAATTTATTTGTTTAATAAATTAATTTCTAAACATGAAGAAACGTGAACTGCAAGCCCTCTGTATAATATAAATACGATACTCAAATTTTTTTTGGGCGATTCCATTAGTATTTTTCATAAGATATTTGTGTTGAAAAATTATAGAACACAAATACAATTATTTTCCGATACCAAGGGTCTATTTTTTTAATGAAATAGTTTATAAATATTTATTTGGTAAAACGTAAATTTTAATTAAGTTTATATGAAAACTACATTGAAAATTATTTTGATCGTTTACATTAATATTTTTTATGAGACGTTTGCGTTGAGAAAATGTGTTGGTATTCTGGATCCCCTCAATGTTACAATTGACACCGTTCTTGTTAATATTTCGAATTGCACAGTGATATGATAAAGTTCTTCGAGCGAGATATTGTCCTTTGCATCAATATTACAAGAGCTCCTGCTACTTACGAAAAGACACGTTACTGATCTATAAACATACGCGATCGTTACCCTAGCCCGCGCGTTAATTTATGGATCGTCGAAGACTGATGGGGCAACGGCAAAGCGACTGCAAAGGCAAAGAATCGCGCAGCCAGGGAGGAATAGTCCGGAAATATTAGTTTACCAATTACTAATTAGGGACTATAAACGCCGGGCACTTATCCCCGCTTACCTTCATTATTCACGACCATTTTTTCTCCCTCCCTGCACCCCCCCTCTCTCTTTCCTCTCTCTCTTTCTCTCTTTTTCTCTCTCTCCCCTCTCTCTCTCTCTCTCTCTCTCTCTCTCTCTCTCTCTCTCTCTCTCTCTCACTCTCTCTTCTCCTCTCGAGCCTAGACGAGTGCGATCGATAGGATTTCCCTTCCGCCGCGCGTGTGTGTGCTTATTTTTCGTGAGTGTGTGCGGGGTGTATAGACACTCGCGCAGTTCAACAACCGCATCACAAGGCTTACATTTATACGCATTGTCATTTTCATTAGGGTGATGCGCGTGATAGGCAAATTTTTCAGAACAAATAATATCTCTCTCTGTGTGTGTCCCGCAGATTTCTGGCCCGCTATGTCAAAGCCGACCGGGAGACCCGGCAATTTGTGAAGAATAACTCGACGGTGATGAAGCTCTTCAGTGAGAGGGCGCGACTTCATCCCGATAAGCCCTGCTTCATCTTTGATGGTCGCACTTGGACCAACGCTGATGTGAGTAAATCTGCGCCTACGATATGTCGCCTTCTTCGCCTCCTATATACATACATATAAGTATATACAATTGCTTTTCTGCTTTGACGTAATCTCGAGGATAAGTCGATTGTCGGCTGAGTGGCCGCCTCTCTTTTATGCTTTGGGCTTACCCAACCTCTTAAAAACATCCTTATTTCAATTTTATTACCACACGGAGAGAAATTTTGTAGTGAAAATTACAAATATTCGAGACTAAATTACCAGTTTCTATGGTAATGGATGGACAGACTGACAATTTCAAACTTTTTACCAAGGTGCCTTGGTAAAATTTTTTTTTAGTTAATTTAAATTAAAAAAATGAACTTTTTTTATCCATATTGATGGATATATAAGTATTTTAATATAGCAATAGAAACAGAAACAAGGATGAAAAAACATTAAACTGAAAAAAAATTTTTACGGAAGCGGGATTCGATCCGACGATCTTTGGGTTGAGAGTCCGACGTTCTACCGACTGCGCCACGGAAGCTGTTACCAACAGTCATTTGAATCGCCGTTATTACTTACTGAAAATATGTGTATTGTTTTCATTTTAACGTCGCGCACGCCTCTAGTATCAATCTTCTGAAACACAATAATGCGCAGTGCGCATGCGCGAATACACAAATACCAGGTTATTTGGTAAAATTTATCAGTTTTCTTAGTACAAATTCTTAGGTTACCTTGTAAAAATGACTAGATCTCAATTTTTACCAGTGTGTCTGGTAATTTTTATTCCGATAATTTGGTATTTTTTTTAAGTGGTTATGGTAGTTTTTCCTGGGAAACTTATAAATTGTATTAGAAACCTGGGAATATCACGGCTTTTGACAGTCTATCCATGCACTACCAAGGCACCTTGGTAATTTTTACTCTAAAATTTCTCTCCGTGCAGCCTAAATGGTTTTGCAACGACAATGACTGAACTTGAGATTCGCAAAGTATAAAAATATTAGATCTAGAAATACATGGCAATTATATCAATAGTATTTAATCAATTTTTTTAATTGATATGAAAATATAACATAATTATACGCAAAACTATGTTTTTCAAGAGTAAAGTGTACAGTTGGCTGAAAAAATGCGATAAAAAACGTATAACATCCCTACATCACTTTTCATATAGAGATAAAATTTGTCTCGGCCTATGGCCGTTTTAAAATGCAAACTTTGGGTTTTGAGATTAGCTATCGGAAAGATAAAAAATATTTACATGCAATAATGAAAAATAAAATTATTCCTACATTTGCTATGGGTTTCACTCATACAAACAACGATTATCGTTAAGGGGGTTAGTGCGATATTGGCTTTTCTTAAGAATTTCTTGAAACTTGCAGGGTAGACTCATATTACTATTATACGCAGTATCTGTAAATTTCAGAAAGCCTAGCTTCCCCGTTTGTGAGATATAAGCTCCCAAAGTTACGAAATTTAACACGGTGTCTTATGGGACCGTCGTCATGAAATGTAAAAAAATGAACGTTTTCGTCAATAACTTGGAAAGTTTTCTTAAGACTTGAAAGAAAAAGAGATATGTTACTAAGAACAATACTTTGAATGTCCTCTGCAAATTTCAGGAAGCCTAGCTTCACCGTTTTCGAGATACAGTTGTTTAAAGTACGTAGCCTCAGGGTAGACGACGCCGCGTGTGTCCTTGTGTGCGTGTAAACAAACGAAGGCTCGCTGCGTGTGTGTCTACACAGACGTAGCGCTTCTATGTGTATGTACACACAGATGAAGCGGCGCTATGTGTGCGTGGACAGTCTCTCGTGAAATTTTGAGAGTGAGGAGACTCGAGAGAGCGTGAGGCGTACGGCGTTCGACCAGCTGTACTTTTGGCTTGTATGTTACCGCACTAACCCCCTTAATCATTTAATGGCCGATGCAAATCTCTCACTAACGCAATTCTTCAGCCGATTAGACTTCGTATAGATATTTTCCGGTGTATTTTGAAATCTATACTGATACTATCGGAACCAATAATCCGTAATGAAGCATCGAAATAGAACTCCACGCATGCACGAATACCCGGCGATGTGATCGATCGTCGAATGCAATATAATTTGTCGCATGAGAAAGCTAACGACGTGGACAAAATACACGTCAATAGATTTTGCTCTGACGCCGCCTGGTATATATATTGTCGTTCAAAGTCAGAGCTCTTTACGAGTGCCCACGCGCTCTCGTCCCTGACTCCGATGGCGCAAAAACGATCATTTATATAGGAGAGAAAGGGAGAGAGTATAAGAATGAGCGGAAAAAAGCCTGGCGCGCGTCAAACGAAAACTCTCTCTTTCTCTCCCCTCGCACGTGGACATCAGACGTCTATGTCTTCGTTGCATCATTCGCACGTCAAGTCCGATCGATACGAGAGCGCGTCTCCTCTCCGTGCGAAAATCACCTGACTCGTTGTTACGTACAAGATCAATTTATACGTGATGAAAATACATGCATTGCAATTTGCATGATGCGCAAGATAATGAGTTATATATGTATAATATATTGTCATGCACCGCTGGGACTTTTTTTGCAGGTGGACAAGTACAGTAATAGAATAGCCTCGGTGTTCAAGGACGCGGGTTACGTGAAGGGGGACGTGGTTGCGCTTCTGATGCCCAATAAGCCTGCGTATGTGGCCACCTGGCTGGGTCTGGGCAAGCTGGGCGTCGTCACCGCCCTGATCAACACGAATCTGCGCCAACAGCCACTTCTCCACTGCTTGACCATCGCAAAAGTAAAGGCTATCATCTACGCGGACGAGCTGGCGAACGGTGAGCTATATACTCGACTGGTTGTTATTAGGATTCGTTTATATGACAATATTTTATTTTTTTTTTTTTGCATCTGATTGAAATGCTAATGATATTGAAATAAAAGATTTATCGGATAGTACTTATTAATCAGTTCGTTATAGTACATTTCGATACTAGTGCGCGGATTTGATTTTCCCCTCGTGTGACTGTTTGCACCCGAGCGAAGCAAGGGTGAAAAGGTCACACGAGGAGAAAATCAACTTCTCACACAAGTGTCGAACCGTATTTTTTGACACGACGTGCGAGAAGTGAGATTTTTGCACGCATCGTTTAACGCAGCGTGCGAGAAATCGAACTTCTCGCACGGAGTTTCAAAATAGTACATTACGCAACTAGTGCGAGGGGAACACGATTTACGCACGCGTGGTAGTTCGCGCTCGAGTGAAGCGAGGGCGCTGAACTACCACGAGTGCGTAAGTCGTGTTTCCCTCGCACGAGTTGCGTATACTATTTTTCATAACAAGTGTCGCGGAGCTCGACATTATACTAAACTAAATTAAAAAATGAATTATTTTTAATAGATAATTATTGCATCTTTTATCAAAAAATATTAAACTAAAACAAAAATATAGTGTATCGTACATTGTAGTTAATTATGATGATTATGTACATTAATTGTAACATTACAATTATTAAAATGAAAAGAAATATTTTTGTCGCTGCTTTCAATAGTAAATGATTGTTCGCTTTTTTCATCACTGTTTTATCTACGTTTTTTCAACGGTGAACCACATGTAGCTTGCTGCGTTTCGGTTAATCGATAAAATTCATCCTCAGCGTGTGGTTCATTATCATCATCTCGACCTTCTGAATCAAATCTGGTTCTTTTTAACGAAACTGTTACAGATTTTTTGGGTTGATCAACTGTAATTTCTGCTCCAGGAGTAGATGCTACTTGATTGTCACACTGCGGTATATGGTTATCTGCCACTACAACTTCAGTAGGTTTTAGGACGATCGATTTAGTTATTTTTTTATGAATTTGTTCCTTATGATTCATAGATTTATTAATGTAGCCCTCAGCTACTGTAGACGATTTCCAACCGCCATGTCTTTTTAAGTCAGTAAGATCACCTCCTCCATCGACTAGCAAAGTTGCTGAAGTTCTTCGGAAACTATGACCAGTGTATAAGTGAGGATTTGGTAATTTTAACCAATCAGCTATTTGCTTTGGCATTTGACCGATTGTATTGAGACCAATCGGCTGTCGTGTGCATTTTCCGTCTATATAATGTATGAAGAATCTTTTGTGTTTATCGATTTCAGTTGGTCTAAGATTCATGTAATTTTTACATGTTTGATAAAATTTTCCACGAACTGCAAAAGAACGAGGGACATTATTCTTCGTTACTGGAATTTTTATCAATAATCTCGTCGAATCATCTTCAATGTCATCGGTTGCTATATTAGTTAATTCTCCTCTTCTCAACGCAATAAGAATTCCAAAAATAAGAACAACCTACAACGAAATCAATTCTCGTAAATTGTTGAAAAATGAAATAAAATTTAAAATTTTTTTATAAATAAATTACTTTTTTCACTAAATGTGCTTCGTCCGGAGCATCATTACAAAATCTACTAACGTTTTCCGCAGCGAAAGTCTTGGATTTTTTTTTCGAATATTTAGCATTTTTTTTCTTGATGTAAGCTAAAAGTTGATGATATTGGCTTATATCAATATGATCAAAAGTTTTTACGGTAGTCTTCAACATTGAATAACGGTTCCATAGTGTCGGAGGAGAAAGTGTCATTGCCAATTCTTTGAAATAAGCTAAAAATATTTCTTCAACGAACATTGTGTTTTTTTTGTTGAACGCCAAGACTTAAACTTGTTGTATGTTGCAACATATTGACGTTTTGATTTGTCCGGCAATAGATCTAAAGTTACTTCTTTAGCTGCTGCAGCGATTTCGGGTGGAATTTCATCTCCATAATCGGATATATCGTCTGTATCACAAGAACTATTATCACTCATGTTTACTTTTCGGTTAGGTACCAATAGGTTATAAACAAGACGTCTTGCACTAATGATATACAATTTCGCAATCATACATATGTAAAACAAATGACAGCGACATGATAGGTTTCCCCACGCACGCTTCAAATCTCCCTGCGCACGCTGTGAGAGAGCGTGCCTAAATCGATGACTTTAGCGCCAAAACAAATGACTCTAAAGTCGAGCTCCGCGCACGCTGTTATGAAAAATTAAATTTGCTATCACTGATTTCAGTTAAACCCGTACGAAAGTCATACTATAAAATCCAATAACTCCAGTAATTTAGCGAAAATGGGAGCTCGATTACTATAATTGTTCTTAAAAACATGTACTAATATTGAATATAACAATGATACTGAAATTATAAGAAACCATTATATTCGCCAACGTTATTAGTGATCGACTACTTACAGAATTAATTTTATGAATGTATGGCCTTCGTTTTGATAGTATATCCTGACCTCTTTGTTTACTGATAGTAAATGCAATTTGATTAATGTATATGGTATAGTATAAAACACTTTGTCGACAAATTTTTCATAAATAAACACGATAATACTCCGAATTATATTTTGTTGTCGTTAAAAAAAAAAATTATTTCGGTCATCCGGTAAATAACTGGTAAAGCTTATTTTAGGAACCGGCAATACCTAGTAAAACTGGATAAATTTTTATGATGAGCAGTACACTGTAAAGCATGTTATTACACTGTTATGATATGAAACAACATCCTGAATGAAGTTTGATGGGATTATATTAAGCTGTCTCTAGAATCACAATAATAAATTTATTAATTTGTATTCGTTTCATAAAATAGCTTTTTAGAAACCTAGAAGTTATAATGAAAAATAATAAATAAATAATGAATATATAGTAATGAATATGTAATGAACAAATTTTTTTTGATTGAATAAAAATTTACAAAAATCTTGTTAAATTCACATGGATTTTCGTAAAAAGTACCGTTTTTTTTAAGCTAAAATAAGCCAAATGTTCAGAAAAGTACTTGCACGTAATGTTATTGATTTTCTCGTACTTGTAGCCATTGATGATATTGAGGACCAGCTGCCAAATATGCAAAGATACAGGCAAGGCGTCGATGGCCCTTGCAAGGATGTTGAAATTAATTTAGACGAAGTTATGGCCAAAGCCAGTGACGAGCAGCCAGTAGTGGACGAAGAGCCTGGTTACAAAGACAATCTAGTGTACATTTATACAAGTGGAACTACTGGTTTGCCAAAGGCAGCATTATTTCCGAACTCCAGGCAAGTTGCTTTTACATTTTTTATTTGCCGTATTAAATTTATTGTACCTGAAAATTTTCCAGAATATCTTATCTGATGTTTGTCACTATATTTCAATCTATATACGAGTTATATTAAAAATATACACCTAAAATTACACAATCGAATATTTGAAAGCGTACAAACAAAAGAAACGCGTCTCTTTATTTTCATTCGAATCCTCAATAGAGTTTTTTATGTAAAAATATTTGAACATTAATAAAAGTAATTGAATTTATTTAAAAAAATTAATATACTGAAAATGAACATTTTATTATTTAACTTGTTTGTCGAAAAGTAAGAAATGTTACGCCTCCATAACTTAAACGAATATTCTATTTAAAATTTCCTCTTATTGATTGTGAGAATGTAGGTCGGCTCTAGTTCCGATCAAATGTCATTACTAAAAAGGGAAAGTATGAATGTGAACAATGGGAGATATATTCTAAAAATTATGACACGGATTTTATTAATACAAGTAACTGACACTCTCCGAATTGTAACTGAATCTTTAAATAAATATTTAATAAGTATCGTTAATTTTCAATTATATATGTTGTCGATAACGACTTGAATGCTAATTTAGAAGCAGAAATATGATTATCAGCGAGAATTGCAGAAATGACATATAGTTTCCCTTAGAGTATTCCTTAAAAATGATATATAATATAATTTAAATCAATACGTAAATCAAAATTACTAAACGAAGAAACTTTTACTTATATTTTTAAAAACAATAAGTACGGAAGATTGTGTAATACATTTGAAGCTAGTATGAAAATGGCGTTCAGTATTCAAGATAATGAAAGATCCATAATCTTGTCAGGGAGACCTCACAACTCTAAGGGAATGAGATTACACCGACATATACTGCATACATTGTTATATGTATTATATCGTCGGCGAGTCGGATTATTGAGTGTCACTAACTTTTAAAAAAGATATTATTAATTTGCCTTAAGCGTTTCTTGAAAACTATACAATCACCCTTGGCAAACTTAAATAATTTCCTTTAATTTGAAGTAGAACCATTTTCATAACATAATAAAATATTTCCATATCTAATTCTATATACTTAATATTTGCTTATCTTTTTTTTTTTTTTTTTTAATTGTAGATATTTACTGGTAATGACTGCAACTTACCACATGCTTGGATTAAATCATACCGACATCATATACAATCCAATTCCACTTTATCACATGTCTGGAGGCATTGTTGGAACTGGTTGTGCATTGGTAAAGGGAATCCCCAGTGTGCTGAGAACGAAATTCTCTGTGACTGCGTATTGGACTGACTGCATCAAGAACCATTGCACGGTTTGTAACTTTAAAGCTTATTTTAATGAAATTGTTTCACGCTCCTAAATTATTTTTAAATTTGATGATTCATCGTTTGACAGATATCGCAGTACATTGGAGAAATGTGCCGGTACTTATTATCTGCACCGCCTCGTCCAGAAGATTCTACTCACCCCGTAAGATTGATGGTTGGCAACGGAATGAGGCCACAGATTTGGCAAAACTTTGTCAATAGATTTAAAATTGCGCAAATTAATGAGGTGTACGGTTCTAGCGAGGGCAATGCTAACATCGGTAAGATATATAATACTTAATACGATATTTTTGAATAAATTGTATAATCGTCAAGAAAATTCTATTATTTTAGTCATCCAAAAATTGAATATTTATAAAAATGATAAAAATTATTCTTCTCCAAGAGACAATATTTTTGCAATTAAATTCTTTATGTTTTTATCATCTTAAAAAATAAAATTTTCCAGAATTATTTATTTTGGCATGGTGTGGTTTGTGCACATAAGAATTATGCACATATTTATTGTGCACACTTTAGCATTGGAGTATACACATAGATATAGATATACACCAATGCTAAAGTGTGCACAATAAATATGTGCATAATTCTTATGTGCACAAACCACACCATGCCTTTATTTTTTACAAAAAAACAAGACATCAATGTCAATAAAAAATATACTGTTTTATTGCAGTTAATGTTGATAACACTGTTGGTGCTGTTGGCTTCGTACCATCTATCCTTCCGAAATCGCTTCACCCAGTCGCAATAATACGCATTAATCCGGAAACGGGCGAGCCCATTAGAGGTTCGGATGGCTTTTGCATACGAGCAGATCCAGGTATGTACAGTTCTTTATAAGCACACTTGGCTAAAATGGACTATTGTGAGTATTTGCATTATTATTTTTATTGTACTTCGCAGATGAACCAGGTATGCTGATAGGATTGATCAAACAAGGCAATGCATCTAGAGAATTCAACGGTTACGTAGATAAAGAAGCTTCGAAGAAGAAGACGATAGAAAATATATTTAAGAAGGGAGACAAAGCTTTCTTGACTGGTGAGTCCAATGAATAATGCACATATAAATGTTGTTTCAAGTCTAATGATAGTTTAATTTAACTTCTCGTCAACTACGATCACGTAGTTTTCTTTTTCGTTGTGAAAGTTAAAATAAATTCAATATAATGTTACCCGTAGTTTTACGGGTTTTCTTTGCAAAGCAAAATAGACTATAAAATTAATTTGGATAAATAGACTAAAAATAAATAGTTCTTTACATTTACAACGCGAAATTCGAAAGGACAATCTATAATTTTGACTAATTGACGATTATTTTGTTGATTTCAACAAATACTAAGTGTTTGAGAAACCATTTTTTATCAGAAATAAGGTGGAAGCTAATACTGTGTAAAACTGATCAGATAAAAATTATAATTTTAAAATTTTCGAACATTATGATGCTCTATTCTTTTTTACTTTATACGTAAACATTTATCAAAGTATTAAAAATTTCATACTTTATTGCCAGATTATGACTTTCATGTAAATAGGTTGTTAAGAAATAAAAAGGATTATGTTATATAAATGGTTAAAAATTGGATATAAAGGCACGTTAAAAATTAAAAAATAATTATTTTTATAATAGTATTTTGTGATTTTTTAAATTATTCGTGTTACTACAATTTTAAACATTTCTAACTAGCATAACTAAAAGCATGTAGATCTTTTAAATGTTTGATAGTCACTACACGTATGTACTCGGGTTGATCACCTTATAATAGCCAAATTGATTATTTCTTCCGGCTCTGAATGATCTCGTGACGTATGTACGTAGAATAATTATTTCGTATCGAAATAAGACATTTTTATTATGTATACCGTTATACCGGTATGGCGCATTCCTTTCTTTGTTAAAAAATTCGTAACGTTTTAGATTGCAAAATCGTAAATTAGAATTTATTTTATTACATTTAAGATGTTACAAGTTGCATAATATTTTACAAACAAAAATATCAAATGTCACAGGTGATATACTGGTGCAAGACGAATACGGCTACTTCTACTTCAAAGACAGGACAGGAGACACGTTTAGATGGAAAGGTGAAAATGTGGCCACTGCTGAAGTTGAGGGAGTAGTTAGTAATGTGGCAGGATATAGGGACACCACGGTTTACGGTGTTCAGGTAAGAACTATACATTTAATGTTGAAATTTATTTTTCATTTACAAAACAACTTCAATTAGTACCAGCATCATATGACGTTTTCTGCCATAGTTATAACTTCTATTAAATAATGTAATATGTAGCCTAAAGAATAAGTTCATATAGTTTCTCGTCTCTGACAGTAATCGGCGAAACGTGAATATGGACAGATGTAGAATACTATTTAATTGAACACATTTTTAAATTCAGTCTATTGTTGTGTTGCTAACTTGATTTTGAAAATACTAATTTGTTTATATTTAATTTTTAAATTTTTAATTTGTATAATAAGTAACATAAGATTTAAATGAATAGTGTGTAAAGACTATAACCTCCATCAACAATTAATTTCGAAGAACAATCAATTAAAGCATATTATTTACGAAAAATTTTTACTGCTTAAAAAATTAATTGAAATTGTTAATAAAAAAAGAACCGGTATTGCTACTTAATGCATATTTTCTACTACGCCAATGCTCTTTTTGACCACAGGTACCAGGAATGGAGGGCAGAGCAGGAATGGCCGCGATCGTTGATCCGGACAGCCTCCTAGACTTCAAAGCGTTGGCGGAGGGCCTGGACAAGGCGTTGCCGTCGTACGCGCGGCCGATATTCCTGCGAATCGTCAAGGAGCTTGAGCTCACGAGCACGTTCAAACTGAAGAAGATCAACCTGCAGAAGGAGGGCTTCGACCCCAACAAGATTCAGGACAAGGTGTACTTCAGGTCCGGCAATAAGGAGTACGTTGAGGTCACGCCCGAGCTCTACGAGGAGATCATATCCGGCATGGCGAAGCTGTAAAAAAGCGATCCACGATGAAACCGAGTATATACGACGGATCACCATCACCACCACCACCACCGCTACCACCTCTACCAACCACCTCCACCACCACCACTACACATGTGCGCGAGACGCGAAGTACATACTGCTGTGCTGTATAGGGCTTCTCTTCGCTTGCCAGCGGGGTATAACCGAATAAAAGGACTTTAAATAATAAGAAGAAAAAAATAGAGGAAAACAGAGGCAAATAAAAAAAAAATGATGCGTCACAATTACACGGGAGCTCGTCCAGCGATCCGAGCTCCCATGTCGTATCTTTCGTGATATTTTACTTAAATAAAAGTGAAAATGCGCGAGGAATATTGATTAACAAAAAATAGGAAAAAAAACTGGGGGTAAATTAATCATACTAGTGTTTTCTTTACACGTGCATATATATATATATACTACTACTACTCCTTGGTAGATCTTTTGATTCGAAAAGACGGGGATGATTTGAATTTTTACTGTGTATATTCGCTAAAAGCAGCAGAGGGTAACGTGAAAAATCGTAGCAAAGAATCTACAAAAAAAGTCTCGTAACGGGAAAATGACCAAAAAAAAGTGAGAAGAGGGAAAGAAGAAGGTTGGGCAAGTCGACACGGCGCTTCTCGCGCACTGAAGGGGGTCATACCTATAAATGATTTTTTTACAAACGAGAGACATCGGTTGCGTGCGAGCTCTATGAAAGCGCGTACACACGCACGAGCGTTTAATTTTGCATATCGACAACGGCTCGACGTCAATCCGCGGGCATTTTGCGCGTGAACGTTGTACTAATGGTGAGGGGGATGCACGTGATGAGCGCGCGCGGAGTTTTAATGCACAACAGCGGCGAATTCGAGCGGCTACGCGTTGTTGGAGTATATTTTTTCAGCCTTTATTTACGAAAACGAGCTTGTTTGTAACATTGTCGGCGACAACGACAGGGCGACGCGCATTTCGTTACAGTGGGACGCAACACACGCGTCTGTAGTTCAAATTTCATAGGGTTATTAGGGAAATTACGTTCGAAAACGAACTTATTATATACGTGTATAATTAAGATTTCTTGTTTTGTTGTTTTTTTTTCCTTGTCTTTTATTCTTTCAACTATGTTTATCAAACATTGTTGTAATGAAATGATTTCGTGTCGATACGTTAGATTTACTACCTATATGCTTTTTCTATTGTGAATTAAAAATTAAATGATTACTACTCATTGCCTCATTTGCATTGCATTCAAGATTTTTGAAGCGCTCGTCACTCGAATTACATTACACTATTTTTTGAATGATAAAAATTCAACGCTAACGTATTTTTAGTATAAACTATTTTCTTAGCACTTATCAATAAAAAAAAAAAAAATGAACGACACGCATCATGTAGGAAAAAAGTTATTTTTAGAGGGTAATTAGTTATTAGTAGAAATTTTGCAATGAATCGTTTAGGGCGCAATTTTCGTTCGGCAATGGTGTATATATATATACACGCGGTAGGTAAATTGAACGTTGATTCGTGCTATTTCTAAAAATCAATGGGGTTGGGTACGATAAGCAATTGTCGATGATAAGCTGTCTTGCCAAGAATTCGTTCGTTCGGGCGACGCCGAGGAAGGAAACTCGTCAATTTCATAATGTAATATCGTTCTTGATCGTCGCATTCTTGTATCTGGCACTATATTTCGACACTCGACGCCGTCGAGTCCTTAATAGGAACGGTGCGAAGCCTCGAACGTGGCTCTCGAGCATTGCGTCTCGATTTGTCACGTTATCACTAAACTTGTATAACTAAACTCACATTTACTTTTTACTAGGAGGAAAAAAAAAAAAAAAAAGTAATAATTTAAACGGGGGGTGTGAGCTAAGCTTTTTCTTTCCGGCAATACACGTTAGACGTGCGTATCTATAAGCGTAGTACACGTGAGTGTGCACTGGTATTTGCGAATTTGTGTAAAATATTAAGAGGAAAGAGACCGTGGTTGCAGAGAAAAGGCTTTAGAATTTTTCTTATAATAGCGAGAGTCCAACAACCTTTTGTAGGTGATTTGAAATTTCGCCCCCCATGAGTGAGTAGAAAATGAATTAAGTAACATTATATATTCAACAAAGTGGACAAAATTCCATGCTGCGTTAAGTTTATATTGTTTTGCATCTATTTGTAAACTACATTAACTAATAAGAGTGATGATTTTGCAATGGGTGTAGTGTGAAAGTATCAATCCAGGAATACACAAGAACTAAATATTCAATAATTATGATGTAAAATTTAAAATCCTAAAACTATCATATGCAAGTCAACTTTATGTAATATAAAGCGATACAGCGATATCTATCACGTTGATTTCAGTTGTATACTTTGTAAATGAAAATAATTACATGAAAGAGCTACTTGTAAACTCTTGGGCAATATTAATCTCTTATGGGGGCTTTAGAAAAATCACTGTATGTAAGGTAAGACTGAATGTTGTGAGTGATTTGTTGACATTTTTTTGTTGTATGTAAATAAAGAACAATTTAAATCATATTGATGTCTTTTCATTTTTACAATTTTGTTCATAATGTACAGCAGATCAATTATAAATTAAGTAACTACATGATCGTGAACACTTTCTCTGCAATAAATGTTAGATTAGCGAAGCAAAATTAACCTATTTTCGAACATCAGAAATGAAACGTAGAATATACACCACTGGAAGAGCACCTACAAACTGTATGATTTGAGTCCTGTAATTAAATTAATTGGTCTTCACTTAACATTCCCTTATCACTTACAATACTGCAATGTTTTTGAGTTTTAATTTTTCGCAATTCCAAAAATAATACAATCATTCATTATAAATCATCACATTCCATTTCACTCATTAAATACATACAGTTATGGCTTCTATTTTTATTATAATAAACAATAAATTAAGATTATATCACTATTTTAACGTTATTTATAAGTTACATATATGATAAGATAAAAAACATGTTTTTATTCGTCTTCTATCATTCATGCGAGGTCGAAGTATTAAGCGAATCGCATGTGCGCAATGAAATGAGCAGTCGACTTTTTAAACCGACTAGCGAATGTGTCAGAATGAGAACTTTTTTTACAAAAATATTAACATTCTAACTCGCTCTACTGTGTATCAAATAGTTATTCGTATTATTAATGGTTTTTCAACAAAGCTTATCCCCATTATCTTTGATTACAAAGGTAAATCTGAGGTAATCTTCAACTATGATTCTAAAATCCTCTTTTTTCACTTTGAACAGACCAAAGTATTTTCACTATACAAGTAACAAGTTGGAATACCTTCGAGACTATGAATATAGTACGTTTTACTATCAGCTCGGGGGAATGGCTTTTGCCGTTTGTCCCCATCCCAGATTCGGTCTAGTGCCAAACCAAGACATTTTCCACTCTAATGTTTCTTGAAGCAGTCTCTCTTCCTCTGGCGAAAAGTGTAGAAGCGTCGCTACCGCTCTCGTTAAGTGCAGGGCCTAAAATAGATAGAACGATTGATTTCTTTTTCATAAAACACAAAAGTGGAAGCCGGTTTTTATAGTGCTGACCTCGTATTCTCTGCTGGTCAGGAACTTAATAAGAACGTGCTTGAGGTATTTAAAGTTAACGTCCTCTTCTCTCGGAGTTGGATTGTTGTGGTTGGCAGTGACAGTTTTAGACGAACTGGGGTTAATAATGGCCGCAGATGGCTCAGCATCACTGTCTAGGGACGACGAAGGAACTCTCAATTCTCTCTGAAGAGTTTTCTTCATATCGGCTAATCGCTGTTGAAGAACCTTAATGGTCTGCAAATAAGAAAGAATTATTTTTTAGATAAAATAAGATTTATGAACTTTGATTATTCAAGCTAGAAATCATATGCTAATAACTTTTTTACATCTCAATGCAAATTTAAAGCAGTAAACCATCACATATTATCGCCAAGTTACTTCTTAAAAATGTACGAACTTATCATTTGAATAGCAAGATATATTATTTAAGTAAAAATGAAATAATTAAGGTGAATAGAATTTTATTCGGTAGCTAATTGCTAATACCTTGTCTGAGAAATATATATATTTCTTTAATATAAATATATTTCTTAATATGTGTATACAAATTTTATCAAATCAAATTATTATTTAGAAACTTTATTTTTTTTATTGATGTCTAAATTACCTTATTTTTTTCGCTTAGCTGCTCTTCTAAATCCGATAAACTCGTTTTTAATACTTTCTCATTTCCCTCTAACGTTTCAGTATCACGTTTAATTTTTTCAAATTCTCCAATTCTTTCCAAAGTTTCATCCAGTCTTCTAGTTACTTCGTCAATGTCCTTATTTTTATTTTTCAACATTTCTTCCACGGACTCTAACCGACTTTGCAATTCGGTATTTTCCAACTCTTGCGTTTTCGTTTCTTGTTTGGCAATTTGTATTTCCTGGGAAATTAATGCTATTCTTAATAAAGCTGAATCTTTCTCAGTCCTTTCTTTGTCCAAACTTGCATTCATATTCCTTTGAATTATTTTTTCAGATTCTAACTCTTCTTTCAGTCTATCAACTTCCAATTGTAATAGTAAATTTTTCGACTTTTCTTCTTCGTAAATAGATCGCACTTGAGATAATTCTGTTTCCTTATCGTTAAGTGCGCTTGCCATTTCTTCGATTCGAGAGTTTTGTTGCGTGATTTCGTTCGTTGAGAGTTCCTGGTAATATGAAAAAATTAAAAATTGTAAATAGAGTTTTTCATACATTACAATTAACGAAGATCTTAACAAAATTATAATAAATACGCAAAAATGTTTAGTAATAACTGTGATCGAAAAAACATATTTATATCAATATTTACAAGGTGATATAATAATGTTTTACTGTCATGAAGAACGATGTACAAATAATTGCTTAAATTACAGCTAAAAAATAGGGATGGACTAAATAAGCAAAGAAAAAATTTAAGATTTGTTTTTATTTTTATTTCAAGAAATAAAAAATACATACAATTTGATTGTACATAGTGTGTCTTAACAAAAATAATTGACTGTATCAATCATGTAAAGAGTGTACAAATAATACATGTTTGAATACATTGTAGAAAAGTAATTGGCGTCATTTACAGCTCTTCTACTTCGATCATGCTTTTGAAAATCTTAGGAGCATACAATTGTTGAGCTGTGATAACAAAGAAAGTAAAGAAAATTGCCAAGCATAAAGCATCAAAAGCGCATGCAAGTATGAAAAAAAAAATATTCTTCAATTGGAAATATGTAATAAAATAACGATACACTTGGTAATACGCTACTTTTAAGAAGTGCTCAAATAGTAAAATAATATAAAAAAAGAAGGCACGCATCATTGTGCAACTTTGGACGGAGTGTGGAATGTGGAAATCACGACGAATGATAAACATAGTTCGATTATTCTGAAAACAAATTAACGTGTTCTCGGTGCCGTAAATTGTCAAAGGAATGATCTAGATCGTTATGTCTAACATGTAATCCATGCCAGACACATTGGTCCACGGTTTTTAACTTCAAAAACTAGCTACTTCATGATTGCACATCGCCGTAACTCACGATTTGTCGCTTAAACTCTTCGACCTCGTCATCGACGTTGGCCCGGAGTTCTTTCAATTCCGTGGCCATTTCGTCGATGTCCTCTGCCATGCGCAAAAGCTTAGCGTCTTTCGTCGCCATTACCACATTGTTCACCTCAATTTCCGCCTCGAGATCCTTGATCTTCTGCTTCAGCGCCTCGCTTTCCTGCTCGACCCTTCTCCTCTCCAGGCCCTCCTCACCCGCTTGTCGGCTGAGCCTCCCCACTTGCGTCTCCAAACTCGATATCTTGCCGGACCAGCTGGTCTTGATGTCCGACAGGTGCAGATGAGCCTCCTCCAGTTTTCGCTCCAATAGTGCCCGCTCGCGCATTAGATCGGCCACTCGATCGTCTACCGTCACTTGATCACCCGATTCCAGGGCTACCCTCTGCTCCAGAACGAAAACTTTGTCTTTCAAGTGCCGAACCTCCTCCTCTGTTTGTGCTAATTGACTAGACAGTTGAGCTCTTTCTCGCTGTGTAGAATGACGCAACGATTCCATTTCATCCTGAAATAGAAAAAATCATTATTATGAGTGGTGGATGCATAAATGTTTAAAATAATATTGACCCAAAGCGTTGCATTAGGAGTTGAAAATAATTCATGTTTATGCATAAACATTATGAAGGAATAGACTTTTTGAACAGTTTTAATGCTTCACAAAAATAAAAGTTTGCCTCAAATTTTTATATTGAATTATTGAATATAAAACTCTATAAAATAAAAAATGATTACAGTCTGTGGATAAAACCTTATTTTTCAACCCTTAATCCAAAAGCAGATATTTTATAAAAAAAAGCCAAAAATCGACCATGTAAATGGTAAAAAGCACCAGAAATTTAAAAAATTTCAAACATCATATTAATGGGATTCTTGATAAAAAAAACTTTGAAAATTGTGTAATATTCTCAAAGGTATTTTTATGAATTTGATTGTTCATTGATAATAAAATATTTTGATGGTTTTGCACATTAATTTGAAAGAAAGTATAAGCAGTATAGCAGGTAAGCTGTAAAGACGTACCTCGAGCATCAGCAGTAGCAGCAGCGAATAAGCGATACTTCTGCTTACAAAATTCTCCAGAACTCTTGATGGTCAAAACGGATCAAATCTTCATGCTTTTTTCACACTAATGACCGTTAACTACGAATTTTTGTATGGTCCATAACTCATATAATATTTCACAGAATTCTTAACAATTATTTAGAGCAATGTAACCAAAATTTAGAATGAAATGCAGAAATCACTTAAAATATTCTGACAAAATGTTGTTTGAGTAATGGAACATATTATCACGTAGTGATTTTTCCAAGAACTCCCGAATGTTATATGATGTTAGGAGGTGAACATTTTATAGGAATCAAAGGAATCCAGGATGTAGTGCAGAAAAAAGACACACTATGACGAAACACAAAGCGATGTAAATAAAATTACTAAAATGCTTAAAAATAAATAAATTGCGTATTTTATATAAGTATATTAAATTAAATAACATAAATGTGAATATAAAAACATTTCAAATAAGGTGCAGTTGTAAAATCAAGGATATAGTCAGTTTCTTTAGTAATAGATTTGTATGTGTAGTTGCATCAGATAACAATGAAAATACTTACACATACTATAATTGTTACTTGTAAAAGTGGTATCTAAGACACTAACAATTTTTGTGTAGATGTGCACACTTCAGTGTACAAAATAATTGTATTAGAAAATAATATGTTTTCTTTTACTCACTTGCACACTATTTAGTTCATCCTCATATCTCCTCAGTCTTGATAGCTCTGTTTTTAAATTTTCGATTTCAGTCATTGCAGTTTTTAAGCGTTGTGTTTTGTCTTCAAGGTCTTGTTCTTTGGCAAGTAACTATAAAGTAATTAAAATTTAGGTTTGGCTTCAATATTATAAATTTAAATAACTTCAAAACATTAAAACTTACAAGATGCTTGATCTTAGCCATTTCTTGTGTTTGAAAGCCCTCCATTTGCTCTGCATTTTCTTGAAAGCTATAGAGTTTCTTTTTATATTCTAAATAAAGCATAAAGATTCGTTACTTCTAAATCTATTTTCGAGACCTGCAATTCATTACTTGAATACATATAATTTGACTCGATACAATACCTTCAGCATCATTCAATGCTACTTCTAGTTTATTCTTGGCACTTTCTGCCTTTAATCTTTCCTCAACAAGTTTGGCCTTTTCTTTTTCATGTTTCTCTATAACTTTCTTCCATTCCTTTTCCCTCTCGAGCATTTTAATTTTGTGCTCTTCTTCTTTCTTTTCCATCTTCTTGACAAGTTCAGACTCCCTCTTCTGAAGCCTTCTCCTCCACTCGTCCTCCCGATTCTCTAGTCTCTTAACATCTTTGGCTGACAGGGGAGTTCCATCTCCTAGTTTTAACTCAAAGCTGTTCTCTCTCTTTATTCGAAAAGAAGGGGAAGGAGATGTGTTATTGTCCTCCCTCGACTCATCCAGTGAAATCTGGGAACCGCTAACACTGCTGGTCGAACCAGTCTGGAAAACACAATGAACAACAAACCTCATAAATCAATGCATCCCAAGAAACGCTCAATAAATACGTCTGATAAGAGTCGAGAAAGAAATGTTGAGTCATAAAGCTGGCTAGCAGTCGACGCACTGACGTACCTGTGATAGATGTCTGTTGAGATTCCGGACACTTTCTGCATTCCGAACGACTGTAGACACATCGCTGCCGATCTCCTCCTTGATCTTGTTCTTGAGATTCGCGAACATGTTGACTCGCCGTCGACGCAGCCGTCGCCGTGCGCGAAAGGGAGTGTCGCTGTTTCGCGACTACTCGACCACCTGTCAACCACGTCACGCGTACCTTGGGCCTGACTCGAACCAATGCCGCTCGAGGTACTTACTCTTGCGCGCGTTACTCACTGCTGGGAGGCCACACACACCCGCACGCACACACACGCGCGCGCACGTCCAGTTTTTAGGCTCTTTTTAGGTCGACGAAAAAACACTGCTGTCGTGTCGTCTCAAGGCTGCGCTGTTTGCCTGGTTTGCCACTCCGCTCATTTCGGCACCGTGAGTGTAAATGCGGCAAAGTAGCAGCAAGCGCAAGAGCCGCTCGTTCGCTCGCGCGCGCTTTTATCGTTTCGGGACACGAGATAACGCCACGCTCACTGTGCCATGACTAGCAGCCGCACTAGCTACTCGCACTTTCCTCACACCACTGCCATGTTTTATGCGATGCATGCTGTATATTTTTCCACGACGCGCGACGTTATATCTTTGTGTGTGGGTGTGTATGTGTGGTGCGTGCAGCCGCAGTCACATGCAGCCTGCAGGTGCAGGAGTCGCCGCAGGATCCGCCCACCACCATGGGCAGCACGCCGTTGGTCGACGCTCCAGAGCGCGGGTTTTTCGAAAGCAAAAGTCTGGAGCTCAGGCGAGGACGAAGTCGAAGAGCAGCTTCGCACCAGTGAGAACCAGGAGGATCCACATTATCCAGTAGACGAGTTTGCAGGCGAGCGCGTTGCAAAGAACAAAGACCAGCAGTACAAGAAGTATTTTTATGATGAGCTCGACGGTTTCACGAGACATAATAGGGCAAAAATTATCTTGAAAATTTTTCGATTTTATGAGGAGTGCAAATTTTGATAATGTAAAGTAAAGAAAAAATTTTAAAGCCAATATCGCACGAGTAAGGTTATAACGAAAAACAATGTTGCAGGCGTTTTAAATTGAAGTTATATCCAATAGGATCACGTAGAATTCTTCTACATATATCATATGACAGGTATATAGTTTTTAGTATAAATATTTGTAATAATAAAATTATTTATTATTTATGAAACGTCAAAATAAATGATACATAATTTCTTTGAATAAGTTAACAATCGCTAGAAATGATATATTTTTTAAATTGTATATAGCTATAGAAATTATTTTTAAAAATCATAAGTTCATTCAAATGATTCTTAGCACCTCGAACATTCATATAAATAAATTTTTTGATTTCATAAATATTTATTGCTACCTAGTATCAAAAGTAATATCAGAAATTACTTTTTCAATTAAACAAATTGAAAATCTTACATTTCACATGAGCTACTTCTTGTATGATAATTAGGTTAGATCTTTTTTTTTATTAAATAATACATTTTCTTAATACATGCCTATATAAAATAACATTAGCAAGTAATTGATTATCAAAATATAAATAAACTATGTAGTATAAAATTAAATTAAAATTAGAAACATTTAGTAAAAAAAATATTATTAGATTTTTCAAAAGTGGACATCTACAAAATAACAATATTTTAATTGAGTAGTTGTACTAAATATTATGGTCAATAATAAATTCTTACCACTTAGGTATCTGATCAAAAAAAGGAAAGAGGTATTTCAAAAATTCCAAATGTGACTTTCCGCGCTTTCCGCCACATTCTATTGGCCGTTTGACTTATCCCCCTCCACCAATAAGACAGCGCGTTCTATAGTGCGCAGCGCGACGCTAACAGACGGGCGTCTCGGGAATCATTGTTTTGAAATCTACCCTCGACGACGGTTGACCACCACGCGATCTCGCGCGCGAGCTCGTCTCAACGCGTTTGTTTGCATTGTCATTCACGTTTATTATGTAGCATCATCGCTAGCTCCTGTCAAAAGTGTGTCACCCAACACTAAGAGTGTGTGATAAACCGCCTGGACATTCGCAGCAGCCATGGTGGATTTTCCGGACGACACCGTGGCTTCGGTGAACTGCTTCGAGATGTGAGTTTTTTTCTTTTCTATAATTCGTGTGTTCCGCATTTGGTGTCTGCTGGATTCCCTTGGCCTGCGTTGTCTCTCCCCCGTTGTGCGGATGCGTGCGGTCGTTATTTTTACACTCGCCGGCGCAGCGGAACCCCGACGACGCGTGGGACGAGAGAACGTAGAGATGTATACGAATTCGGGCTGAAAAATGCACTTTTCGGACGGTCTCGAGTTTCTCGTGGCACGATTCGTACGTAGTCTTTTAATGCATTGATCTTGCTAGATGACGTTTTGCGTAAACACTTTGCGGTCCATTTAATTTTTTCGGAGCCAGTTTCTTTGTTTTGATTTATGAGAGTCGGTAGTTTTGATGTTTTTTGGGATTATTTATGTGAGAAAGTATTTTTTCTTATGACTCATTGTTCCAGTGTCTTATTAGTTGAAAATTGCAGTGTATTATTTATTTTTTGTAATTATTATTAATTAATAATAATAATAATCCTCTGCCATAGTTTTAAGCAAGTTTTATACGGTGACAAACCTTGATCTCTAATGCTTTAACTTTTAATTTTGTAACCATTAAATTATTTATTAACATTAAGATCCATGCAATTAAATTTTTTTTCTTAAAACTGCCTTTTACGTGAAAACAATACGTGAAAAAATATGATATTAGTCAATATATAATCACTTTTTAATTTTTTTTTTTTTGTTTTTTTACTAAATTTTAAATTTTAATTCATGTTTAATGCATGATTCGCTGTTAAGAATATCAGCGTAGGTATTTTCTCTAAATTTTTTTTTTACTACAAAGTCTGGCACTAGTAGAAAATAGTGAATATACGCTATTTCGTCGGTGTGTATCTACTTTTAAAATAGTGAAATCGGATTTTTGCTACAAAATTAGTATACGCTAACAAAATATTATGTATTCACTATTCTGTGAATCCGACTTTAGACTGAAAAAAATTTAGAAAGTTGGTGCATTTTTGTAGCTTCAGTTTAACGATCATACATTCTTAATTACTTTTAAAAGTTTTCTAAAGTGACGACGGGGTACCTGGTCAAACTGGTAAATTTTCACACCGTTACTTTTTAAGGAAACTCAAAATATACCTACTTTGAATAAATTCGAAAATTCGGTCATTCACGAAAGTCATAAGATCATCAAATAAGCTAAATATCGTATGCGAAGAACATTTCAGATCATATGGAATTTTATTTTATGAATAAATAATAATTTCTTACGCAGATTTTTCCGAAATTTGCTTTTCTTCATCTCGCATATTAGGAATTTATAATATCCTATTTAATAAGTACTTTAAGCAGTATTTCTTTTTGTCAAAAAAAAACAATACTTATCTGATAACTTACTTTTTGGACAAAGCACCGCAGTTACAATTCGACAATTCGAACGTGTCGTATTGCGGCTTTCGTCATATTTTTACAACCTTACTTGCCGTGCTCGATAAGTTATCGCTCTTTTAGCACATACAGTTATGGTAGTCAAATCATTTATACAAAATTTCTTTATGAATTTAAATAAATAAATATCTTTTTCAAAGCGAAATTTCATCTTGAACAAACTACTTTTTAATATTGAAGATTTGACGCCATCCATTGTTGTTCAATAATATGTTGTTAAATACGGTCGTAGGGGGCAAAAATAATGTGAAGAGAACAGATCTTTTTATAATGGCAAACTACTTTTTGTTTTTGAAAATTCCATCTTTAAAGTAAAAATCTTTATTATATAATATATAAAAAACTTTATTACTTTTTATCAGGATTAGATATAATTCCTATTTACTGTCATATAAAAGTGAGGAACTGTAATAATTTTTTTTATTAAAAAATAGTTCGGTAAAAAAAATTTTTCAAAATTCTTTAAAGCTGTAATTTTTTGGTTATTGAATCTTATATTTACGATTAAAGGAACTACCTTCAATGGTTAAATTCCAAATGGTTTTAATCGTATCATTTTATTCCACATTGACAAAAAAAGTAAACTAAAAGTAAGTTCCATAGTCCTACCATTACCAACCGAGCAATTCACACAGTTTCAAGCCGATTAAAAATAAAATACGTAAAATCACAAAAAAACAAGAGAACACTTCGCTGCGGTTTTGAACGTTCTATCATCCAGTAAAAGTTTGGAGTTGAAATATCAAGTTGTTTTTGCAAAAACTTTGAACGAAACCGAATTTTGTTTTGTTCAAAGTTTTTGCAAAAACCACTTAATATTTCGACTTCAAACTTTTACTAGGTGATAGAACGTTCAAAACCGCAGTGAAGTGTTCTCTTGTTTTTTTGTGATTTTACGTATTTTATTTTTAATCAGCTTGAAACTATGTGAATTTCTCGGTCGGTAACGGTACGACTTATATGGCACCCCCTTAAGATACTGTTTAAGATTATTCCTAACAGTCTAATGTAAATGTATACCAATGTAATCAAGTACTCATTTATATATTAATTTTTATTGACTATTTCGTATTATATTGACTTGTTAAAATAAATTTTCAAGAAAATTATTTCGCTGACGAACTAGAACTTTGGCTGTCTTAAAAATATAACCAATGAGTAGATTTTTTTACTTAACGTTTCACATATCTCATTTTGTATATAGTAATTATGTATTTCGTTTACTAGTACTACATTGCAATTTAAAATCTGTTATATGCTTGAAATTCTGAATTATCATTTATATTATAAAATTACTCTGGTAGAAAATTAACTAGCTTTTTGCCTATAGCTGTTATCAATTAACTAGATATCTTAATTATAAATAAGCTACCCTGTTAACTATAATCTAGTTTAAAAACTAGTTAATTTTTGGTTAACCTTTGACAAGCGATATTCATTAGCTATAAATTAACGAATTTTACTAGCTAAGGGTTGGTTAACCTTTGAATATATAGATTTTTTAGAGAATCTGATTTTTCAAAGTGTTTTCACCAATTTTATATTTTTATAAGGAATTCGGATACCTAGTCGCAAGAAACGATCTCTACGATACCGGGGAAGAAAAAAAATCAAGAAACTAATTGTAAGAAAAATTGAATTGTTAAATTAGATAGTACATCATCGCAATGAGAATACGTCCTATTTTCTATCCTTTTCAGCCTTTTCCGTCTGATTTCACTTAACCAAAATTATTAATAATTGAAAATTTAACTCTTAGATACAATTAGTTTTAACGAAAACTCATACGATCTAGACGATGCCTACAACACACGTTGTACGTACGATACGTATTTTAATTTTTTTATTTTGTTCTTAGCCATAAATTTGGCTAAAACGAAATAGGTAATTTAAGATTTATACCAGAGCTTAAGGATGTTATGGCTGTATTGCCCCTGTCAAAAGTTAGTTTTTAGCGTTCGAACTGCGATAAATAATTATATGGAATACCTAGTTAAGATTTTTCCGTCCAGTGCGACTTTGCAGAAATTCAATCCGAATATTGTACACTGAAAAAAATTTTAGGCTGTAGAAACCGTAGTTTCGATTTGCTATATTAACACTATTTATAGTGTTCATTTACCCTTACAGACGGCTGAAGCAGCTATTCATTTGCATAATGTAACGACACTATTGGTCAGGTGCGGGAAATGTACTTGTACAGCTCTGACAGCGGTACGATTTAGTTTTGCCGCCGGTATTTGTTTGTTGACAACGCTACAACGCGAAGCCGATGTTCATGTTATAACCTAAAAAAGTCAAGAAACCGGCCACATCAACCGCATGTTTGTAATCCGCTTTTGCGTATTTCATCTGTAATCAGTGTACTTATCAATCGAGATTATTTTAATGAAAAATATGTATGTATAGCGAATCATAACCTATTTAATGCTCCGACAAAAAAACTCTATACATTAGTGCTTTCAGTGTATCTTGTACAGCTCTCACAACTGTACGAATAATTTTACTGTATCTATAAAATTCAGCAGAAAGAAAATCAGCCGAACAGTACTTTTGTCAGAGCCGTACTTTCAGTTCTTACAACGTGAAATTTTTTTCAGTGTAAGCTTTAAAATCAGAAATCGATGCAAAATTGACGAAGTTACATTATTTGATCAAAATCTTTAAAATATTGTGTGCTATGCTTTTTTGCATGATAATAAAAAATAATGAAACAATAAGTAGCCATCATTATAATTATTTTATTTTTATATAAAATGATACGTAAACGTAATTTTTTATGCTTGTCTACATAACTAGGATTATTCTTTTAGATCTTGTTTTGTTCCCAGTTCGTAACTCAATTAGTACATTAGTATTTTATACCACGAGCGCCGAAAAATCATATCAAAGTTGTGATTTTGAGGTTAGAGTGGTATAAAATATATTACGCGTCCAGTATCATAGAGCTACATGTATTGTGGTTATGACTTCCAGGTTAGAAATATCATCTATTTTTTATCGTGTAACTGTACCTTTTTAATAGCATGAACATAATTATCACATTTTTAAATAGTATAAAAATCAATTTTGCTTAAACGAAAAGTAGTATCAAAATCTTGATAAATTACGAAACTTTTAGTTATCTATTTGGGATTTCATTGATACAAAATTCGTATTGTGAGCCAAACGATTTCGGCTACGTAGTTATTTATTGGGATAAATGCACACTTTCCCATTCTACTTATTTCATAAATTTTAACACAAAAATCATACTTTAAACTGTTTCTTTTAATAAAACATTGTAAATACGTAAATATTTATCAAATATAAGTGAAAATTTTATTCTAGATATGATTATATCCATACAATTCAATATAAACTGCAGGATTGCCTTGTTATTTTTAAATGAGCAATGTCATACTTAATCGTTTATTTTTATACGGACTGCTTAAAAAATTCCACGTCAGATTTGTTTATAATAAGATTTACTTATTCCAGGTTCTCAATATCTTACATTTATTTTTTAATATATTACAATACAAACAATTTAATGTTGACATAATATTGTAAGAATATTTTTATACTTTTTAAATTTCTTTAAGTATATGAAATGTTATTATAGTGTCCTAAAGATAAAATGAATGAATAATTACCCTTTGTTCAATATGAATCTGCAACAGTATACTTATATAAAATATACTCATATATATTTCTAGAACAATAAAAAGATACTTCTTAGCAACAATCAAAATGAGTTTTATGTAAGAAAGCTTTTTAATTTAAAATAATACTACTTGTTTTCTTTTCAATTAATTAAAATTTTCAAGAAACTTCTAAACTATTATTGTAGATTTCTGTATCGCAGGCTTCGTTACTCTAATTGTATTTTAGTAGTCCTTGTTAATTATTCTAATTACATTGCATTTGTAGTAATTTGAGGAACAATCTGTAAGATGATTGAAATAATAAACATTTGAAACCGAGTACTGGCTCGACATCCTCTTGACTCAATATAGTCGACAAAATTGTTAAATTGCTTTCTGAGTAACAATTATTATGGGTCTGAAGTTTGCATCATTGGAGTGCAACGAAATAATTTTTTACAATTAATTAAAATTATTAAGCAATGGAAATCGTATCTAAATCTTTGTTATACAGTTATTTGATACTATAAAACAATAAATCTACACGCAACATTAATATTAATTATTGTAAATTTGAAGTAAAATCAAAAATGTTTTTATTTCGTTGCGCTACAACGTTGCAAACTTCAGATCCATCAATTATTCTTGGCAATAACATTTTCATTTTTTAATATTTGAAGACAATAAGTGTATGTACAAAGCCATGCATCTTATTACAGATTAAATGAAATGATTTGCCCCTTGCAAATCCATCTTCTATTACAAGAAAAAAAAACAGATTGATTTGGAGAAAGCTGTTACTAAACTAGACTATTTCAAATCAGAAGATGCGTTTGAATTCGCAATGATTTAAAAACTTCTGAATCAGCGCGCATGTGATTTAAGACGCGCGATAAATCGCAATCAATACTGAAGTCATCGACTGGTGCGTTATTTGCGTTGCGCGCGTTCAATTCGCTTGGCTGCAGTAATATCGCCTATCTACGTGGTCGTGGGGTCAGAGGTTGCCGATGTCCCCAGTGGCTTTCAGAGCTGTGGGCCGCTGCGTCGAGAAACTCGTCGTGAACGAAACGCGCGAGTATAGCGCGTGTCTCCCCCCTTCCTTCGCCGAACCGGAGTTTGTTACCGGAAACAGATGTTTTTCTTTTCGAATGGTGCTCGCTTTAAACTACTGATGTTTTTTAAAATAACACTTAAGCTTGACTAAAATAATTATATAGTTTCTATTTTCAAATTGGAAAAGTACTTTTCCATTTTACGTTTACAATTAATTGAATAAGGGTCGACTGGTATCGTATCTTTAGTTCCGATATAACGTAAGCTTTAAGATTTTTCTTCCCCGATTTACGATTAATGCGAAATCTAATCTTCACTATTGCGGGCTCGTTTGCAGTAGATCATTATTTTTTTCCGCGCATTTTTCGATATTTACCAAGGGATGAGCCCGATTAAAAAAAAAAAAAAAAGATTTAGATTTGAGGAGAATTAAGATTAGATTACAGATATTGGGGAAATATGTGAAAGAGAGATAGGACGAGTGTCTGCACTACTATATGCACGCGTTCAAGTGGAAAAATACAAATGTAGGAATGAACGTCCAGCTGCTCTTCGATAAACCTTTTCCTTTCTCAAAGGGTTCTATGTATTCTTGAAGATTTATCTTCCATAACTTATTTTTTAAAATAAGGGAAAATAAAAGTCTGAAAGAAATATTTCCAGTTGCGAATGTGTTCAATTGTTGCTCTCAGTTTTTTAAACAATTTACCATTACAACAATTACATATTGCAAATTTTTATTGCATTTTTAATTTCATTTTTCTGCATAAAAAATTTTCCAATATGCACGACACCGACCAATAAGTAAATATTTTATTAAACCACCATTTCAATTTCTTTTCCATACGCAAAAAACAATAAACACCCTCAGCCAGCGCGGTCATATACTTTTGCTCCAAACACCAATCTTACGTAACTTGCGTGCGCGCGGAGAGTACAACCGCGCCGAAAATAACTCCCTATATACGCGCCTGCTCCTAATTGCCCTTTCCTCAAATTCAAATAGACAGAGCGGCGGCGTCGCGCGTGCACTCGGAGAAAATCGTATATATATAATACACAGTAATTGAGAGACACTGAGATGAAAAGCTGCGGGCACATATGCGCGTCGGCTGCTGCGCGCGTCCGTCGAGCCCCCCTCTGGATACTCAAAAACTCGGTTCTCTCTCTCTCTCTCTCTCTCTCTCCCTTTGTGATGCCCCTCCTCGTTCCGATGCTCCACACATGACCCGAGAGGAGAGAGAGAAAGAGCGAGCGCGCACACTCTGCACATGGATCCATGCTAGCGCGCAGCTTGCAACCCCCGCCGTTCTCTCTCTCGCTCGCGCGCCCGCCCGCGTCCTCCTTCCCCCCTTTCTCTTGCTCTCCGCGCGCGCAGCCCCGCGCGTTGTCGTGTTCTCAGCCGCTCAGTCGTTCCTGATCCGTCGATTGGTCCCCGCGCGCGTGCGTCCATACGCGCCACTCTGTCTCTGCTGCTGTGGGAAAGCTACTGCTACACTTCTCGCCTCTCCCTCTCGTTGTTATCGTCATCGTTGAATACGTGCCCGTCTGAACGCATGTATATGCACGCAATCGTGAGGAGAGATAGATAGCCTGCGTGGCGAGCGTTGCGGTTGTCGAGCTGATAAGGCGACGTTGGAAGCTGCGGTATCTTTGGAAGATGGTGCGTCAAATCTGAGGTTAGCTGAGCGAGAAGAAAGAGACAGGGAGAGAGAGAGGGGTGCTTTTGTTCGGAAGTTTTATACCATGGGACGTACGAGACCGTCTGTCAAAAAGAGGCTTTTTTACTCCAAGAGGATGGTCAAGAAGGACAAATTTTCAATTTAGTGATCTGCTGGATTTTATTTTGTGCGGTTGTTGTTTTTCGTTTCAATACTCACGCTGAAAGGAAGGAACAAGACTCATTGCATATATATTTCCTTTCTTCTGTTATGCTTTTGTGAGAGCAGTGCGGGACAAATATACATATAAACCGAGTTTAGTGCCACTGTGACAAACACGGACAAACGAGTGTGTTTTTTCGGAGGAAGTCGGACGTTTCTTATCTGTCTTGTCAACGCCGTCGTTGACGTTGACTCACTGCGCGCGTTATAATACTGCTGCCCTGGGTTTGTACAAAGTTCGTCGTGTCGTATACAAAGTGTACACGCATCACGCTGGAGTGGGCTAGAAAGAGACATTGATTCACAGCCTACTATAAAAAGACATTGAGAGAGAGAGATTTATATATTTAAGCGTATAACGCATCTCGAGGGCGACGTCGATTTTTTCTACACTTTACAGACAAATCCGTCCAATTCGATTCAGCGTGCATTGCAAGCTTATGTAAGACTGACGGGATTCGCGCCAAAAACCGTGCCAAAGCGCCATAGTACAAGCTCTCCATTTATAGCAGTATTAACGCCAAGACTTCCTTTAATCTAGAAACTTTAATCTCCGTAAATATATATAATCGCGCCGTTGTATATATTATACATATATATATATATACATATACACGTACCACGGGATCTAGTCCCGATTACTATTAACTATATTGACTGTGCATATAGTATATATATAATAAACATGAGTAAAATGTTTTACAACACTTTCGGATATCAGCACAGTCCGAATAATAGCCCCCCTTCGCCAACGAAAGGGAGCCTGTGGGGAAGTGCTTACAGTCCATTCAGAAAGTGAGTATATTATATATGGTTCCCACATGTATCGAATGGTTGCTGAATGTTACTTATGATTGGAAATGATATTTTTTTGCAATGATGTAAACATTTTAGGGTTCACAAAGTACATCATTGAATGGATTGGAAATTACAGCCAAATGTTATAATTTTATGATTTTTTTTGCGCTGATGATATGGTAAAAATGGTTTTTAATTGTATATACCTTAGATAGTCTTATATTGTGAGCTTATGCGTTAAAATAATATAGTTTAGATTCTTTATCGTATTAGATATAGGGGTTAAGGCCTGCAAACGAGTATAATATAGTTATCTTATTTCAGATAATAATCTGAAGTAAACCGGCTGCATGTAGATTTTATCCCAGTAAAGTAATGTATCCGATGTTATTACCGGCAAAGGTATATTCTTATTACCTAATTTGCATCTCATCTGAGATATACTTGTAAAAAATTATTTCACCCCTCGCTGTAACGTGAATAGCTTAACAAATATTTATGCTTTCGAGAAACATTGCAAAAAGTAGGAAGCGAAGGCCTTTTCCTCTTATACACACGATGTAGTTTATTTTTACCGTAATTTTATGTTTTCAAGAGCTTTCCTAAGCTTTTTTGTTTTTAGGTACTAAAATATCACCAATGCTAAAGCTAATGTATCGAAGATTTTTGAACCGCGATATTTATAGGGGACACCACTATGTGGACTTGAAAAACGTCTTTGGCGTGATTCCCTAATTTTAAGTATAACACACGTTCGCAGCAATATTTCCCACTACTGATACACGACTCTGGTATAACAATGAATATAAGAAACTACAAAAATGTCTCAATTCGGGCACGGAACGATGCATATTCATTCATTAATCAGCAATCGCATAAATTATCGATACTTATATACCCATATGACGCAATTGTTCCCTTTGTCCCAGCAAGATTTGTCGCTGCCTCTCTGCCTATATATCTATATACACTATATATAACGAGTCTCGCGAATGTACACACTTTGCAATTGTCGGTGTGCGCCGCCTCAATTACTTTATTCGTATTCGATCCGCCAGCAGCTCGCAATGATATACCCACATATACGTAATGCGATGTCAGCCTGTGCGCGCTTGATCAGCCGCTGCGCCGCGCCTCTGATTTATTATTCGCCTAACCTCAGCGCGGCAGTGAATTCGCCGTCGTTGTCGTCGTCCCACACACGTGATAATAAGCGCGCGCGAGCTGGTCGATTTCGCATCGATTTCCATCGCGCACGTTTCCGCGGCGGTGCAAAATCCGAAACTACACCGCGTGCAGCGAGTCGCGGCGCCCACGCGCGCGAATGCAAATTAGGCGCGAAAAAAACAATTACAGACGCCCACGCGGAGGCCCCCCATCATCGGCATTTGAGAACTGCGCAGATCGAGCAATGAAAAGCTGCGGGTGTATCTCGCGGATGATGCAGTTGTGAGAAGCGAGCGTCACGAGTGGACGAGGGAGAGAGAGGCGTCCTAACGAGCCGTAAACAAAGCGGTAATTCCTTCGATTAGGTTTAATTATTCGACGGTTCGCTGCTGCTCGTGTGCCATGCGGCTGTAATTCACTTATCGTTCTACTTTAAGGCCCTGCGTGTGCTGAAACGAGAGCCGCCGTTATCGCTGCGAGCGCGTGGAACGAACGAGCTGAGAAGCTTGTATATATTTTTGGAAACGAAGGAGATCGAACGAAATGGAAGATGGCTTTTCTTCGATGGAGCCGTCGGTGGTATTATGTATTATATTGAAACACACGCAGACGCCGTATTAACGTTATCTAATCATCGCTTTATTATACTACTGATATTTATATATGTTTATTCGTCACTTAACGTAACTTTCTGAACACTAACTGTTCACCATAAAGAGGGGAAAACGTTATTTGCCGAACAGCTTAGTGATATCACTCTGCTGCGCTGTTCACTTATGTTAATGTGGTGGTGGTTCCAAACAAAAACATTAATATCGTTCAATCTCATGAATGCTTTCGCTCACAAAACCTATTTGAACTATTTTTTGGGAGCTTTAAAAGAAAAATATTAATCAATGAAAAAATAAAATAACATGCGTTATGATGGTAAAAAGAATTTAATTATAAAATAATAAATCTTCAAAATCTTGCGCGAGTGAATGAAACAATAAATCTACACACAAAATTAATATTAATTATTATAAACTTGAAGTAAAATTAAATATTTTTTTATTTCATTGCACTAATACAACGTTGCAAACTTCAGAATGGGTTAAAGCTCTAATATTATTTTTAGAATATTAAAATCTATTTACATATAAAATGGCTTAACGAAGTTTACTCTCCATTAAATTCAGTAAATATTGCACACACAATTTATGCTGAGTCAAAGCGTTTGCATAAAGATGACACGTATTTCAAATAGAAAGATAAATATGTATCTTTGAAAAATAATCCATCTCATACATAGATTAAAAAAGAATTATTGAACTTGCTTTTCGCAGTAGCCACTCAGCACTTAACGCTTCAAAAACTAAATTATCGTATTTAATAAAAAAAAATCTAAACTACAAAAAAGAAATCTCATGTTTAATCCAACCGAACTTTGTTTGATTTATTCCGAGCGCATACAACTCAAGTTTTAAAATCCTCGAGCCTTCCCCGAAACCACGCTCCTCCCTTCTTTCCTTTTTTTTTAAAGAGCATTTATCCCACAAAAGCGAAAAAGGAAACTCTCCCTACCACCGCGCTGAAGAGAGAAGAAGCTTACGTTGTTGGTACGTCGTCCCGCGGCGCATTTACTATATACACGCACTATTACTATATATATACAACGCTCGCAGCATCAGCACGTTGGACCGACGCAATATAACCTGCGCCCTCGTTGGATATTGATCACGGCCTTCTCTCTCTTCTCCCCTCTTTTTTGCCCATCACTGCGCGAGCGCAGCAAAGTGGCGATGACGTCACGCGCGTTGACACTTTGACCGCACGCGCGCGGGTATACAAATGTGTTGCGATGCCCCCTGCATGCGCGCTCGGGCAGGACCGAATTAATAAACTCCGCGACTATAGACGTGCAGGGCAATCGAACGTCCAGACTTGCCGCATGATATATATATATATATATATATATATATATATGTGTGTGTGTTTTTCTGCGCGTATATAGGTCTGAGATATATTCTCCAAATGCAGCGGCGCTCGATAAATATTAGCATTCGGCGGCCGCGACTGCTGCAGATACACACACGTACACACACAGCCACTAGCACGCGAAATCGATCGCAGCGTACAAGAGATGAAAGCCGAGGATTTATGCGCGGCGATAGATAGCAGCGATGTTGATTTATCGGCTGCTATTTTTCGCGCCTTTCATCGGCGTGATTCTTCTTCTTTTTCGTGCTACGCTCCTTTTCTTATTCCTCGCGCGCGCACTTGCATAAACAAAGCCGCGATTCGCGCGAGCGACATAAACAACACACACACACACTGCAGCACAGTTGCGCGCATGCGTTCCATCGTGCTTTCGCGCCGTCGCGTCGAATCTGCCGCACGAAAGGTGCGCACGCGCGCGTGCAGATTGGTATGGATTCGCGCATTTGGAACGAGCTTTTCAAGGTTGCAGGAAACGCCGTATACCGTTGGGGAAGGATATTTAAGGTGCGCGTGCATGCAGGAGCTTAGGTTATGAGATCAATTTGCACGGTGGCCTTCACTTTTATCGCCGTGAAAAGCGTGATCGTGACGTGCAGAACGGCAAGAATATGCGGTACATTAATCTAGGGGTGGATTGAAAGCAAGTATAATAATAAGGCGAACTGCAATGTTACTCTTTTGAATATTGATGTTTTTATGCGGCGGTTTTAAGAAATGTTGTGTGATGGTAATATTAAATGTAATGTTCTCTTAAATAAGTATTTATATTTAAGTGAATGATAGTACACACAGTATATCACATTATTTTTAAATTACTTTTGAAATAGATATTTTAAATTAACATACGACCAAGATACTTATTCTAAAAATATAGTAGGCGAGAAAGTAAATTTCTAGTCACATAAACACGTTATTATTTTGATTGATTACGGTCTTGAAGTTATAACGTACAATTTTGAAATATGACTTCCAAGATAAATAGACGTAAGATAAAATACTGTGTATTTTGTACTTGAGTTCTATTGAAACTGGAACAGTGTACTTTAACGATGTACATTTCATATTTATATTCATCGTATGTTGGTATACCTTTTGTAAAAATCAAAATTAAATTTCCCTTTATTGTCAATATTTTCTTACATTATTTGATATCGTTCAATAACCTCTCACTATGTTTTTCATAATTTTATAGCCAAATAAAATGCATCATTCGTCTACATAACTCAAAAATAGTCACAACTTAATATCAAGCAAACAAAATGTCATTCAAAATTTCTGCCTCGTAAATTTTTTAGTACCCAAAAAAGCTACCTGCAGAGTATCATCCAAGCACTAACCCTTTCTACCGCATTACCGGAAAGATCAATCCTCGTCGCTTAGCGGCAGCGGCGGCGGCGGCATATTTCCTTTCGAATTTATTGGCTCGCCCACTCACGCAAATTAAGGCTGTGCCGCGCACGAATATCCCGGTGCGGTGTTCCATCTCTCTTCTCTCTTCTTCTCTCTCGCACTACATACACCTATACCTACACCTATTGAAGCGCATCGCCCGCCTCTGGATCGTAGACGGCTCGCCATCCGATACCGAACAAAAAAGAGCGCTCGCACCCTTACGCCTGGAGAGATTTTCTGAATAGCGTCGCGCGCCACTCGGGATGGTGTGTATCCAACGACGCGCAGGAAGCTTAGGTGCTCCGGTGTGCTATTTTTATATATACGCTGCGCTTGCTATATATCCCCCCGACCTGCCTTTGACAGTACGCGTGTTCTCTAGGAACCCAATAGGGGGGAAAATAAGGGCTCTATGTATGCGTGCGCGCGGTATAAAAAATTGTAGAGAGTGAGAGAGAGGATGCGGGCATCTGCTGGCCTGCGCGTTTATCATCGCGCTAACCCAATACGGCGGTATTTTTTTCTGCGATGCGGCAACTGCTGCTACGTTACTCTGCGGAAGCTTGCGGTTAGCTGATTTTTCACGCTGATTAGGATACACCAGACGGTCGATGAACACCGTTCTTTTTTTTCATTCTTATATTTAATTTTATCTGTATAATCATCCGTGGTTTCTTTGCCGAGTTTCATGGTATAGAATGTGCTGTTCTTTGCCCAGATAAGATTTTCAATTTTCTTGTTTACTTTGTCGAACGTCTAATGTAAGCATTATAATCAGAATTGATTTACTCGATAAATTATGCAAATTAATTCAGTATCGGTGAGGATTACCGCTTTCTTCTAATATTATGGAATCAATCATTCGAATTAACTCAATTATTCAAAATAATACTTATAAGTATTTATAGAAATGTAGTTCGAAAATATAAAGGATACTGTTTTTATATCAGTTTATAAACAGTTGTCATAAAATTTTCCATTTAACTTACAATGAGCTTAAAAGGCAAATAGGGTAAGTGCGCCACGGAAAGTCGTTAATATTCCCGACGATGGCATCTGTTGCTGCTCGATGCTATTTCAGTTGACGAACTGCAGTAGCAGTTGCAGCGTGCCGAAACAAAACTGCCGCGCGCACGAAAACGTTCCAGCGCACTCGGCGACACTTTTTTCCCTTTATTTCACGCTTCTTAAATAAGCGCGAGAAAGATTCTAGGAACGACGCATCCGTAAAGCTAAATGCGCCCGCAATTCAACGTGTTTTTCGTCGATTCGTATAGAGTGAATGAATAGAAAATTCGTATAGTACTTAGCAATTGTTTGATAAGCATTCATTTCATACCTATATATAAAAGTCAGTAAAAGAATAATATTGTGTATATAATGAATTTAATTTTATTTAGTCTTTGTAATAAATTGTTACCGAAGGTATGGAATATGATGAACTCAAAGGTTCGTGGTGTAGTTTCAAATTTTTTACATCCTGAAATTGAGATGGAAAGGATGCGGATGCGGGCTCTCTAGCACTAGATATGCCTGTGACACTTCTCGTATATCTATACTGTAGAGACGATCTCGAAAACTTCATGATAAGATTATGAAAGTAAATCTTGTTCTTTTGTAACTCATTTTTAATAATAAATACACGAATATGAATTATATTTTGAAAATTTAAAGATAGCTTGTCAAATAGGAATTGTTCGAAATAATTTTATGATTGCTAATTAAAGTTTTATACGGTGTACTATAATACACGATTTCTTATTATAACTTCCATTTGCACATCATTGAAAAGTCAGCCAATGTATGTTGTGTCTTTAATTACGGTCACTTAGCGAATTTGGCACTCGTTTCCAACATTACATGCAATTATAGAGGACGTGTGCATCTCTAATCTAATTATTTGCTGTGACTTTCCCGAAAATGTATTTTAAAGATGTACTTACTAGAAATCTAAATTAAACGTAACTGGAAGGCCCTTATTTCTTGGAGTACCTTAATCGTCCGAGAATACATACTTTTTGATTGTTTTCTATAATGTCGACTACAATTACAATAATATCATTGAAATGTCTACATAAATAATAAAGGCTAACGTTCCCATTGTATTTTTGTTTCAGCACCAATTTTCCAATCCCAAACATCACGATGGATCAAACTATTCCAATAGTTAACGGTAAGGTTACATTACATGTTATATTCATTCACTTTCACACTCTATTTATAGTACTAAAATCCATTAAAAAAGTATTATTGAAAGAATTACAAAGTACCAATCTATGGACAATCATCGCGACTGAAAAGCTAAAAATACGACAACAATCGTTCGCACCCCGCTGCGATGCATTGCTTCCGATAAAGGTATCCTTGATTTTTCATTAAGCGAAATTACTTTGTTATTTCGCCCCAGTTGGGTCGCGAGTATGACCGATCGCCGGAACGAGGGTTATAATTATCGCCGATTACTTCCTCTTATGCTGCTGCAGCTATATGTACAAAACGACGTCCATAAAGCAGACGAGCTCGCGCGCGTGCGAGTTTACACGTATCATTTGTCGCTCGGTAATCAAGACGAGCCGCCGCCGTCGTCGTCGTCTTATTGACGGATCGTCGGCTCATCATCGTCATCATGGTGTTCGGTCAAGAACAATGGAACCGTCTCATAAGTGGCTTTACTTTTTTTCTTTTTGACAAGAAGCCCTTTCATTCGACACGGATGTTCCTCACGAGACAATCGTAGCTAATGAACCTTAGAGAGATCAATGACTTTGATAGCGTTTCCTGTTTTAATGTTCAATTTGATACAATAGGTTGATATCGTGCGGCCGTGCTATTCTTAGTAATTGTTATATAGAAGAACTATAATTATGTATGTTAGTTTTAGTCAGATACTGATTTGACTAAAATATATTTTTTAGAAACATCGCACTTATAGAAATAGATTATACAGAAAAAATAAAATAAAATTGTACCTTATAAAATTTTATATATATATATATATATATATATATATATATATGTGTGTGTGTGTGTGTGTGTGTGTGTGTGTGTGTGTGTGTGTGTGTGTGTGTGTGTGTGTGTCTGTGTGTGTGTCTGTGTGTGTGTGTGTGTGTGTGTGTGTGTGTGTGTGTCTGTGTGTGTGTGTGTGGGTGTGTGTGTGATTGTGTGTGTGTGTGTGTGTGTGTGTGTGTGTGTGTGTATATATATATATATATATATATATATATATATATATATATATATATATATATATATATATATATATATATATATATATATATAAGTAGTTCTAGTCTATTTATTCAGTTATAAGGTGCGTAAAACCACGTAATATTTTTTAAAGTTACATTCGCCCCATTCGATTCGCGCTCATAATTCACCAAGGTTAAGACAATAAACTTATCGCGTACTTCTTAAAGTTCGAGGCTTCTCTCAACAAAAATAGTCGGCCTCCCATCGCCGCACGCGCGCGATATTTTTATCTCGTTCGGCATTATCATCGCCACGTTTAGTGAAAAGCTCGACGCCATCGACTTCCCTCTCTCCCATTCTCTCCCTCTCCCGATGCTCCATCGGCATCCGGAAAAAAGTCACGTTCGGCAGCGACGACGTTTCCGGCATCTCCTCAATCTCTCGCGCCCCGAACGCGACACTCTCCAGTTTTTAAAAATAGTAGCAAAAGCAAAAAAAAAAGAAGATTTTCGAGCTAGGGAGGAGCGCTTTCTCAGAATCTCGCGGAACGAATTCCAGCGCGTCATCGCGGCGAATCTCACCCGAAAGCCGGCTGAGATTCGGCCAAAGCGACGCGCGGTTCTCGCGAAAGCAGAGTAAAGTTGGCGCGTGCGCGCGTCGCCTTATTACACAGCTCTAGCGGATCGCGCGGAGGACCCACAGGGCTGATAGATGGTTCCTAGGCAGAGTTAATGACCGAAACATGTGCGTGCGCTAGAGTGCCGTGCGGACGTTATATTATCGGGGATTACGCGGAATTGTCTCTGGAGAGCTCACGGTGTGATGGGCGTCGTTTTGGCTGAATACGCGGTTGTTATTAATATTTAAGACCACCACCGAGGGCTCTTGTGATTTTCCTATATAGCGAGGTTCCAGGAGAAGGAGTTCACGTAGGGACAATTAATTTTAGAAGACTAAGTAATTTTGAGGTGATGCGGAAGATGCGGGAAGACGTAACGCGTGTTATTTAACACGTATAATGCGCGTGCTTCCGCCTGACGCCGTAAGTTTGTCACTGTAAATATATTGTATGAGTTACACGTGTGATGTTAAAGAATATTTCATCTGTATTGCATAAATATTTAAATAAATTGACGCATAATGTGATATTTTTTGTTTACTTTTTTTTTTTTAATAAAAGTTGATTTGAGATTTCAAATTAATATTTGTATATGAAGATGTATTATCTTTAAATAAAATTATATTTAATAAGAATTAGTGAAAAGACAATTGTATAAAATGATTTCAACAATTTCCATCCTATACCATTTTATAATTAATGCTTTCTAAGAATATGCTAGGAAGACATTGATTTAGCACAATGTTTTCGTTTGTACCTTACTAATGTACTTAGAATGCAAAGGGAAGGCGCGCACAACTTTGAAGCACCAATAAGACCGCGTAGGAGATTAAACGGAAGCAAAACTGACTTTTTATTAGCACGCATTTCTCTTTTTCTATCGCTTCTCTTTTTCCTCTCCTTTCCTCTCGCTCCTTCGCTCTCTCTCTGTATCTCTTTCCCTCTCGTTCTCAGTGTCGAGGACGTGATGCGCAGGCAGAGACACCCATTTGTATGCGCGCATAAGTGCATAAGCGAGCGAGTCCACGCGGGTCGTCGAGAGAGAGAGAGCATCATTGTGGTCGCGATGAAAATAATTGCAGTCATCGAGACGAGACGCGTGTAGTAGGAGGACGTTGAACCGTTGAAAGCGCGTGCGTCTAGTTGGGTAACTTTACGAGGTGCGGCATACTGCGCTGCTGGACGTTCGGACGCGGCACGGGTAACAAGTAAATTTGGCTTTTGCCGAGGTCAATCTGTGCCAGACGGTGTCCGACATTCGGGCCCCTTCTCTTACTCACTCACTCTGGCAACGGGCGTAGCACTTCCGCGATCTTTGACGATCGATCTACCTTTGCGCACTTCGCGTGCAGCCATAGCTCTACTTACACCGAGAGAAAGAGAGAGAGAGAGAGCGACGGCGCTCCAAAAGAACATGATGGAGCCGTCGTCGCCGTCGCGGTGCCGCGCGCAGGACTCACCGAAATAATGCACGACGCGTGAGATGACCGTAGTCTCCCCTGTCTATTTCAGTTGACGCCCGTGTTATTTTCGTTCTGCTGGGTCGAGGTGTTTTTCGTGACGATAAAAAAGGGATGTTAGTGTTTTTTGGATTATTCGATTGTTGTGTAAAAAGATTAGAGGGTGATTGGATGTCGACGGACGTATCGGAAGTGATGCAAAACATTGTTCGCGTGTTTGAAGAGGTGTCAGAACCAAAGTTTTAAATTCATAAAAATAAATCGGAAAACAGCCGACGGATAAAGGAATCAATATAGCAATTAAGAACTAAATATTAATAAAAAGATAATTTAAAATACGAAAATATCTGTAATTTTGTATACACGCCATCGTCTGAGAATTTTCTTTCATGTAATGAGTCGAAGATATTGAAATTTTTACTAAATATATTATACGTCGTTTTTACTAGCTGTTTGTACGACAGATAACTTTTCTAATTTAATTTGTACTGAAAATGAATGGTTGATCTCGAATTTTGTATCGGCATTGCTTGACTCCGATCAAAGGACTCTTATTTACTCATAAGTTGTCGCTATATGTTTATAGTATGTTAGCAATTAAATGTTTTCCAAGATAAGATTTCTAAAGGCTACTGTTTGATTGGTGTTTAATTGCTGAACGTTTAGTAGATTTTTTTCCATATGAATAGTTCTCTGTTAAATACATGCGAATAGAACGCACATACATTTTGAATCGTAAAAGCTACTTAAAAGCTCCGTGAGCACATCGCTCGCTGAAAGCTTTTTATTGCACCGTGTGGTCCTATTTAACTGTACCCGCGAACTTTTGCTGTTTCCATTGTGCACGCTCCGCGCGGTTTATATAAAGCTCGACATGCTTAGCGCCAGTTCCTGTAGGTCTCGGTGTCTTTTTTATTCCCTGCTACCTCTTCCTCTGATCACAGACTCACGGGCATGACACGAATCGCTAGACTATAAGAATCCCAAGCGTGACGATGCACTCGTCGCAGACGCTTCGAGATTCTAGGGCCCGCGCGATCAAGTTCTGAGAATCTTTTGTTCAATTAGTTCATAACTATTACCTTTTTGAAGCCATCTATTTCGAATTAGTAGTTTTTCATTTAGATTGATAATTATTTTTTAACCATTTTTAATTACAAATCTAAATTTTAATTTTATATTTGATGCAATATCAGTGCTTTGGTAGATAACAAGTAATATAAAATTCATGATTTTTTAAATCTGATCCAGATATATGTTTTCTGCACTAAATATTTTATTATCATTAATAACTCTGTCATTATTCACAAATTTAACGCAAGTTTCCAGATAAATTTCGTCTAAACCTGTGCCAAAAATCTCACATTATAGTGGCACGTGTATTTTGCATTCCAAGTAGGCCATGATACTAAAATAAATGTTCAAATTAAATTAAATTATTTAAATTTAAAATATCCACTAAAAATGTGTCTAATAATTTTTACAGAAATAACTGCAGTTGTTGAACTTTCGACTTATTTTCAACTTAGCTTTTTTCTAATTTAAATTTATTGCCTAAATATTATCATTACTTTCATTTTCAGTGACAGAATAAAATAGTACAATAGAATGTTGACCAAGTAAAGTTTTTCTTAGATTAATTTTATCTAACCCATTGCTTTAACAATTTATTACTCTTTAGCTTTCAAAAATACCCTGTCTTGAACCCCTCCAGTTTAGAACCGACAAGATTATCCTGTAAATTGTGCACTTTACCGAAATAAAGACGGTTTGAGCGACTACGCCTCTAAATGTGTCATCTATAAATACTGAATGTCTGCCTTAAAATTTCGAAGAGCTGCAGTGCTGCCGATAGAAATGCATACATAAATTTAAAATGCACGCTGCGAGCGTGCGAGATTCATTAATTTTTCATCGAATCTATTATTAACATTTATCCTAGAGACTTCTAGATAAATTTTATTGGAAAAGAAACATTTTGAAATGTAAAATAGAAATATTTAGAATCTTAAAAAAAATAGAAATTTTCAATCATGGTTTTTTCTACGTTGAAAGTTGCGAAAATAGTGATGCTAAATTGATGGTATATCATAATAGCTGAGAAATATTTCTGATAGTTGGGAAATTTGTCTTACTTTTTATATAAAATTGGTAACAATCAATATAGTAACTTGTACTTTTGAATATTTAGACATTCATCACCATTTTGATATTGCAATACCAAACTTCTGAGGAAGTAAAAGTTTGTTGATTCGATTTAAATTTGAAAATAAAATATTCTTGAACACAAATTATTTCTTTAAACATCAATTGAATCAACAGTTAAATCGACCGTCGAATCGGCTCCAAAACAGTACCGGAAATGAAACTTCCTTATCCATTCATTTAGGCTAATGTATTCTAAGGTTTAATGTGCTTTAGTTTGATTTCCATTTCCCAAAGTTTAGTAAGATAGAAACACATTTTATGTCGAGTTGTTGAAAATTATAGATAATTAATTATTTTTAATATTCATGGGCCTGAAGTTTGCAACGTTTGAGTGCACCGAAATAAAAAGAATAATTTATTTTATTCCAAGTTTATAACTAATTTTATTTTTTCGTGTATATTTCGAGTTTTATAGTATAAAATAACTTTACAACAAAGTCTCGGATAAAATTTCCATTGTTCAATAACTTTAATCAAACGTAAAAAATTATTTCGTTGCATTCCAACGATGCAAACTTCAGATCCATTAATATTCTTATAAATAGAACTATGAAATCAAAATAACTACGGATCAAATTGCAATATTCTTCAATAGTCGAATATAATGTTGGAAGTTTTATTTAATCAAACGTAACAAACCACCAGCGGAAAGAAGTTTCTACAAACTGTGTCATCCGCACATGTTACCAAGGAAGAAGAGGTCGACTCTTGTTTATGCACAAAACACTCAAACGGTTAAACTCGTTATGACGTTGGATACCGAGTATCCAATAATCAAAGTCTCTTTGATGGAAGTAACGCTGATGTCTAAGATATTTAAGCGCCACTCTGGCATTTGATCTCAATCTATTGCCTCCATAACACGTGCGATAGCTGTATGTGCAGGCAGTAGTAGCCTTCGCATAAACTTGATCGATTTCTTTATTGCGTAACCTGTGAAACCGAAAATACACTATTCTCGGCTTACTAGCTTTATTAGATAACTTGCCAACTAAAACAAAGGCTGTCTAGTATAATACCAATATTAACGTTAGCGCGTGTAGGTGTTTTCGTCCAATGTTTGCGTTTGTATTACCTCACAACATTTTTAGAGTACTTTTATTATTTTGACCAACTTCCTGAGTATTCATTGCATTGATAATATTAACTTTTATTTTAGAGATTCTTTCACTGCTCTTAAAAATAAATAATTATTTAAATATATTTTGTTAAGAATAATAGTTAAGTCATGTATAAAAACTGGATGAAAAATTTTAAAAACATTCCACAATGTAACTTGAAACTAGAGATGATTCGTTCAATTATTGAAGTATGTCTGAAGAAGCTTGTGCATATAGAGAATGGCCGGCAAATGACCGATAGATAGGAGTGCAATCACTATAGATAAGGCCTATCGTAACTGAATGTAAGGGTAACAAAGTAATAATAGACGCGCTAAGTATAGTTTGGTGATAAACAGTTTTTAGTAAGTCGTCTTACATCTTATTTCAAAAGGAGAATATATTTTGAATTTAGCTGTCGATACACAACATCGACAAGTTATATATTTATACTTGGCAACATGACTATGTTTTGACATGTAGTTAAAATTAGACTGACAAAAATAACTGCGTTATAAAAAATGATGCACCTGGCGCCAATTATAATACCTGTATCACTGTGGATTGTTCAAGCGACATGAACACAATGAAAACCTTGAACTTTTTTCATCTATTTTTTTACCCTATTAAATATTATGCTTTCAATACCAGATTTTTGTAATTAAATTTGATGAAATTTTCCATTTTCACCTTCAAAAACTATAAAACATCTTATATCTCAAAAACTATATTTTTAATATTTTTTTTACTATTTAAATCGAAAGCTAAGCATTTTTTACATAGGAAATGATTTTTTTCAAAATTTGCTCAAGATGTTTTCTTCGAGAAATAGAATCCAAAAGAGTAGACGCAACGTCTTTCCTGCGCCCGGTACCGCGCAGTACGTCGCGTGGACTAGGCCTCTCTCGCTACTTAATAACCTTTAATCATAATCTTTACCTGTTCTTTCGAATTCTTTATAATGCATTAATAATATTTTATTGGTTATTTTATAAAAAAATAAAGTTTCATAACTAACAGCAATATAGTAATTATACCAACACTTCTTTCTCAGTGCAGATAATTTTTCTTTGTTTTTTCTAACAGTTATTCTCGGGAAGATATGATATTCAGAACTTAAAAATGGTTTTTTGAATTTTAATGTACACTGAGAACAAAATATAGTATATTTTCATATAAAAGTACTATAAAGTATAGTAGTATTTGGCTATACATATACATTTTATAGTGATAAAACAACAAAATCAGCGCCGGATTAAAGGTTGTGGGGGCCATGGGGCACACATGACGTGGGGCCCATTGTAAGGGGATGAAAATTGAAAAATAGTCATGATACTTCATATAAATATTCTTTATTTTCATGAACGTTCAAATAAATTATATATTTAAGTATATAATAGTTAAGAAATAAATAAATATATAGTAACGTTAATTTATGATTAGATAACTTCTTCTATACATTTTATATTGGAATAAAGCACTTTCTCACTTTCTTTTCAGCAAAACGCTTTATTATATTGTTAACATCAAGATCTCGCATAATATCTCGCTCCATACTAATAAGTGATAAATAATTTAATCTTTCTTGTGTCATTGATACTCTGGATGGATCATTAATGAGTTTCAATTTTGAAAAAGACCTCTCTCCTGTACAGTTACTTATCATTAATGTTAAGTAAGTTCTTAGGACCATCTCAGTATTTGGAAATGACTCTTTAACTCCTTGTTCAAAGATTAAGGAATACATAGCTTGTTCCCTACAAACTTTACTCATAGGTTCGAACTGTAATTGTTGAGCAGAAAATTGCTGGAACAGTTGAAGTTCCATTTCTAAACTGTCGTCAAGATCACTATTATAAGTACTCAGCAAGTTTTGTGCATTTAGTGAGATTTCACTGGCAGTTAATTCGTGGAACCTTGACAGGAAACCAAATCGCGATTCTATTAATTCATATGATGAAATCTTTTCATCTAAGGCAATAATGTAAGTATCGATTAATGGCACGAATTCCATTATACGAAATTTTTCAGAAAGTGTAAAAACGGCATCTGGTGATTTACAATAATCAAGCGGATTCAATCGTACATTTCTTCGTCGTACACGATCATTTTTATATTCTGTAACATTTGTCAACTTCTTCCCTAGATCTTCATAGTGTGAAAATAAATCCCTTTTATTGACAACAAACTCTGTTAATGACCGAACACATTTCAATGCTGTATTTAATAATACTTTGGGACTCTGTATCGTTTTACTGGTGTTGTTGAGATTTTCAAGAACATCATTCCAAAATGATGCAATGATACCAGTTTCCAGAATAGTCATTTTGTTATACAATCTTTCGGCTTCACATTGTGTTTTTGACTCGTATTCATCATTTTGGGAAATTAAAAGTAAAACTTCCAATATTAATGCGTAATTTTTCACAAACGCTCTATTAGCTTCAGCGCGACACGACCATCGAGTGCATTCGGCTCTTTTTGGAACTATAACCCTTTCACCACTGGTTTTATTCGTTTTCAGCGTATCAAGTAGTAGTGACCAGCGACGATCAGATGCCGAAAGGAATACATATAATCCTTGTAGAAACGTAAAATAATCTGTAGAATAAGGCGAAGCACTTGAAGCTTTTTCCCCCGTAAGATTTAGCGAATGGCCAAAACAAGGAACCCAGACTGCAAGATCATTTTTTTGCTTTATCAATGCTTGCAAACCTTTAAGTTTACCACTCATAGGTGATGCATTATCATAAGATTGACCTCTACAGTCGGCGATATCAATATCAGTCCCAGATAAAAAATCCATTACTCCCTCAAACATATTTTGAGCCTTATGACCTTGATTTTGGAGAAATTTAATAAACCTTTCAACAGGTTTATCATTTTCTACGTATTGTAAAACTATAGTTAACTGGTCGTGATGTCCTCTGTCTTTTGTTCCATCAACTGAAATCGAATAAATTTTTGCTCTCTTCAAACGCCTCATAATTTCTTCGTGTACCGCTATTCCAATTTCTTCAATTATCTCTTCATAAATTGTGGATGACAAATAATTAACATTTCCTCTTCCACAATGACCATACTTTTGTATATATTCTGTCAAAAAAGGATCATACTTTGAAAGTAATTCTATGATACCTAAGAAATTTCCATTGTCCGCACTTCCCAAAGTTTCACTATTCCCTCGAAATGCCAGTCCACGTTCACTTAGGAACATTACGACGTCAATTACACGTTTTAGAACTTTTCGCCAATAAACCACTGAATTTTCAATTTCTTTCGCAAGCTCTGCATCAATGTGTCCAGATAGTTTTTTCAAATCATTAAACTTTATTAGCGATTTCAAATGTACAGCAGAAGTTTCATGTACTACTAAACGTTCGTTAATTTTGTTACAAAATTATGATAAAGATATCTAAAAATTCGTTAGTTGGTATTATATTATATAGCAAAATTTAAAATACCTAAAGATTTCGAATGGAAATATTATATTATACTAAATAAATATAGTAAACTTTAATGGAAATTTCGTTAAATAACAATAATTGAGTTACTATAACTGTATAGTTGTTTGAATTATATGGATATGACAATAATTGAGTTATTATAACTGTTTAGTTGTTTGAATTATATGAATATATTTATTATTAACATATTATAGTTGATTAAAAAAAATATATAGTAAAAACAATAATATTCAGTTTTACTATGCAATATAGTTCACAGTACAAACGCCTTTTTCCTCAGTGTACTTTCATCTATTAGAATAATAGTATTGTATTGTAACGTGCCTGATATGGCTATAAAATATACATGTAGCCAAATACCACTATATTTGAGAGTACTTTTATATACTATATTTTTTTCTGAGTGTACATTAAAGTTCAAAAAACTATTTTTAAGTTCTGAATATCAAATCTTTCCTAGAATAACTGTTAGAAAAAACAAAGAAAAATTATCTGCACTGAGGAAGAAGCGTTGGTATAATTACTATATTGCTGTTCGTTATGAGACTCCATTTTTTTTATAAAATAATCAAGAAAATATTATTAATGCATTATAAAGAATTCGAAAGAACAGGTAAAGATTATGATTAAACGTTCCCTGGTAGAAAATTAATCATAAGTTGGCCAGAATATGGCTAAGCCATATGCTGGTTAAGCATATTCTGGCCAACTTATGGTTAATTTTCTACCAGGGTTATTAAGTAACGCGACAGATCTAGTCCACGCGACGTACCGCGCGGTACAGAGCGCTGGAAAGACGTTGCATCTACTCTTTTGGGCTCTATTTCTCGAAGAAAACATCTTGAGCAAATTTTGAAAAAAAATCATTTTCTATGTAAAAAATGCTCTGCTTTTGATTTAAATGGTAAAAAAAAATATTAAAAATATACTTTTTGAGATATAAGATGTTATGTAGTTTTTGAAGGTGAAAATGAAAAATTCCGGAAAAAACTGCCTACATCATAAGAAAGCCGAGGAAAAAATACGTCGGAAACGCTTATAAAACAATTTTTTTGAGTACATTTAAGTATCATAAACATGAGTTGGAAATAGCAAGATTTCGAGCTCGCGCGCCGCGCTGGGAGAGTTGATGTGAAACGCTTCATATACATAATTTTAATAACCAACCACTGAAAACGTAATAATTAAAAAATGAACGTTTAATATCAGTTAAGTTTCTCTAAACATTACCAAACGAAACTTTTTCTAACATATTTCCAAACAAATAACTTTTAGGCCATATCTTGTAAATTTGTCTAAAAAAAAGCACAAACGATAAATCTTATACTTCGAAACAGATCCCATAAATCATTCAGTCTCGTAAATTTCGCCCAGTTTCTTTCTCTCGTCGCGGTAAACATACACTCTCTCTCCCTCTAGGCTAACAATCCCTCTACCTATATACTAGGTATACACCACACGGTAAGCCGAGCACGACGCGGCCGCAAGACGCCAAGCCGTCGTCGTCGTCCGCGCGACAGCCGAGTCTACTCTTTCTGTCCCGACAGTACCACTATATACCTATATTACACCTCTCTACCTAGGAGATCACAAAGACGCAGTGGCGCGAGCAAGCGATCGCACACACGTGCACGCGACATTATTTTAACCGCTCGCTTATTGCGATGTAACCTCTGGCACGGACTCCGTCGACTACTACTGCTGCATCGGACCGATCTCGCCGCGCAGCTGCAGCCGTCAGTCGAACTTGGCGTGCCGACGCGCGCACCACCTTCTTTCTTTCTCAACAAACCCCCCGTCGTGCCTGTCATTTTTCCAACTTTCCCGCTGCTCCTCGCGCGCGCGCGCGCGCGTGTGTGTGTGAGATGGGCCATGCTGCCGGGCCCTCGAAAGGATGCTGCGGTGGCGATGAGGAGGCTGCAGCGCGATCAGGAACGAGCAGTAGCGGCCCTTTCGCGGCATGGGATGCAGCAGATCGAGGCTCGAGCAAGCAATAACTGATGACGCCGTATTAGCCAGCGAGGACAGGCCCATTAGGATCGAAGTGAAGATGCTCGGTAGGCGCATGGGGCGACGCATATTATAGTGGTTGATTATCATTGTTGAGACCCGCGCGATCGCGAGAGAGAGCTTTTCGTCTGCGTATAATAGAAGCGCGAAAGCAAATGATGCGTCGTCAGTGTTGCTTAATTGGAAAATTGCGACCGTCGTTGTGCGTCACTTGACGCGCTTTATTGATGCGCAAATCGGTATTAATTTTGATAGAGGACTCGCCGCTCGAGTTATACATCTCTGATGTTGCATAATACCCGCAATTTAGCCGTATATGTAATTTCGGTCGGTGTTATATTGTGAGAGTTATTTTAAATGTCATCAGATGTCAAATAGATAGTGAACAAATTTTTAAAATCAATTTTTTTTATCAAACGTTACAAAAAAAATGCATAAATTGCGGCAAAATCTGTTGGCATTATGTTTGCAAAGTTCGCAATATAAGTTCGCATAGAGTGAAACGTTTTGAATTACGCTCGGTGATTTTTGGCGCGAAACCAGCATCGTCGAAAACACAGCACTAATTAGATTATTTTTTACTTTATACTCTGTTATTTGTTTGTTTTATGTTTTTATTCGAATTTAGTTGGTAATTTTGAAATTTAATAACATTTATAATAATTTTTCTGGAAATTATTATTAATTGTAATGTAAAAAAGATCATTAGAAAGATTCTAAACCTAATGTTGTTTACAAATTTTCGAATGTCTTGGATGTGATGATATGTTCAAGTTATTGTCGCGATAGACATTTTTAATCGCGAGTTTTTTTTTGTATTCGCTTCTTTGTAGTATGCAAAGTTTTTTTTATGTCTTAATATTAATGTCGCAATAATAAAAAATTTAATGGTAATATTCTTTCAATAATACTTATTACAATATGCTATATAAAATATTTCTATTTGTGTTGATTTGAAGAAAAAGTCAAAATTAACCTCATAAGTCAAAAAACATTTTCAAACATAACTCATTTATTGAACTTATAACTGAATCAAAAATTTTTAATGTGAATTATTTTTATTATTCTAGGTGCCAACGCGAAATCGCCGGGGAAAGCGTCCCCAATAGGAGGTATGGGCGGTAGCCAGGGTATTGGGGGACCTGGCAGAACGATGAAAGAGTGCGAAGATCAGCTGGGTGCCCTCAAGAAGGAAAACTTCAACCTCAAGCTAAGGATATACTTCCTCGAGGAGCGCATGGGCATAACCTCCGCCGATGAAGATGCCATTAGAAAAAATATTGAACTTAAAGTAAGCATTCTTCTAATAATAAACAGCTGATTTCCTAGTAAAGAAGATCTAGTGAGCGAGATATTTTTATTATGCGGTTGTTTCTTGGAATTCAATTACGTTTAAAGTGATTCATTATTGAATTAAAGTTGAATTGTAGCTTCTGAGGCCCTTTAGACAGAGTATAAATTCTATACGCATCTAATAGCAAATTGTTTTCTTTACATATAAGAACTGTAATCGTACTGTGAAAATAATAAATTAAATTACAATTTTTTATTTATGATTTTCAATTTCAGTCTAATATTTTTTATACTACCATTTATTTATTAAATAATTTTCTATTTGCGGTATTGTATGATTTCATAATTATTGAATTATTTCGAATGGAATTTATTTTTCGATTCAACAAACACGATTTTTCTTATATTATTATTATTATTATTATTATTATTTTGCATGACGGTATCAAATTTCCTATCGATATCTCCTTTATGCAATGCTGACTGTTTGGATTATGTTTCAGGTTGAAAACGAATCTTTGAGGAAAGAACTCGGAGAGAAGCAGGAACTTCTTACTCAAGCAGCGAAGGCCATCGAGCTGATTGAAGAGCAGAAACAAGTATCTGCGCGAAACCAAGCCCAGTATCAGCAGACTCTTGAGCAAGAGCGCGAGCGCGCGGATAAACTTGAAAAAGGTGAATTGATTGCGCTTATCAAAATATACAGCTTTTAGTTCGCACTCGAGGAAGCGATCTTACGTGAAATGTTTTAACATCATTCGTTTCTTTTTTAAATTTAGAACTCGAGGAGTACAGAGGAAGGTTGACCGACGCCACATACTACGAAGAGACGTTTGGAATTACACCAGAGAAGGCCTTAGAGTACAAAGAGAAATTGCATCAAGTGGAGGAGATTAAATCATCGTTAGAATCTGAAGTAAGAACCTCGCCTGTTCTTGTTGTCTCATTCATGTTACTCTGCGTCATATAACGAATATCGGGCAAAATAATAACGCAGAGTTTATCTTGAAATACATGCACGATATAATTAATTAAATTACTAACAAAGTGAATTTTTATTATTTGTTATAGTTAAAGCAGCTATCAGCTAGTTTAGAAGAGGAAAGGAACTGGGCGCAAGAACTAGAAAATGAGAGGGACGAGACGAGAAATCGTTTAGAGTCTGAAATTCTATTTAAAGAAAAATTGACTATAAAGAGGGACCGGGAAATTGAAACGTTAAACGAAAGAATAAAAGAGCTGGAAGAAGAAGGTTTCAAGAAAGATAATTCGTTGCAGCAATTAAGGAAAGAAATTATTGAGAAAGATAAAATCATCGAGGAAAAAACGTCCTTACTCGAGGAGAAATGCAGAGCTTACGAAGAAGTTTCTGCGGAAGCGGAGAAACGAAAGAAAAAAGTGGACCAATTAAGGTTGTCCATAAAATCAAGGGATGAAGCTCTCACGGACCTTAACAACAAAAACCGCTCACTTCTAACCCAGGTCATTATTGTAAATGCTTTCTGCAAAGTATTTATATGCAGTAGTACTTATATTTATTTTTTTACAGTTCGAAAGTAATTACACAAAGAGGAGTACCTCGCCTGGAAGCCAATCTACGTTTTTGGAAGAATCGCAGAATTTCCGAAAAACATTCAATATGTGCAGTCCAATGAGAAGTCATAACAGCTCATTAGACTTGGAACCTAGTGCGGAAAGAAGTAAAACGGTATTTGAATTTCATAACAGTCTAGAGAAGAGAGACTTCCAGGAATTAAGAAAAGTTAGTTCGATTTACCTATTGGATACATTTAACTAGACAAATTATAGAGAAAAAATGTCTCGATTATTTAATTTTTCATTCTAGGAAGTAGAAGACAAAGAACGAGAGCTTAGAAAGCAAGAAGAAATAAAGAAGCAGTTGACCATTAAACTTTATACTATGCAACAATCCGCAGACGCTACTGATCAGAAGTTGAAGAAATTAGAGGTAGATCATAGAAAAGCTATTCAAATGATTCAAGGCTTTGTGAAACGCCATGAACAGCTCGAGGATAAGCAAGCGAAAAAAGACAAAAGGATTATGCAACTGGAGGTGGAACTTAGCAGACTAAGAACTGAAAATGCAAAGGTTGCTAGGAGCAGCATTAATTCCTCGGCGCGGAAAAATCTCAGTAGCGAACTAGTTGATAGCCCAGAACGCGATAACAACGGACAGGTATCTACTTAATTATTACGTAGAAAAGCATGTTATTTTAATTATATGTAAATGTTAACTTTTGTCATTGAGATTATCACTTTTAGCGCGCAAGCTTTTTTTTTCATTTAATTTACATTAGTGATGCTGTTATCATGTAGTGTAGTTTTGAATGAGCAAGTGATAGCACTTGAATCTCTTTTGAAAGTCGCTTTGATTGCGCCATACTGTCAACTTAACGAGTCCAAGCTTTTAACCGCATCTCTAATGTTGGCACGAAATTAAGTATAGATGTAGTTCACGCTTCTTTTTTTTGTTAGTTTCAGAGGTAATGAAAGTTACTTTTCTGCATATATTTCATTCTCATTCTACTGCTTCATCGTACTTCTATCTCATGCTTACTCTTGACGATATTGCTAGATGAACGAATAAATTGTTTATTTATTATTATTTATTTTTTACATTGTAAATAACAAGTGTTACGATTGATTTTAACTAAAAACTGATGAATCTTACAAGAACAAAATAAATGTATATATATATTTTTGAAACATCATTTGAATAAATTCCTCTATGCCTCCGATTGAAATCCTAAACCGATCTGTCCAGTTACCGTGGCGCGGCACAGCAATTGGGAACGATTCAAATGGTTACTTTGATGGTGAATGGCCAGGCCGCTTGCTCCAACGCGAATACCGCGAATAACGAAGCCACTTTATAAATATCCTCGCACGCCACGGCTCTAGCCGCGCTCGTCTCCGTTCGCGAATTTTTAACGTCAGCGTGATCGCGCGCGCGCGCTCGTTGCTTATTTCGTCTCTTAACACTCTCCTCTCGGTCTCGCCTCTGGACGTCTCGTCTCTTTCTCTCCGCTCCCTATATACGATACAAATCGCACGAGTACTCTTTCGAAGCGAAAAATTCCGCAGGCCAGCCGCCGAAATAGCTGACCCGTACTCAACGCGCAAGCGCGCGCGTAAATCGTCAAAATCCTATTATCCTACATGCGCTTTTCGCGTCTCCGTCGTCGTCGATTCTCGGAGCTGCAAGCTCCTCCGACACGAGAAGACGCTATACCGATGCTAATAATAGCGGGAGGAGAAAGAGAGAGAGAGAGAGAGAGAGAGACGCTCGTCGCGACGCGCCCCTACGGTTCTCCGGCTCGGGCTAGCGTAAATTCACTTCGACTCAGCGAGCGATCGCTGCGAGTTACCACCGACGAACGACGCGCGCGTGCACGATCATCACACACGCACTTATCATCATCATCATAGCTGATTAATTTTTCTCATTCATCCGCGAAAACGCATTTTAACGAAACCTTCACGAAACCGCGAACGACAAGACGTGCGCGCGCGCTGTGTACGGTTTTTTTTTCTCGCCACGACAACGAAATTCAGATATTAATTCGACCTCGCGCAATTTATGCAAAATAATACGGCGGGACGTCCGCGAAGCTACTTATTCTTGCATATTTGACACGTGCCAATGTGCCAGGAGTCATCGAACTGCGACTGATAACAATTAAACACGACCGAGAAGAACTACGATACGTTTTGTATTTTTTATTTTTCATTTTTAACGCTATTCAAACGAAAGTAGCGGTAGTGCGGATGCTTTAACTTTGGTTAAATTAGCGCGATTATTATTTTTCCTTTCGGTAGTTTCGTTCGATTTTTTTCGTAATATCGAGTAGTAGAGAGGAAAAGGGCAAAGAACAATGACGATGCTTTCCTGCTTGTGCGCTTCAGAGCGAGTGGAGGTAGGTTCGACGCTGCTTATAATACTGTAGCTATTTCATTTACTTTGCACCATTTTCTCTATGAAATATTGCTTATATCTTGCGTGTAACTAAGCTTGAGGCTTTCCAATGATAACAGAAAATAGCGTTTTTGACTAATAATAAATGTTTCTTAATCCAACAAAACAACATGTTTAACAAAATTAATTGTCAGTGGATATTAACAGATGCATTGATTTTTTTACATACGTTTGCAAAAATTTTGTTTTTAGAAATTCTTTATAGTGCAGTTGATAAGACAGTGCTCAATGTACTTTTTAAGATAAATTGTTTCAATGAAGCCAATTTCACCATTTAAGCAAATTAGGACACGAATTTAAATATGCTAATTTATTGTGTTTAGCTGGTCATTAAAAATAGACATATGTGAGAAAAGCTTTTTACGCGTAAAACAAAGTTAATTTATTGAGCAACAACTATACAATAAATGTTTTATAATAACGTAAGGTATTAAATGCTTTTATGATGATTTCAGTGAAACATTTTTTTTTCTATGAAACTTATAAGTAGATATACGTTTTCGCCGTAGTTTCAATCAGTCTAATTTTTTCTAGGAACCAATTATTGTTACTCTTGTACCTCCAAGATGTTGGCAAAAGAAAAAAACTTGATTGAAAATATTGAGCAACTACAATTACAAGCATTGCATCCTTTCCTATAAGCCTTTCGTAGTCTAACGTTTAAATTTGGCCAATGTATTTTCTCTTTTCATACTGTATTACTTGTTTTGTACTTTTTCTATACTTATTACATTTATAACGCTTTTTCTACTCTATGCTTTGGCTGTGAAACTTTTTATGCTTTTAAATTGTACTTTTGTAAAGTAGTACTTCTCAAATAAAAAATATTTTTCGATAAGCAACGAGTTTTGAGTTTTATTGGTAATGGGACAAAAATTTATGTGTGCAGCAACGATTTGAGGAAATGGAAAGCAAGATCAATGATCTCCGAGACGAAGTCGAAGCGATAAAAGCTGAAAAATGTCTTCTGGAGAAGCAAGTACAAATAGAATCCGAGGTAAGTAAATTAATAAAATAAGATAAATATAAACAACTTTAAACGCTGTAATACCATTTTTACTGTATTTTTTAATTAAAAATATATTAACGCATAAACAATTATTTTTCTTAATTACGTGATATCTTTGGAATTATAAATTCAGTAACAATTGTATTAATCAATTAAATTGCAAAAATCATTCAAAATAAACAAGCTTTGAAATCAACTTTCTAATTGCATATGAAAGTTTTTAATGACTCTTAGGCTTTATAAATAGCTTGATGTGAAACTTCCGCTGACGAGTACGTTGACTTGAACGCATTTTAAATGGATCTAATTGAAACTTGTGTTACTGTGCTGAAGTCATAATAAATACAAAATATTAAAATAACTTAATTTCAATGAACTTTTTTCTTATAACTACGGTTGAATATTTTATTAGTGAAATTTTCAGATTATTGTATTGTGATATAAGCTACAAATCTTCATAATTTATCCAAAATATTAAAAAAAAAAATTTATTTTAAAAGAAAATAATATAGAGTATGGGAAAAATTTATATAAAAATTCACGCTATCAATATTTCAAAGTAATGGAAGGATAATATAAAATTTTAATTCTAGGAGCTACGCGATCGGTTACAAGACAAAGATTTGAAAATTGAAAGCCTTCAATGCGAAAAGAATTCTATAAAGGATGAATTGCAGGGCAAGACTGAAGAATTTGACAAATTAAAAGAAGCATACGATCGAGTTTCTGATAAACCTAGTTTCCAAAATGCCATCGATGTAGATAAACTTCAACAGGAAATAGTAGCGAAAAACGTTGAAATTGAGGAGAAAAATTTCCAAATTGAACGTTTAAATAAAGACCTGCAAGTAAAGACGCATAACTTGCAACAGCTCGTCAATACTGAGCTGTGGAGTAAAAATAAAGAAATTGCTAAATTGCATAACCATTTAACTGCGAATCAAGAGAAAGAACGTAATAAACTAGATGTGATGGAAGAAAGTGCGAGCTCTCAATTGAACGCATTGATCAAGGAGCTGAATGACATTGGCATCCAGGTGACATTCATGAATGACATAATACAACTAAATTACGTCAATTCTGACAAGCCGGTTGACGCTACAACAATGACCCATTACATTCACAAACTTATTGCTCAGAAAAACGAGTTGGAGAAAGAAGTTGATTACTTGAAATGGTTGAAACTCGTTTCAAAACCGGACAACGATGTAGAAACTGATGTTTGCGATTCTACAACCGATAAGCAATATTGCGAACTTTTAAGGACGCATTTGAAGGAACTTGTCGAATTTATGAAAGATATGCTGAGGAGTACAGATCAAACGACTGACATCGTTAACAACAAACAGAAAAAAATTGTATTCGATGTACTCATGAATTCAAAAATCCTTTCTGACGATTTTATGAACGTATTAGAAGGAATAGGGCCAAATGAAGCCGAATGCCCATTTGACATAGATGACAAATTAGATAGATCAGTCAGAAAAAGCAAGTCTGATAACTTTATAGATTCGAAGAATCAATTTTCAACGCCTTCGGATTCGGAGACTTTTTCGGAGCCCGATAGAATGGTTTCACTCGAAAGAATGGGGCTTCAAGATGTCAAACATCAGAAGTCCGCCGTAAGACCGAGGTCAAAATTCGCCAAAATCTTTAGTGATTCCGAAGATTCTATTGACTATCACCCTTGTCATAAGACTTTTCAGAGTGACCTTAGCGATTTTGATATCAGTCGGCAAATTTTTGAACTAAAAGAAATTAATACTTTCCTTTATTCCGAACTGAATGCCTTAAGAACTGAAGTAGGCAAGACTAAAGTTGAGGATGTAAGTATTTTTTATATATATTAAAAATACAATAATAAACTAATTTCTTTATTTTAAATAACTGCCGCATTTCTTTAAGTGACTTACCAGCTTCATTATAAACTTGAGCTTTTATTTAAGAAATTATTTCTGTTTTATTCGAGAATGTCCGATTATCTTCTTCTCTTAAAAAAGTGATGGAGGAAATTTATCACAATAAAAGTGATTTAATTGGTTGTTAAATACAAGATGGTGGTATGGCGCAGAAATTTGAAATTTAAAATATTATCTTGTACTTTTGTTAATAGTGTAACCTTAACATTTACTCCAAAAATCATATTATAAGAAATTGATACTTTTTAATAAACAAAAAAGAATTTATTTTTAAAATTTGATTTAAAAGCATTCTAGACAGAAAAATAAAGCGCGCGTGAATCTTGCTAGTTATTCAAGTTTTTCATTTAATGGGTTGTTTTTAATTAAAAATAAAATATTCTTTGCAGGCAATTCACATTAAATTAACCCTGCTGCTTAATAAACTTGAAAAGTCACGTCATTATTGCGAAAAATTACAAAATGCCCTGGAAAGGAAAATTCACGAATGCTACACATTAAAGAAAGAAAGTAAACAAAATAGTATGCGTAAAGTGCAATTAGAAAAAAAAATGTTAGAAGTAGAAAACATGGCCCTCCAGGTTGCAAAACAAAAAGCTGAGCTGTTACAACGTAAAGAAAGCACTGACAGAAAGACTACAGAAATGTTAATCACATTGAATAAGGAAAATGAAGTGGTACGATTTAATAATATTAAAATTATATTAACTGAATCTATTAGCATATATTTAATTTCTCTCTTATTTTATAGCTGAGAACGAAAGTTAAGGCGTTAGAAGGTGAAAGTGAAGAAGCAAAGACAACAATTTTAAGGCTTACGAGAGAATTAGATCACCTTACGCTCACTCACAGTCAAATATTAGTTGAAAATACGAAGTTAACAAATGATAAACTTAGGCTGGAACAAGAATTAAGAAAATCCGAAGGCCGATATGACGTAGCAGTACGAACTCTACAAGATAAATTTCACAAGGAAGTATGTACATTATGAATCATTTATTTTTATATTAAAATTAGTAAAATCTGTATTAATCTAAAATTGATGCATTATAAAGGTGGCTGACTTAAACCAAATCAACGACTCACATCGAATGAGAGTGCAGGAATTAGAAGCAACCAATAAAGATCTTCGAAGGCACGTAGTCGTCTGCGAAGCCAGTGATTCTGCACCAAGTTCCAGTGGCATTTCGTCCATTCCATCCGATGTTACAACGAAACAATCTTGTGATGATATCCTTCAAGAATATCATACGTACAACGTAAGTAAAAATAATTTTCGTATGCAAATAATAATGGTCTGCCTACAAGGGTAACTCATACTATGTTTACCATGAAGGGCTCTCAGTACTGGCTGCCGATAACTTACCCTACATCAAGCGGGCGCAGCAAGTCCAGTTGCTCGCCGGATCTCGGCATAGAGAGTGACGCTGTATCATCGACGAGGCCTCTTAAAGATACCTTGAAAATCACCGAGTCAATGACTAATCTGCTCAGCGACGATGACAACTGTAACAACGACCCAGGACTCCGAGACCTTGACGGCGATAGCCCGCTACCTGAAGAAGGTGAAACACGCTTGCATTCAATTCTTATGAAATTTCTAAATAGACGTATTTCAGTTTCTTGACAGATTTAAACAAAATATTTTATTGTAAAATTTTTTTTCTTCTATTTTATAGGTGGGCTAATATACTATAGTATGTATCAAAGTCAATTGATTAATTATAGAGCTTGTGGCAAACAATGTTAGTCAATAATGCATAGCAATTTTCATAGCATTGCTACACTTGATATGTTTTCATTATATTCTTATAAGTTGTAGAACTTTTCACGCTATTACTGTCATGCACCGTTGCATGGATGTTGTAAAATAATATTTTAAATACTCTTCAAACATAGATTTGAAATAATATTTTGTGATTTGGCTATACACTTTTTTTATTTGCGAATATAGTATAGAACACTATTTATCTGAAAAAATCATGTGAAAATATGTATATTAATTCCTTGAGTAACAAGTATATAATTCAACATTTACATTTTTCCAAATCACAGAATTATTTAATTACATTAGACTAATATAAATATTTTCATGCATCGTATACTTAATACATACAAAAATTTACATCACGTCTTTTCAATCAATATATTAAATAATCATGATCATCATTTAAAATAAACGCACGTATAGACATAATTTGTATCCTACCAGGCAATCCAATATTTTTTAGTTTTCTAATTTTTAACTGATTTATTTTTAGATCAACAAAAGCTCTATTAAGTATCTCTAAACTTGCGTTTATGAACTTATTAATTTTAATGTTTTTTATTCCTTTTAATAATAGTACATATAAAAATAACAAGTTTCCAATATTCATCAGTGTTTCACACTGTATATCATGATACTAAACATATCATAGTTTAAGTCTACCGCTTGGCTATGCAACCAATAAATGTTCAATGTCCTCAATCAACATAAATGTTATACAAAGTAATACTATGACTTTGAAACGCTACATAAGCAACTAATAATTTTAGTAAAAGAATTATTGTGATTCTAGTATTTCAAAATTACGTTACAACTATCATTATAATTATAACATTGCTTATGGTGAAAGTTTAGATATTATGTATCAATAGTTTTATACTGTTATTTCGTGTAAAAATTCTCAAAATGATAGTCATTGCATTACTTTAATTTTTATAATTTAGTAAATTATTAAATAAAAATAATTTTATTTTCTTATTTCTAGGTCTCGATGAAGTTCAATCCTTAAAGCAAGAGAACGTCGCGCTGAAAAGAAGATTGATGAAGACTCGAAGGGCTCTCGAAGACACGTTTCAACATTTATCTGCATCGAACAAAAACAAGAAAAACGTCGAGAAGGCCATCACGAAACAACTTATGATTACGAAAAGTATACTTAAGAAAACAAGAAACTACGAGGAAACACAGTATGAAGAAAACTAATTTTTGAAATCGAAAGAAAGTCGTGATCTAGTATTAAAAGCTGATCACAGAATTTTTTTCAAAACGCATCATGCGTTGCAATCACTTACCATTGGGTATTATCACTTACTTGTATTTACTCGATTGTATGGTTCTTAATCTTAATTTTGTGCCCCTGATATCATAGTATATGTCTATCTATGTCTATTGACATAGCAAAGTGAACTTGTTACACGTACAATTCTCGTTATCAAAAATTTAATATACTTATATAAAAGAGACTATTTTTACAAAATAACGAAATTTTTTCTAAAATGAAAAGAAGAAAGAGTTTATATTGTTACGACGATAATAGGCAAATGAATAAGAACATTGTACATTAAAAAATTTGTATATACATTTACAAGTAAGGAGATTGTTATTGTACTTTTTTAGTATCTATTTCGGTTTGTTTTTCTACTTTTTTTGAAGGCAATGACTTAAGCGTAGTTTTTCTACGTTTGTTAATCGAGTCTGTCTTGTACGTGTTTACTTTCTAAGGCACCTTATACAAAGATCTTTCAGATTGTATATAATTTACAATTCATAAAACAATGCATCTGTATATAAACCATTAATAAAGTGCCATTCATTCTTGAATTGTACCTATAATTCACTGCTATTTTTATTTCACGATTTCCCTTCAAATTTTCAATATGAAAACTGCAAATAAAAAGTCAATAGATGTCAACCAATCGTAATAAAATTCTACAAAATTAAAAAAATTATGGATATTTACTTTTGTTAGGTTTTAATTATAATAATATAATATCTTATATAATATAAATTTGGGTTCGTATGTATGTGTATTTAATTTCGCATTAAACATATTTAATACGTAAATTTATTTATTATTTTTGTATTTGTAAAAAAGCAACAATTTTTGATTATGATAAATCTTTATTATCACTTGATGACTAGATAATATAAAGATCCGTAATAACTGATTTCGGTTAAAACACGAATAGCGCATTTTATTGACGCAAATGTTCGCATTCATTTATAAGACGTTTTATGTTAATCGCAATGAACATTTTGGTTCACTGGCTACATGATTTACGGTGTTCGCTTTGTTTTACGTTCTCTTTTCAAATAATATTTTCATATCAACTAATAAATTAACGTTTTTTCATTTGTTCTTTGTGCCATTTACCTTCTGCAAAAAGATGTAGCGTACTTAATATAGATTTCTACTATGCCGGCATCACTTCGTCTGTTCACGTACTTTTTATTTACAATTTAAATAGAAATTAAAGGTTGCTGACATATTTTTTTTATAACATTAATATTGATTTACTTCGAAAGTAAGATTTCAGCATTTTTTTACAACCACTAAAGTACAAAGTCATTTTCTATCTTTATTTACTATTTATTCATTATTCTTTTTCTAAACGTGTAAATGAAGCAATTAATAGTGAATTGCTCGATGAAAAATTATGGATAATGCAAATATTACGTCGAACAATGGTAAATGTTTCTCTAAATTGTAAATAGAAACAGTTATAAACGAAGACATACAACTAATTTAAATCTCTCAAATTATCACATTAATTTACTTTACTTTTTGTTTTTTATATTATAATTTTCTTAATTTGGAGTAATACCTGCATAATTAATAAATATTTGAGGTATCGTATGCTATATATCACATTATTGCTTCGCCAACGGAAGTATATTAAAACGTAAAATAAAATTAACAACGTTCATATTACATCAGTTATAACTTACTGGTCTTCATGTACACTGTTTCATACTTAAAACAATTTAGAGTAATACAATTCTTTTGCATATTTTTCAATTACATATTACACACTTATTTTGACGTATTATTACATTTAATCTAAAGAATTTTTATACATTTCACTCATAACCGTTGGCAAAATTAATAAAGCAAAGCTGTGAACAGCTTTAATAATCATAGTAAAAGACGTATAATAAGTATATTACTTGCAATCTGTGCGTGTACAATGTTGTTTTTATTTCTGAAGTCTCATTTTCAACCATAGTTTCTAAATTGAATTATTTACAAGTGATGTTCGAAACTATTTACTCGACAAACGCATAAATCGAATCACTGATTAAAAGCTGATGATTCGCAATAGAGTGAGTGGAAATTTATTAACCTTCGTTGTAATAAAGCCAAAAGCTGTGCGTGAAACTTTGTAAGTAAAATTTTCAAATTCAAATCGATAACCAATAACTCTAATTTTCTTTTAAAGCTTTCAAATTTCGCTCTTAAAAATGTAATACAAAGCCAGTCGTCATCGTTGATGCGATCACAAAAATAATCCATAGAGAAGTTGACACTGACATTTGCGTTTCGTGACAATCGATAATTAAAAAACGAGGAACTTGTACATAAATATATCTATATTCACCGTTATATCAATGCGTTATGGTAATGCGCGACGCGTGATTAATATTTCTCAGATACATCGGATAAATCACTAATTGTCTTGTCTCTTCGCACTTTGTTTTTTTTTTTTTTCATTCATCGTGTTGATGTGTATATATACTCCAGAGAGCACGCGTCAAATGATATACAATTTGTGAATCTTACGTCCGAGTGTGTTTGCATGTGTTTGTGTGGGTGCATGTATGTATGTGTGGTGTGTGTGTGTGTGTGTGGGTGCAACGACAAAGATAGCGGAAGGGACGGCGTCGAATAAACCGACTCTACTCGACTCGCGAAATCTTTGTCTACACAGTCGTCAACAGTTTTTCCTCTTTTTTTCTGCTTGCTAACATACGGGAGAATTGACGTTAATTGAGACTCGTGAGAGTGAAGCTGTAGCTCAGCGTGACACGACACACACGCGGCTGCTCCTCAGTGATGAGCATGCTTTATTATTATTATCGTTATATATATAATACGTGTGTGTATGTCAATTTGCAAAAGCGCACTCGGAATTTCGTGTCACAATTTATTTACAGCCAAGAGGAGTGAGCTGTTCGATAAATATACATACTATAGTAGCGCGGAGAAACGATGGCGCGATTCGATCTCTCTCGGGGCTTGGAAAAAAATATGTTTTTTCTTTTTGTAAATCTGAGTTTTTCTTTTAATCTTTGAATTCATGTTACGTGTGGACACTCGAAGGTACGACAGTCAAAAGTGCGCTGCTTATAATATATACTCCTCAGTACTCACAACTCTTTCGTTCTCCGTTGTTATACGCTTCGAAAATTATATAATATATAGATTTTTATGTATGTATACTCCCGCTTATAACATTCAATTGAATTATACACAAAGAATTCATTCTCGACACTACCTCTATATAGCGAATCTCAAAATTCGATACGTTCTTCGTATTTGTTCTCAAATCTTACTATTTATTCGCAGTATGTACAGGTAATTAAATTACATTATGTTTATGAAACTAAACGCACGTGGGCGCCTCAGACTAAAAGAAACAAGAGTATGCGTCTACTATGAACAATGAGCAAAGTTTAATCCATCGTGTGCCTGGCACGCACGTGCGCACTCGCGCGTTCTCACTTTTCACACGCGCGACCAAACGGAATTTGCGCAAGTGACGTACAGCCTCTGCGGTGCGTGATTACGCGAGAAAAATCGACGTAAGGGTTGCAATTGAAAATCGATGAAATATTCGCAAATGAATTATTCAATGAAACTCCGTTAGAAAACTTTGCCAATTTGCTTAACTGATCATATACGCCGATTGGAAGTCAATAATTTACATTAATCGCTCTAATGCGTTTGTTCACTTTGAGCTTTTGAATTTTGTTTGAAACTTACGAAAAAAAAAACAAAACAAAAACGATAAAAAAAAAAAACAACTGTGCGGAGAATTCACTCAAATATACAAACCGCAATCAACAAAAAAAAAGAACACCACGCAAGCATCCCAGCGATTTTCCACCACTCAATTCCCTCGCATAATACGTCGCACGTATATATATATATATATATTATATATATATGAGCATTGTGGTCAACACCCAAATATAATTCGCAGCGCCTCCACAACACACTTTCGACGCGAATAATATATATATATATATATATATTATCAGTGCCAGAGCGCAGCGACTCTCGTCCGACTCGCCGCCGGCGGCGCTTTGCTCGGCTATGTGGCGTAGTGCGGGTGGTGCGGGTGGTGTGGGTGCGCCGGATGCGCGGGCGGCGGCTCGCCCAGCCACGAGTCCGGCGAGGGCGGAAAGTCGGGGTAGCCTGCGCCGGCCGCGCCCCCGCCGCCACCGCCTCCTCCTCCTGTGCCGCTGTTGCCACCACCCCCGCCGCCGCCGCCGCTCGACTCGTTGCTCAGGTCCGACGCGGGTCCTGCCACCATTCCGCCGGGGCCACCTGCCAATGCACAATCATTTTATTGGATTAGCCGCGTTTATTATGGATGGGGGGGGGGAGGGAGAGAGGGACAAGTGGCTGCAAGAGATGTGCGCTTTTAGCGCGGAGATCCGCTGTGTGTGGCCGATCGTTGCGAGCTTTTTTTCATTGGGTTTTGGATTTTTTGGGGGATATTGTACGTTTTTTTACCTTGTTTATAACTATTGAAAAATTTTCGTTTTAGTTTAAAGTATAGATAGTATATCTGGCCGTTTATCATAATTTAGGAAAACGTGAATTAAATTTTTATTTTATGATAGATGCTGAAAAAATTATGTTTAAGCGTTGGCATATTACGAGTTAGTGGAGGTATATGTCCTATGATTAAAAACTAATGCTAAAAGTATGGCTCTGATAATATACCATTTAGTAAAATGCGTCAAGGTTCTTTGTTTATAATTCTTCTTAAATTATTTAAAAATCAATAATTATTATGATTATAATATTCATTCAAAGTTTTTGTAGAAGTTGTAAACAAATGCCTTTGCAATCAAAAGAAGCTTATTAAAGTACAGGATTGTACTGAAATTTAATACCGTTCTACTGTTCTATCAGAACTTAGTATAACGATCTTCAAAACAACTCTTTTCAGTATACTAATCACTAATAACGGATCAATGGTAAAACAAACTGCACGAATCTTGTGAATTAAAATTTCTTTAAATTCCACGCAAAATCAATCTCAAAACAACGAGTCATATAATTCAACGTAAATATACAAGATACACCATAAGCGTACACTGCTAATTTGAACACACAGTGGACGCGCGCTCATTTATATATCTCTGCATATATGTATCTGTGGGAGAGACAGAGAGGGATAGAGAGTTTACTCACCGAGGGTCGTGTAAACAGAGAGGCCAGCATCCGGTGGATAGGGGAACTGGGGCGGCAGGGACGGCGATCTTGACGTGGACAAATAGGGCGGCGTCGCAGCGCCGAGGTAGCCGCGCGGCGGTCCACTACCGCCGCCCCCGCCGCCGCCACCACCCGGACTCGCGCCCTCGCCGTCCAGTCCCATGTTCACCACCGTGCCGTAGCTGTCGTTGCTCAGATCTGCGGATCGGAACGATTTATGGTTGTTTTACTTTTTTCATTTTTATTATAGATTTGGAGGGATTTGGGTAGGGTTTTTTATGATAAAATTTGGTGATTTATTCAAGTATATAGTACTATATTGACTTTAATAATTTATGAGTTATATGGAGTAGTATAACTTTTTATAGGATTTAATCACCCTGGTATAAAATTAACCATAAGTTGGCCAGAATATGGTTAATCATATTCTGGTTAACCATATTCTGGCCAGCTTATGGTTAATTTTCTACCAGGGCAGCTTCTATGATTTAGAAAAAATATCAGCAAAATAAGTTACTTTTTAATACTGTTTTTAGCAAGTTCAGTGCGACGACGAAATTTGAAATAATTCAATACTTTTTCCGCCCTTTAACCTCAAAATGCCATCTTAAATGTCATTTTGCGGCCTCGGACGGAAAAATACGTTACTGAAACGTGGACGTAAGAGAATTTTTACCTCATGTGACTTTTCGACCTCGCTTCGCTCGGCCGAAAAACGTCGCATGAGGTAAATAATCCTCTTCCGCCCGCGTTAGTAATGTACTATTTCATTATTTTTCTATATTTATATATACTTTTATCATATTTCCGTTTAAGCAAAATAAATTTGTTTTCTGAAAGTCAATAAATACGATAAATTAATTAATTAAAAGAATTATTATTTTTAACTATTTTTTCTAACAATTAAAAGAAAAATTTTTAAAGTAATTCATGGTACAATATGTACCATACCGCACTTAACCTGTTAATACTAATTGCTATAGCTGTAAATATCTTTCTTACTATATATTTTAAAATTCATTAACTTTACGTCAATGTTCCACATAAATTAGCCATTCTATTGTCCCTCTCCAAAAAGAACACACACACACAATTCTATCTCAGAAGTCAATCATTCCCCGGCGCCCCGAAGCCGCGCTTCTAACAACCCCCGTAACACCTCTAATGCACGTACAACACGCGCCCTCGTCGACTCTTAAAGTAATGAAGAGCAGCCCCGTAACAACCCCCCACGAATTCCGTGAACGCGCGTGATGCCGCGTGACAGCGCGCGCTCGCTCCCATCATACATATGTCGGCTGAATAATTTAGGTGCAAACCTCGTAAATTCCGCGCTCGGTCAAAGTGTGACACGCGGCCCGTATACATTAGCATGACACGCGCGCGCGCGGGGGAGTCATCTGCCGTACATATATATACACTTGAGCGATCGGACGCGCTGATAAGAGAACGTAGAGTGGACTATACGCATCGCGCGATTGCCATCGCGTATAAATAATTAGGCAGGCGCGCGCGACTGCAGTGGCAAGTGGCGCGGCCTTGCGTTGTTGTTTTTTACGCTAATTCACTAATGCGAGCGCGCCAAGTGTTGTACGGTAGATTAAAGCGCCGATGGAGATTGCCAAGTGCGCGTGTGGTGACTTCTTTCTTGTTTTTTTATTGTAGGGGTCGTCGGAACGCGAAGTTTCGTAATTTTATGATGACCGCGGGCTAACGAAGTGCGGTAGATGGTTATGTTTGCGCGAGGGTTTTATTTGCTTTCGCGGCAGTAAAGATTAATTCGATTACCGGTTGATAAATCGCGTTATTTTATGCTTATGATACGCTAATACTGGAAAAGCTTCATTATTGAATACATTTACAATATATATTATTAAATTATACATTATTATAATAATGTTCGATGTATATATATTCATGTAATAAGGACGGCAAAAGTTAATTAATTTATTTTCAATTACAGCATTATTATTATGCTCAAATAAGTGCGCGTGCACATAGTCGGCAAAAGTATAATTTCAAAGCACTAATCATAATTAGTCGGGGCGCGCTACGGTGTAAAAGAAAAAAAAAACGAAAATCGATATACCCGCGGGCGCGTGCATTATGAATGCAAATAAATGGGAGACCGTGGTTACGCGGCTGTGCGCAATCTTTCTAAAATCTCGGACACGGCGAGCGCAGTTAGCCGGGCGATCTCCTGAATATTTGAACGAGTCTGCCTCGAAGTTCTACCTCGGCCTCCGTTCCTCTCCCAATCCGCCCGTGTGGAAAAACTTTTTTGCCCCATGTGTTTTAGGGAGATTTTCCGCGCGAGCGCAAGTATATAATATATAACCATCAACTCGCGCTGATTAAAAACCGGCGCGGTAATTCGATAAAGTCGGGTCGGAGACTGCGTCGTGTGTGACTTTGAGATTTCGTGTGTTTATGTATTATACATGTTCGAGGTCTTCGCGTTTATCGCGCCCGATGAATGCGATGTATAATATACGTTTGCTTTTGGAATTATCAATGTGAGGAATGCGCGCGGGCGACTTACCGTGATGGCCAAACGAGGAATCAAGATCGACCTTCAGCTCGTCTTTGTCGAGGAGTTTTTCGTGCCGCGGCGAGTGGCCGCCGCCGCTCTTCATGGTGCGAAAGTATTGCGACCATCTCGTTCTGCCCGCGTCCTTCTTCAATCTCTTTTCTTTCGCTCTCCTGGAATCGTACGCATTAATTATATAAAATCGTTATATTTCATCTTCTCACGATAAACTTGTTATGAAAAGTATATAATAAGCAAGATGAAAATTAAAACTGTTTAATTTTTCTTTTGTAACCGCAACGCGAAGGTAATCACCTATTTTGGAACCAAACTTGAACAACGCGCATGTCCAAGCCCGTGTCCTGGGAGAGCTGCTCCCGCACGTGCCTCGCCGGCTTCGGACTGTTGTTGTACGCCACCTTCAGCGTTTCCAACTGTTTCGCCGTGATCGTCGTTCTCGGTCTCTTGTTCGGCTGGTCGCCATCGATGCTCCCGCCGTCCGCGAGCTCTGCAATCCCAAAAAAGCACAACTCCATTAAACCGAAAATCCACGAAACTATATATAGGCAAGATGATTCTCCAAAACAAAAAGTATAGGTTCATTTTCTTTCTCGACATTGTTCGTGCAACTTTTTGCCTTTAATATAAAGTATAATATATAAGAAGCGTGCAATTACGTGTGTAGCCCGTACCCTTGGCCTTGGCCTGCTCGTAGTCCGGTTTGCAGACGAGTTTGCCGTCCTCCATGAGGTAGTACTCGTCGCCGGTGTCGAGCTGCCTGGAGCACATGGCGCATGAGAAGCAGGTGAGATGGTAGACCAAGTCCTGGGCGCGTCGGACGACTTGCGAGGGCGCCAGGCCCTGGCCGCAGCCAGCGCACTTTGTGCCGAAACGCCTGCCACACCAACAGCGAAGCAACACATTCATATTATATTCACACTTGGAGTGACAGCGCGACTATGGGAACGCGCGATTGCGATGATAAATGTTCATTTGCAATTATTCGCGTCGTCGAAAGATTTCGTTTAATAAGTATAATAACGGCCTAATGAGCGGTTGCTTCAAGATATACGTCGTCCGAACGAGAATTACTTTCACACTAGCGGTTATCGCTACAACAATATTTTCTCTCTTCAATTAATTTGCATTATCGCGAATCGCACGCACGCGAGAGGTTAATAGCAGTCCCTTTCAATTTGCGCTTTCAAATTGCACGTTCCGCGCGCGCGCGCGCGCGTATACAATGTATAACGCGGAAAGCTTACAAATGATGTATATAAATATAATGACGAGGCAAAATTGATGCTTACTTGAAAAAGTCATCCTTGCAGAACACGTGGCCGTTGCGGGCGTAACACTTGTCCGTCAGTCTGACGCCGCAATCGCGGCACGTGAGACAGCCCGCGTGCCAGCACCTGTCCATTACCCTCAGAACGTACCTGTCGAGGATCGCCTCCTGGCATCCTCCGCACTTTGGTATCGAAGCTGAAACATTGCAAAGCATGCGCCCGTTATTATATGAGTGCCGTGTAATCAATCAGTTATGCTTGTAATGCGCTTTGAGAGGATGTAATGAATGTTAATATACGGCGATAGGGAAATTATAATCTTTGACGTTTGTTTCAGTGAAAGGAGATAATTCATTTGCAAAAGTTGATCTTGAGTATTTTATAAGGTTATCGATGAGAGAATCGCTTGACTTTGCGTTAAAATATACGGATTTGGTATTATTTTTGTGCATTAAATAATGTAAATATTTTGTATTCGATGCACTATTGTTTTTCTCTTGTTGTGCCAATTATTTGACGTAACTATTGAGGTTTATTTTCTACTGTATAGTTTGTTTTATTTTGAATACAAAAATCAATCATCTTCCTTCTTCCTAGTAAAATTCTTTTGCTAGTTTCGATATAGAGCATCACATCATAATAAATTAGTAAAAATCAACTTTTTGCTATGATCGTTGTTTCTAATCGTTTGAATACATTTGTATACGATTGAAATCAAGTTTTATAATATCAATGGTAAGTTGGAATATTACTGTAAAAGTATAAATTCAACCACATTGAACTCGCAGATCTCTTAAGAAACGACATTACTATCAAGTGATCATGTCCGTTGCTATCACATTTGGCCTCGCAATCAATTATCAACACTTGACATTTCGCCGACCAAAATGTCGTGACGTCTATCCGGCAAATCCTCGCACTTGAACGACTGATTAACCAGCTTATTATTCGAGAAAAATATTCAATGGCAGAGAGTATTGGCGCCGGTTTTTAGTATAATACAAATTGCCAAATTAACTGTTAATCATGTTCGCATTTTTGCCTTTAAAATCTAGTGTTAATATGGTGTGCGAGTGAACTTTTTATATACGTAGAAATTATAGAATCACATTCTATATATGGACAGAACTTAATAACAATTATTTTGTAAGTTATCACATGGATCTATGCGAATATTTAATTAAGGAAACGACATCATAAACAGAATATAGATTATGATATTTCTTGTAATAGAAATTTCACAAATTTCTGTTCCCAATCTTCTAAACTTGATTTATCAAGATTGTTGTCTACGAATATCAAGGAAAGCAATGATCACCAATGAAATTATCAAGTAACGTAACTAGAGTCGATTTCCTTTGATTGTTGTATTACTAATAGAATAATAACTTTTTTATTCCTATAATAAATTCTATCAAGCCGAAGAAAAACTTAATTGTCTACAGTTCCAACAGAAACCTCACACCCACAACGCCAGTAAAACATTTCCGACTTAATCTAGCTGTCACTAAAGACGCTTCGCGATCTGCCGCGATAACAGCGACCTTCATCCGCGCCTACATAGACAGCCTTCACCAAATCTCACTCGCCTCAATCAAGTATACACTATTACAACCACAACCATCCACCTCTCTACACGAATAACCGCAATAACTTTGCACTTACAGTAAAGGACCTCGGGTAAACTGGAGGGCAGGCCGAGCTCGGCCGCTGGCTGCTCCAGCGGGTGCATGCCACTGCTCCGACTGCAATTACTGCTGCCGCTGCTGCAATTACTGCTACTGCTGCTGTTGTGCCCCTCCGGGCTGCTCTGGGGCGGCGTTAGTATTTCGGCGCGCGAGCGGTACGCGCTCTCGAGCGACAGGATCTCGCAGCCTATCATCTTAACCGGGCTTCTTCTTCACAGCCGCACTCACGCAGTTCATAGTTCGCCGACGGTCACGAGGAGGAGAAACACCTTCGCGGCACTGTATATGTGTATGCTCGAACTTCCTCAAGCGACAGTCGCCGTGCTACTGGTACCCCGCGCGATTACACCGCACAGGTGTATACCTCTGTAATAAGCTTATCAAGCTTCTGAGAGCATGGGCGCTTATCTCAGCGCGTCGACATCTCTTCCCGTCGGGCGGCGGGTGCTGCTCGAGCTAACTTCGCCAGCCATCGGAGTATCAGCCTCGGCCTCGCGGCTCATTCTTCCTCGCACTGTGTGTATATATCGCGTCCCTCTTGACCGATTACGACGGAGAGCGCAGAGAGAGAGAGAGAGAGAAAAAAACAGCAGCTAACTGCACACTTCACGAAGATAATAACAGATTATATATGCTCTATCACTGGAAAATCCCTTTCACTTTCAGCGGCTCAATACAGTCAACGTGTATCTATATATACATAAATGTGCGACAGGCCACATCCAGCAACCCTCGTTCACGGGTAGCACGCGCGCGACTGACGACTCTCGCCCCGCGCGTGCCCTCTGTCTCGCTTTCTCTCTCTCTCTCTCGCACGTGGCGGCGACGGGCGGGGGCGGGGAGCGACGGGCGCGCATTGGCCGTGCGCAGCACCCCCGCCAGTCCGGCGATTGGTCCGCCGCGAGGCCGCCCTCGCGCAGCATGGCGCTTCGCGAGCCGCCGTTGCCGGCGTCGGAGGGTGGGTGGGTGGTGCGGGTGGGATGCGATGCGCGTTGTATCGCGGTGAGAGGGTGGAAGAGAGCGAGAGAGAAAAAAAGGGATGAGGAGGAAGAAGACAAAGGCCGAAAACGCGCGTTTTGACGCGCGAACGCGAGCTAGGGGTGACGGAATTTTTACTATCGGATCTCTCTCTCTCTCTGAGGTGGGAGGAGGGGAGGAGGGCGACGCCATCGTCGACGACGAGGAGTCGTCGGACCCGACGAGCCGAAGACTGTCTCGCGTTAATATTTGACGGGACGTGTCGATTGATGCGCGCGACGTGGATATATATAGGTGTATATTTTGCTGTGTTTTGTCGGCCCTTTTTCTGTCTGGTTGCTTTTCGGGGAGGTAGAGAGAGGTGGCTGATGATGATTTTGCATTAATGGGGGGGATTCCGATGGTGCAGGTGGGTGGTCGGGGATAATTCCGAGCTTAATGGTCGCTGTCTGGGCGACTTTTGTTGCGTCAAAACGATTATTATGTATTAATTTGGTGATTCAGTTGTGATTTATGAGGGTGACAATAATTTTCCCTATTAGGAAACTTCTTGTAAATTTGATACGTACCATTTCCAAGTATAAGGACAAAGAATATGTATACTGAAATGGAGATCTATCGAATGTGACGTCATGGTATAATAAGATGTACTTGAGATATACGTATATATAGTATGACGTTCTCAATAAGATAGAGAATGATATAATATTTGGAACAATGTATTTCTTTAAAAAGAAGGTAAAAATTTTGCTATTGTAGAGCACCGTTATCTACACGGCTTTCTCCGACACGACAACCTGTACGCCTTATCGCAGATGCTATCAATACACTATCTATCTTTATATCTCTCTATTTGTTTAGAAAAACCTAAAAGTACGCACGTGTTGTTTTTTTTTCGTTGTCAAGGTTTAGGAAAAATAATCTTCTTATTGTGTTAGCTTAAACTTCTAAACTGCCATTTAAAACCTAAAATAAAAGTGTCTGAATGAAAACTGTATGAAAACAACTTTTATTTACGAACTATTTTTACAGTTAAAACAATAAACAATTTTTTAAACCTTCCATGCTCCTTTTCTCTTTTTTTTCCAACGCAGCAACAAGTTAAACTTTGCGCCTTTTCGCGGCCTATCAAACGTCGAAAATCAAAAGCACAAAACGTCAAACGACCGGTGAAAAATTTCACCGCAATGCAATGTGCACCCATGCACATACAAACACATGTACAAACGCCTTAAAAGTCATAATACTATGGGTTGCATATAATACCGGGTGAAAGGGCGGGAGGAATTCCCAAGTTGGTTTTTACATCAGGCGTGACGAGAGAGAATGGAAAAAGCGCAGCGGCGAGAACCTCTCAGTCGCGATAAAATGGATGCACCGTCGAATGAAAAAAAAAAAAAAAGAGAATAATACAAGGGCACGAGATAAAAGCAAAGCGCGTACACGTGGGACGAGTCTAGAAGAAGAAGAGGAAGAAAAAAAAGAAATTAAGCGTGCAACGCGGCTGTAGCGCGAATATTGAAGAGCCGCAGCCGCCATTTTATAATCTTAGGCGCGGCGGCATCGTTTGCGCGTGAAACACGCTCCCCGGGCGTCGCGAACTCCCCCTTCGACGTCTTTGCACACACCCCCGTGTAGCGGACCTCGTCGCCATCGTCGGCCGCCGACGGCTTTTATGAGTCTTTCTTTGCGGCGGTGCGGTTGCTCGTCGTCGTCTCGGCCTGATGAAGTGTTGTGTGCTTCGCTAATTAAAGTGAGTTTGGGAGGAATTTGAGATTATACCCTGAATTGGATTGTTAATTGGGAAGTCCAGAGGGGTTGATCTGGATATAAGAAATTTGAGGTCTGGTGCAATGAAAGGGGCTGGTTGAACCATCGAGAATTTTATATTAACAATGCCTGTTAACAAGTGTATTGCATTTGTAAAGGAAAATAGTCTTGTATTTATTTCTCGTTATAGGCAAGGGTTCAACTATAACGTCTACTTTTTCTCTATAAAAAATAAATACATCTTTATTTCAGCCTTTTGGTCCAGAAATGGACTTGGTTATATATATAATACAGTTAAATACTGTATTCACTCATACCTTTCACACTTTTACACCTTTATATCAACATAGTTTGTCATTTATTCCTTATGCGTTATAATACTTTCCCTAAATCACAGATGTACATTTAGTATAACTATTCAACACATATACTATATTATACAGAGCTATTCCACCTACAATCACTATGAAATTATGAGTTATAATGTTGCAATATTTATACGGAATTCGTTACTCTATCTCTATAAAAAAGCCATTTTATTGAATAGATGTAACACTTTTATTACATCGAAAAGTTATTACGAGGATTAATTATCAAATTTAAAATAATTTCAAATTTATATAAACATCTGACTAGACCCATCTTTTATCTCCCCCAATTTACAGAATTTCACATGAAACTTATATAAAACCTTTGTACTTGTCAAGCACAACCATTTTTATATTTTAGTATTTTACACTAAATTATAAACGATTTAAAGAAAAAGAAATTATCGTCTTCATCAAAAAGTTACATCTGTTGGTCACGTCTACACGGGCTTCTTCTCCATCTACTCTTCCACTCAATAAACCATCCACCACGCCAGACACTACAACAAATCTCCGTGCAGCCGAATCATGCATTTTTCCAAAACTAATTTTACCCCTCGTTAAAAATTCCTCTCTGGTCTGCAGCGCGCGTATACATACGCAAGGGTCCTGATAAAACAATACATTTTTCATCCTAAACTCGGTTATCTTGCTGCGCTGCAATAAGAAATATTTTTCTCGCTCGCGCGCGCTCTCTCGCCTACTCATTTCCACCCTCGAGGCTGCCGCTGCTGTCGGAGTGGAGGCGAGCTCGTAAGACGCGTTTATATACAGCAGCGCGCGCTGTCGGCACGCCTCCGACGTCGAGCGAGCGCAAAAAACTCTTTCTCTCTCCTTTCTCTCTCTTCGGGGGGCGCTCGGAATTTTCTTGGGTTCTCGTTCCTAACGCTCGGCTTCATCTCTCGCCTCCTCGCTCCCTCGAGCTCGTTCCCTCTCTCTCTCCGTTTCTCTCTTTTCTTGTCATCTCTTTCTTTATACTTTCTTCCCAGCGTATAGCGTGTATATATACGTATATATATATATATATATATATACACGTTGGCGCGTTGTCGCTCTTGTTTCCCTTTATTCGGCTGCCATTTTCACTGTTTATTTCTGGACTTTTGCGAGCTTTCGTAGATTGTATTTTTTTTTCTGCTTTTTCTTTATTTCTAATTTTTTCGCGTGAGCACTTTAACGGTTTATGGGGTTTTATTACTTTCGTTTTTTCTAGTCTCTTTTGCTGTTGATCTTTCTTACTCTTCTGTTGTTATAGACAGTGTCTGTTATTACATTTTTTATAAATGAAGGATAAAATTATAAGCATATTTATTATATTTTTTATAAGCAAGGATAAAATTAACCATAAAATCTTCTGAGAATTTATAGTATTTCAATGTAAATTCATATAAATATGAATGCACGTTGTGTATTTTAATCAGATGTATTTATTGTGATAAAAACTGGTATACAAATATATAAATAAATTAGTACATTACAAAAAATATACAAAACTTAATTAGAAATAAAATGTTGCAAAAAAAATGGTTTCTCAACTTTGCTTTTATAAGAATACGTTTATATTGTTAAAGACAATATATTTCATATAACTTATCACCAAATGCTATTTCGATACTGTTTTCTTTTGTAAAAAAGCTTGATGCTCATGAGAGGGTGTCAGAGCCAGTTATAGATTCCTGAACCGAATTTTTCATTATTGGAATTTATTTTCAAGGTTTGCAAAATTATTGCAGACATGTACTGTTTGCAATGATGATTTGTGGTACAGTGTAGGATGACAACGAATTAGGAAAAATGAAAAATTTAAAAAGAATAACATTGAATACTAAAATGTCCTTAATTATGTAATTCTATATAGGCTGAACATCCCCTTAAATGAAGACTTAAAATTATTATGTATTACCAATAACTAAAAGTAAAATTTCTAATTTTATAAATTCATGCACAGCTCACAATGCATCCCATACAATGGAAAAAAATCTCTACCAATACTAATCGAAATAAAACCAGTCTGTACCACCAAATAAACAAAAGACAGACCATTTTTCTAACCTCGGTAACCGTACCAATGCGACACGTCAAACGCGCAAATAAAAGTCACTTTAAAAATCCACATATCATCCTACAACGTTCGCCTATACTGACATACGCACCAACCGCTTACGGTTTCCGAAGCCCCGACCAGAGACCGTATATATATATATTATACGTATCAACGCAGCCGCTGCCGTCGACGCACGCAAAGCACGCACAAAAGGCGCAAAAACCTGTTACGAAATCGTTCCATTTATACACCGACCTTGCTCGCTATACATTCGTGCGCCTACTATCGCTTTACACAATACGCAAAGCAGCGCGGCAAGCCATAAATTACGGCCGCGCTGATTCTAACCCTCACGCGCGCGTCTATTATAGGAATCGAAGTCTCTCTCTCTCCCTCTCCGAGTTTACCCCGTTTGCGCATATGGTTTCCGCAGCGCGCGCGGGCTTCTCTCTCGGCCCGCCGAAAATTAATATTCCACCCGGCTTTTGACTGCGCGCGCTCTATGAATCTTCGCGTCCAAACTGTAATTTAGAGTTGCCCGCCGCTTTGCCCCCCCCCCCCCCGCCGCGGTGGCTTGTGGAAAATAGATTTTTCATGGCCCTGTGTAGATCGTCTGTGGAAATCGTGCGGATATGTGTACGTGTACATATATGGCCGGCTGGGTTACGTATGCACGCATATGCGTGGAGAATGGCAGTTTTTACACAGGGGCAGGAGAGAGAGTGTGCGAGCATGAGAGAAACGTCGCGTGGTTTTTGCGCGGGGCGTTTTGCAGGACGACGTGCGTTTTAATCATGACGATTTTATTAAATTGTAACTTTGCCTCGCTCGCTGCCGTGGGCGTGGTTTGTATCTATATTTTCTCTGCGCAGATGGAGGATAGATACGGTAATGTCTTTATGCTGTATATATGTTTTATTTAGAATTTGTCGAGAGTGTAAAACCTAAAAATTAGAATACCTCATTAAATTATTTATTTATTTATTTTATTAAATACATTGTTATATAATTTTAACAGCAACCTACTTTTTCCCACATACTTCTATTACACTGCTTTTTCTACCAACAAGACGACATTCCGCACTTTTTCAAACCGGATAATCGCGCGACGCGTACGCCCATCACCCTTTCATCCCTCTTCTCTAAAAACAAAAAAAAAAAAAAAGGAAACAACTCCGAGCCGTCCCATCTTGTGCGGAAAGAAAAGACCCGTTGCCGTATACATGCACACATACGCGTATGCGCACACACACACACACACGTCCGCTTTGTCGCTTTTGCCATCGATTACGAGAAAGCGCGCAGACAAGGTGCTGCCGGCAAACAGATGTGCCATTGTTCTACAGAGTCGTAAGCACGCGCGCGCACGTCGAAACCGCGACGGCGGAAAGCCGGAATCGGACTCTGAAATCCGGGCGTGAGCGAGGGAGTGAAAAAAAAAGCATCGAAAGGGGGATGCGAGAGTGGTAGTAGTAGTGTGTGTCTGTGTGTGTGCCGTCACGCGAGGATAAATCTCCTCCTCCTCCTCCTCCACCATGCGCCCTGTACTTCATCGCGCTCTCTTTCCGATGCGGAGGTCTTTATGTGGAGGGATTCGACGCGCGCGCGTTTCGACACGAGTGTGATACGTTTATGGGTGTACTCGTTGATTACTAAGGTTTTTTAGGGAAAACTCTTCAAAGGGGGTTGTGTGTGTATATGGAGAAGGGAAATGTATATAGGAATTCAATTTTTAAGCTTGAAGAATGGCATAGTGATTATCCTGTTTAGTATTATACAGAAAGCAAACAGAAATATGTAAAAGGTGATTCGTTGGATTTTGATATATTTTTAATAAAAACTTGATATAATTTATATTTACTTGTGTAATTTAAACATACACTACTTATAAAATGTTATCTTTAGACACAAAGAAATAAAAAAATTGAAATTGTAAATATGTATAACAACATGTATTGTGCATAAATATATGTAAAATAATTAATTGTAATGACTGAAATTCAATTAGTATTACCCTGGTGGAAATCCAAAACATTTTCTAACTAATAACTGGCTATTTATATTAGAAACTTGCTATAAAATGGGAATTTCCCTTGTCCAGTTTCTAGCTTCCGGTGAAACGCTTTTTTCTCTATTATTCGAACATTTAATAGATTGAAGAATAGAATGAGTTTTGCGAAGACAAGCACAAGCTTATTCTTGAGTATTTTAAAGGTATTAAAACTGATCCGTTTTTTTAGTCCGGAAATTGCTAGTAGAAGGCCTGTTGTTATGACAAGGAGTGAGAGAGACAGAATCTAATGGCAATAAATACATTCTACGTAATATCTTCAAAAGGACTGCTGTAAATGGTTTTTCTGTCTGCTCATATTGTTTATATTTTCGTAAGCTATCAGTTACAGTTGAATACCGTCCAATTTAACGTCAATTCTTTAAGTAAATTTAAAACGAAAATTTAGGGATTATGTCCAATCTATTAACTGTGTGAATAATGGCAGAAAAAGCGTTTCACCGAGGCTTATTAACTAGCCATTTTTCCTACCTATTTATTGAGATTGTGGCCATTTCAGATAGACAAATTTCCACCAGGGTATTTCCATATGTCATATCAATAATTTTTCACTAATGTCTCGACTACTTAAAATTCAAACGTCTCCATCACACAGCGCACTCTATATACAAATCGAAATAATTTTTTCATCCCACCCGAGCACAGAGACGGGCAACAGAACTGCTTTAAAAAATTCACCACGCAAAGCTCGCGAGGATGAAAAATACATTGGCCCATCGAATAATTTCGGCAATCCGTCACTTTTCCAAAAAGCGCACGCGCGCATTTACCCCGCAAAGATAGACTCACCCCGCGTGCGCATCCCTCCCTCTTTCGTGTCCTATACACTCCACCCTGTATGCATATATATATACGCAGCAGGGGTGGCGGCACAATGACAGGTTCCACTCATTGTCGGCAAAACTCCCCTGCGGTGTTTATCGTCGACAGAGAGAGAGAGAGAGAGAGAGAGAGAGAGCAGAGGACTGACTTCAGAGGTGGGGGGATAGCGAGTATAGACATTTCTCTTCGCTAAATTGATTAAGGGGGGCAGTGGCTGCGTTCGGGGGAATCCGATGGCTGGCCTCGTGAAAAATTTACTGCCCGGTGCCCGGGCGCTCTTTCTCTCTTTCTCCCTGTGTGTAGCTCCCGCTTTGGACGATTACCGGCGATGTCCTTTTTTCCGGGGTTGGATTTGTTTTTTTTTTCCTGCTCTTTTGCGACGACTACAGCACAGCAGAGAGAGAGAGGGCGATGGTCAGTGTATTGGGCGCGCGACGACGAGGCCATTAGTCGCCGGCCTTGTTTGCATGTGTCGCGAAACAGGCAACTTTTTTCGTAAGGTCATTGCGAAGCGATGAGCGTCACGTATATTATACATGTGGGGGCAACAAAAAATTGTGCTTTGTGTCGCGTTGATTTGAATGAATGAATGTGAATAATGGTCTTGTGGATGTGCAGATATTTGATGAAATATTGTTGTATATTTTATTAAAAATGTAGTAACAGAAAATAATACATTATTTATCCTTTAATTATAGATTTTTGTGATATCGTAATATATTTTTCCAATCTCGAAAAATGCGATGATTACTCGAAAAAAGTTTTATTGCCTGCAACATTTATATATTATAATGTCAAAAGCAAAAGAAAAATTTGGCAATAATTCATGATTCTGACGACAAAGTATTGTAAAGAAAAAGTTTTCGATACATTTTATTTTTGAAAAATATATATTTTTAAAAATTTTACTTATTACCAGAATAAAAAGTTGGAAATTTTGTTTTTTATTATAAAAAATAAAAGAATTAGAAGTAATATTTGCTTTTATATGCAATCATTCAACTATAACACATACGTTTTGTAATCATTACTATTTACAAAAAATGAATGAAAGAGATATCATGTAAAAAGTATTACAAAACAAATTTATTTATTTCAATTGTGGTTAAAACATATTCTGTTACTAACCGATTTGATATTACAATAATAATAACTTTTTTAATTAACGTAACGCAAGTTTTCATACGCTTTTATGCACCCTAAAGTTTCAGCAAAATCGAAAATTCAGTAAACCATTCCCTCATCGAATTTCATTTTTCGCCATGGAAATTCGAACGTGAAAAGAACAAAAATCCGGGAAAAAGCGCGGTAAAGCGCACATATGCCGCGCGTGGCTCGTGCGCTCGCTCAGGTGCCATAAACAACGTGCCGAAAACGCGCGCGATGCGCTGTACCAGACAGAAAGAGCGGGAGATCGCACGGCGATAACCATAAAATAAATCCATGCGCCTAACCAATCGCATTAATAAATCCGAATGCTCTTCCGACCGATAAAACGACGACGGGCGAAGCTCTCTCTCTATCTCTCTCTTTTTCTCTCCCCCTCCGCGGAACATTTGGTCGGATCGTACATATACGTATATATATATACGTCTCGGGCGAAAAAGAGAGATGATCGCTCATACGAAAAACGCAAAAGGGAATTGTGCAAACAAGTATAAAATGCGAACAATGTGTCCGCGGAGCTGGGTAATACGTGTGCACACACATATATGTACGCACCGCGCGTTATGGATAAAATGAGGGAAAAACAAGTATGATGCAAGGGGCCGTGATACACGGCTGCATGTACATATATATACGCACATGTAGGGGAAGAAAAACTCGTGGATAGATGGCTAGACGAGGGTTCGTTAACAAAAAAATAAATGTATAGGACCTGCGCATGCATAAGTATCGATAGCGCTTGTTAAAGCCAAAAGGGAGAATGACTGTTTACATTGAGGCTTGCATATGCTTTTGTTAAACGAGTCGCTAAATTCATTTTTTTTTTACCTCTGCGGAGATATATAAATGCTGACTTTTTCGCGCTTATGTACTCGTACTCGAGGATTGATGAGGTTGCTATTAACCTTTCACAGTTCTGTGGAGATGCTTATTATTAAAAATATGTACTAATTCAACAATTAATTCAGGATTATTAAACTAATTTTTAAAAAGTTCATGGTTTTCTTATAGCTAGCATAAAAAAGGATTATTCAAAGAATTCTAAAACAATCATTTTAGTAGAGTTGAATATCTATTAAAGTTAATGTTATCTAATGTACTAAAATCATACATATTTAAGATGCAGTGTGTTTTTAACTTTTACTTTATTTTAGGTACAGAGTTCGAGACGGAGCAATCAATATTAAACAATGTTCATTCCTTAAAATGAAATTGGTGAATATATCGCGTTGGAGTCAATGCTTTCCATTTGGTGCAAGTTATTAATATAAGAAGAAACTTGTCATGTGTTGGATGTAACAAGCTCGTACTATAATAACTTTCTAGCATTGAAATAGAATCTAAAGATCGTAACAATAAATAACTAAACTAAAAAGTTGAAGAAAATTTTCAAAGTTGTAAAATATAATAAAAATAAAGATGTAATGATTCGAATGACAGCTCCAATATATATATATATATATATTTGAAAATAATACTACACTTTTGCAAATAATTACTTTATTCTTTTCAAAATTAACAGTGTGTGTGTGTGTGTGTGTGTGTGTGTGTGTGTGTGTGTGTGTGTGTGTGTGTGTGTGTGTGTGTGTGTGTGTGTGTGTGTGTGTGTGTGTGTGTGTGTGTGTGTGTGTGTGTGTGTGTGTGTGTGTGTGTGTGTGTGTGTGTGTGTGTGTATATATATAATTGAATAGTGAATATATAATTGAATAGTGAAGCGAATGGCCCCGCTGCCTAGTGGTAAAGGAAAGACATCTCTTTCAAAAAAGTTATCCTTTCCCGTCGTTCCTGTCTTATAAATAAAATAATGAAATTTTTCTTATACTATTTTAATTATTCAGTTTTATAAATACTTAAACTCAAGAATTCAATCTTTATCTTTCAATTAAAATAGTATAAGAAAAATTTCATTATTTTATTTATAAAAATAAGAAAAATAAGAATTCTTAAAAATAAGAAAGGATATAACGGTGGGCCAATCTTACACGTTAAGCTGCTGTTGTCTAGTTCGTATCTAGATGGCAGCACCCAATTCCACTAGTAGAATTACCATCTCTTATAAGGCCGCCAAGTCATCCGATGGGCCGGTGTCTGATGAGAGTTGCTAGAGCATCACTGATGAGTCCACTCTATTAACCTGGGACGAAACACCTTAACTTTTTTGAAAGAGATATCGTTTCTTTTTTACCTGATCCTTAGTTAAAAGGATAGGCAACGATTTATCTCTAATTTTTATCCTTTCCCGTCTTTCCTGCCTTTCCTTTACCACTAGGCAACGGGTCCATTCCCTTCACTATTCAATTATATTATATAATAAAAATAATTTTAATAAAAATTCGTAATTTTATTAACGATTAAACACGACCACACCAACAAAAAAAAGAAACATTTACAATCTTTCTGGACCCGTCTGAAACAAAAGTTTTCCTCCCGCACAGCGTACACCTGTGCAAAATCCCCCCGATCCATCTGCGAAATCACGCACACAGGTATAACTCTGTACCTATATACACCACGCACTACATATACACGCAACGTGAAACCTAAATCAACAACTCTGCAGCAGCTCGTGATATACACCGCGCGGCGGTGGCTCTCCTCATACACGCACAATTGCAGCTTCGGTTTCTGCGCGCGGATAAAAGCAAATGAACGCACCAAGTCGGCGCGCCGCGTCTCGTATATATGATTTGCGCATATATATAGCCCGTCTCTCGCTATATAAACGCACAGCGAAGCGCGCACGCAAATATAGGGTGGCTCTCGCGCGCATTATGCATGCGTGCGCGGGCTGCCGCCCATCGGGCTCGCGCGATTCACGCATATGGGGACATTAGCTACCCCATTACCCGGTTTATTCATACGCGCGAGCTCGGCTATCCGTCATTCGGAAAGGACGCCCTTAGGCGAAGGAGAGAGACGTGTGCATGGGGCTGCGACTCCGCCTTAACGACACCTAGAGAGAGTAAGAGTAAGAGAGAGAGAGAGAGAGAGAGAGAGAGAGAGAGAGAGAGAGAGAGAGAGAGAGAGAGAGAGAGAGAGAGGAGCAGGTTAGATGACTCGTGCGATGAAATGATTAAATGGGACGAGGCGCGGAGAGAGAGAGAGAGAGAGAGAAGTGTGTTTGTTTTGGGTGCGGAATCTAGATTGAGTCTTTGTTTGTTGACGCGTGTATGCGAGGCAGGCTTTGTCGAGGTGGAGTGACTTTTCGGGCGAAAAATATTTTGGGTGAAATAATGAATTTTAATTAGTTATATAAATATGGTGTGGGATAATATTGTAATATCCAATTCTAGTGGATTTTTATGATCCTTTTAACATCCGGTAGTTTAAATTTCAAGACTAACGTTTTTTAACCAAAGAATTTAAACAAATATCATTTATCATACTTTCTTATGACAAAGCTTTAAGCATTCGAATCTTCATATGAATGCTTTTAACGGAATCTTCTTAAATCCAGAAACCAATGCTACGACTAAAGCTTTCATATATATACAATCCCATAACATAGCTTACAAACTAACGTTCGCATTACCAATGTATAACTTCCAAGCATTCAAATCCCTAAAAACATTATACACATAAACTTGAGAGCCGAAAAAAAAACTCCGACTTGGCATGCAAATGATATTCAGCCGAGCAAAAATACACCCCATACCAAACACAGCTCCGAGTCTTCCGATCTACGCACCACATCTCTTTGATAAATTCCTTACGGCTTTTATCATCACGCGTATATGCGGGAGATCTCGTTCTCGCGCGCAGGGTGCGTAAGTATCTCTCTTACTCTCCCAGAACGCGGGGCGCATCCTCACCCGAGTCACGTACGCGCGGTATATATACGTGCGCGTAAACAGGGCGGACAGCCGCGCCGCTCGCATATAAGTATAGAAACAGACACCCGCGTGCGCTGAGATACACAAACAGCGAAAGGGCGAGACCGACCGGGCGCACAAGTGTAAAAACGAGAGAGAGAGAGAGAGAGAGAGAGAGAGAGGAGGTCTGCCTTTGTGCCCCGTGCGTCATTCATTGCACTCGGCAGTGCGGCATTTAGCGAGTACATTAAGAAAATTGCGTGCGCGCACTATACTCGGCTTATAGGATGGCTCGCTGTGTCGTCGTCGCCGACGGCGGAAACTGGGACGCCGCGCCTAACGTTTTGTATAGATATATAGGGGAGGCACGCGCTCAGCTTTAGGGTCAAGTGAGCGCACTGGGGACGCAACGACGCGACTACTACGACGACGACACACAGAGGGGGAGAGAAGATGGCTTTAATCTATTACCGGTTTGTCGGGGCCCTATACTGCCAAGTGGCTTCTTGTTATACGCTCGTTTGCAGGCCGGCGCTTACGCGCGTTTAGAGACGTGCCTTTAGCTCCCGGGAGCGCCGTAGCTCAACGCTGTAGTAGGTAGTTGTAGTCGCAGTGGGGTCCATTGTGCGTGGCAAGAGAGAGAGAGAGCGCGCGGAGGCGGAATGCGCCTCGTTAATTATTCATGATGGCGAGCCGAGAGTTGGCGCGGAATTATTGAGGAGCAAAGCGCGGTGAGCCGGTCGATTGGCCAGTTATACGGGGATGATTTCGAGTGTGGTTGTTCTCTTTCGTTTCTTTTATTTTATTTTTTGTTTTTCTGAGGTTCGGGGAGAGTTGGAGTTTGAGGAATGAAGAGGGAAAAGTCGCGGTGAAAAATTTAAGGAGGTGGGAGCGAGGCTAAGACGCTCGGAGTGAGGAGGGTAGGACAGCATGTGAAATAAATAAGAAAGAAGACTAAGACGAATTGTGGTTGTTTTTTTCTTGGCGTTGTCTATGTAGCTTTTTAGTTGATAGGTTTCCTTTTCTTGAAAGGTAGCTTGTTTAATTGAATTTTTGCGTACTTTATGCTATCAGAAACAATTAGTATTTCTATAATCCCTTGTTATTTTAACTATACACCTTTTATACGTTTAAAAAAATATATATATACATATTTATTTTAATAACTTGTAAAAAGATAAAAAAATGATATCAACACGCCATTCATAATGATTTACAAATAAACTGTCACAATTAATCAGTTTACCCGTTGAAACAACCCCGACGCAATCAATCACATATTAACACACGCAGTGGCCGTCACGCTTCCTAAAATTAATTTTCGAAACGTCCTACCCTTACTCGCCCTTTAAACCGCTCAGCCAAGCCAAACGCGCCCTTCTAGAATCAGAGCAGCAATCTTATCCCCGCGCGCGCGCGCAGAAAACAGCCGAGTAATCGTTCCGCTTTTCATTTCCGGCATCACAGTATGTGTCCGCGTGCAGATGTTCTTAATAACGCGATGCCCTCGTCACATATACATCCATGCACTCGACAAAAAGCCTCCCCGGCGGGCACCTCGCGTCCTCAGTGCGCGCAATCAACATAAAAGAAAAAAGAGTTGCGCCAATGCACCGGACAGTCCTCGTCCGTCACGCGTCGAGAGCATTGCAAGGTGTCGCGGCAGCCCGAATCACTTCCGGGCGCGCGCACGCCCGGAAATCCCCCAAGGCGCTCGAGACTCGAACTCCATACTCGGCCTCTTGCGGGTGTTCCTATATATAATATGTATATCTCCGCCGCAGCTGCAATAGCGGCAGCGCGGGGTCAGTTCGGAAGTAACTCGAGCGTATACGAAGAAACAAAAAAAGGCACGTGCGGCCGGCGTCAGCCCTTTCCTCGCGCGATCGGCTTCGGTTTTCGAGGAGCGGGCCGCTGTTGCTCTGGAGTAGGTAGGTATAGGGATTCCCTCGGAGAGAGAGTAGAGAGGAGCTATGGTGTTGGGTTACCGAAACAACAACGGGCTAACCGCGCCTATTCTCCTCGATAAACTCTACACACCTCCTGGGCTCGTCTTACGTATCTATATACATGCGCGCGAACGTTTGATGCGAAGTGGCGACGTTTAACGGCGGGTATATGTATACGGGTATGGGTTGGTGTATCGATCCCGCGCACGAGGCGGTTTTCCGTGCGGTTTCCGACGTACGTACGTTGGCCGCGTGTGTGTGTAAGGAGCTATCGCTGTCGAGAGCAGCAGGACACTTGTAATATTTCAAGAGTGCTGCGCGATAGGTCGATTAGAGGTAACTTGATAGGTCTTTTCTTAGGAAAGTATATAAGTGCGGGTTAGCGATGCTACGGGGGTTTTATTCGGTTGGGATGTGTTATTCTTTGGAATGAATTTTTGTTAGCGGCCACGGCTTAATTACATTGTTGTATGTATAAGTAGGTGTATACTAATTTTTCAATAAGATTTTCCATTTTTATTGGGTATTTTTTAAGTGTGTATTTTGTCAGTTACATAAATACAATTTTTTTTAATTTGCGTATCCTTTAGCAATATATGAAATAGAACTAAGAACAAACAGAAAGTAATACTGGTTTCACAGAAAAGTTACATTATTCATAAATACTAACTAAAATCTTTAGCTGTAGAAAAATAATTAAAACCCGTTAAAATTATATTTAAAATTAATTAAGTATATATCAGCTTTGCAGGAAGTTATATTGTAAATAATTGCTGCATTAGGTATCATTAATACGAAACGATCTTGTAAATAAGTAATGATAATTTCCAAATAATTTAAAATAATTTATGAGCAAAATTTCCTATTCAAAAGGGTCTAAGACAAGATCTTTACAAAGCACATAATTGAACCAAAGCTCAAGATTTTTCAATAAAAGAATATAAAAATTCTGAATAATTGTAGAGGAAGACTTTTTTTTACGAAAAATTACAATAGAGCGAAAAATTGGTCATTTTTGGTGATTTTTATGTGTTTTTCGATCTAGAAAAAAAAGGGCACTTACTGTCATTGCCAAATATTTACAGTTTTTTCTTTATATCAAAAGCTTTAATTCAAGGAATATAAGAATTTTTATTTTCCAATATTGAAGAAGTAAAAAGTTTCCTTGAAGATTTAAATAATAAAAACTCTTAAATCCAATCTGGGTTATTTTTCATGGCACGCTTAGTGATTGAGTAAGTCACATTCCGTAGGCTTAAATATCAAAAACATTCGAATCATTATCATAAAATCGTCTAAACAATCGCCGAAATCGTATAAGGCTGTAACGTTCATTCATCCAAGCACAATAAATATTAGAAAGCTGACTCTATGCATATATCCACTGCAGTAGTTGTTGATTAAACACTTTATCTACTCAACTCCTAGCGTTCTTCGATAATTTTAGAATTATAGCAGTAACATAATTAAAATCAAAGGGGCTGAAGTCACTCGCTAAACTCTAGGATCACAAATTACTTGAACGCAACATCGAATTAAATAATTCAGTACCATCGCACCCATCAAACAGCAGATGAAATATTACACAATACAAAAAACCCACACCCACTGCCGCTGTCCCCGCACAGCAGCAAGTGCTTCCCATCATTCCAGCGACAAGTGAATTCTTTACGAGCAACATATCCTCCCCGTCGCGCAGGAGAGGGTGTGACGCTCTCATCGACGATCTTCCCAAGCAAATCATCTCAACCCTACACGCGCGGGACATTACACCGACGCATCACCTACCCTCTAAATACAAAATTGAATTCTCACATTATATCACAGTGTCTCTCCTCGGGAGCCTCGGTATCTCCCCCGCGAGGGAGATACCGAGGCCTAATATCAGCGATGCGCGAATTCGCCTGGGACGAGGACGCGACGGCCTGGGAACAGTCCGGTGACTCTATATGTATCGCGCCCAAGAGTATCCGATGTTATACTCGCTGCTGCGTCCGCGACATATTGCCAGGCAAGTCCCCCGCGAAGTCGAGTGCTGGTGCGTATATTCGCACGCTTTGTGTCGCACGCACTTGATCGGCCGTGTAAGAGCTGTGTTGCTCGTTTATAGACTGCTGTGTGTGTGTGAAAATAGAGGAAATTTAAGATGAGCGACCCCGCGGGGAATCGCGCGGCTTGTTGCGCCGCTCTCGGGCCAAATTATCCTATTGTCGAGTGAATGTTTTCTAACCTCGTAGTCAATAGCTGAAGATTTTGGGTTTTGTTTTGAGTATGTGAAACTATGTCGAATGTATAGTAATGCACGTTTAGATAAATATTCAGGATCTAATATAATAAAATGAATATTATAAGAGGTTTGAAAAAATGAGGTGATAAAGACGATAAAACTTCTGCATTTCTTGTCAAACAGATAGCAGTTTCTAAGAGTGTTTAAAATATTTCAGTTGAAGTAGATAAACGCGTTCTTAAAATATATATTAAATGTATGTACTATTCACAATTAAAAAAAAACTTAATTAATGACAGTATGTGCAGAAAATACTATACCACATAAGATAAGACTAGACAATTTATAACAATTTATCTAGGGAGATTAGATCTTTTCAGTTGTTATTATTCAAATTGAATCTTATAAAACTATAATGGTATAGTAATCAATGTGCTCAAGAATATAAATTACTTTCTTAATCTAACATCCATAATCTGTTTACTAGTACACGGATATTTTCTTGAGGTTAATTGTTTATTTCTATATTTGATGATTGATAGAGACTACATTTTCAAAAAATCAAAAATTTTTCATTTTCTAGCTAAAACTGTTATCTTAATGGCTTCTGTAAAATTAATTTGCTACTTATTGCTATCTGTTTCACATTTATATATTGATAATATTTAATTCCTTACATATCAAACATACTACTGAGATGGATTCCAACTGCAACAGTCTGAACCCGATTGACCGATAATGGAATCAAAATTTCAAATATTAAAAATACCACGCATAAACGAGAAAATAAAAAAACCTTGTATTGTTGAGAAATACATGTTTTGCTATATGAAAATATCTATAATCCCGTAAATTATTCATCGTCCACTTCCTTTCTAGTATTCCACAAACTTGAATCATTCAAGCTACAAAAGAATAATTAATTCCTTAATTTATCAAAATCCATTTTACAGCACCTTCCCCTCCAACGCTTTTCTCCACACACATGCGCACACTTATAGCCATTCTCAGTCGCATCAATTATTTGTTCGCACGGCTCTCTGAAATAGCGCCGGCGGTGTCGCGCCGCCGAATAAATCGCGTTTGCTCGAGGCAAACGCCTTTCGGCGGGCGCCTCTCTCGTGTGCGTGCGCGTATGTGTCGCCGAAACGTGAGGCGATCGAGCGCGCGGGGATTAATCCAGGGCAAATCTCATCTGTAAACGGATTAAGTTGTCCCCGCAGCTTGGCCTCTCGCGGGTCACGGATAGTACACATACACAGTTTTCCTGGCTCGTTACTTTCCTCGAGAGCGCATTGCCGTAGGGGCAGAATGTGGCCAGCTTTCTCCCTCTCACTCTGTGTTTTCTTAGCGATAGTCGGCTGCAGCTATCTGGATCTAATTATACGAATGATTGCGCTGTTAGTGTTTGCCCTGGATGCGTAATCGTGTACCGTAATCGTTTGATAAAGTTGCTTTTATATTTGCATCGACGTATTGTTGTAAATATCGCGCGCTTTCGCGTTCATCGTTCAAGTTTAATGCGAATCGCAAACGAAAACTTTTGATATGAGGGTTTAATTATTGTTTTATTGTGTATTGTTATCGGCTACTACAGACATATCTGATGCTACTAAATGAAATACAGTATGGCTATTATAAAAAATGACTTAAACAGATTTATGAAACCTATTACAGTTTTACAAAACTATTGATAAACGTAGTAACTTCAATCCATTCGTATAGGTTTGCACATCAACAATCTTTTCCAAAGCTTAGACGAATTCCCTCCAAACCTCCCCCAGAAAACTACAATAAATCAGCTCTATTTGCCCTCAACCTGCCACCTCCATCTCCCGATAGTCAGCCTCTGCACATATTAAAGCCGCGACGAAAGAAAAATTATGCTCGCGAAAGCTCGCCCCGTCTGGTGTAGCTTGCAGAAAGCTGCTGCTACGCGCGCCTCTCTTGCGGCGAGAAGGGAAAGGAAGGCGAAGGTTCTCCCGTTTATACTCCATACGGACAATGTCACGGGGCGCGGGGGCTGCGTGCGCGCAGTGGGAAGAAGGGTTCCTTCGGGGTGCGCGCCGCGTCGTCTCCTGGGAAATCAGGGAGACACGGGGCTCCCGCCGCCGCACGGCGCATTTACCACGTGCACCACTGCCGTCGTCGCGTATACGTGTGCGTGTTTCTGTATGTGTCTGTGTACGGGGGCGGCCTTTGTTTATGGTAGGCGATCAGGCGTAGGCGGGTTGGTTCTACGCGCGCCGAAGGGAAAGCGGCGGAAAGTGTCGTGATGGTGGTGGTGGCGTGCGGCGGCGCGAGGCTTTTTTTTTCTATATACCGGCTGAAGGATCGGTGGATTGATTTCTTTTTTTTTTTTAAGCTGGGTCGGTGGAACGACGGTCGATTTTTAGCGTCCTTTTTGCGCGCGGATGAGTTATGGGTTGTGATGGCTCGGGTGTGAAAATTTAATGTTTGATGTATGGTCTTATCGTGGACTTTAAAGTTATTTATGGTAGAATATTGATTTATTCTTTTTTAAATAATAATTGATGCAAGTGTTTATATTGAATATTACAAAATTTAAATAGGAAACTTGTTTTAACGATTTAGTAATGTGTACTTCGAGGGATTATAATAATTTTGAAGAGTACGGCAAGTATAGAATACGAATAATATTTTATTTGATAAAACTATATTGTGTCATCGCAATCAAGTTCGAAAACACTCTGCACTTTCGGACTTGATTGCAATCAATTCCGGAAGTTCAACGTCGTTTCGCACTTGATCGCAATCAAGTCCAGAAGTGCAACGTGTTTTCGGACTTGATTGCAGTGAAGTCCGAAAACACGGTGCACTTCTGGAATGGATTACTATCAAGTCCGGAAGTGTAATGTATTTTGTGGACTTGATTGCGATCAAAGACGAGCTTAAAATACGTAATCGTATGGGTCGTTGACGGTTGTCGATGTATTTCGAAATTTAAGCTAGCATTCTCTAATTTTATTTTATTTTTTGATAAAGACTTCGCGCTTAATGAACATTATTATTATTTAAAAAAATGAAATTATTATTATTTTTAAAAAATGAAATTTTTGCCAGCAAAACTGCGCCATAAAAATGTTTTTTATTACTCCACAATTTTTTTTTGTTTCATTTAAGAAATAAAGAAAATAAAAATGCTACTAGGGTTTTGCACTTCTTGCATCCAGATCGAAGTCCAGAAATGAAAAGTGTTTTCGGACTTGATCGCAGTCAAGTCTAAAAACGCTCTGCACTTTCGAACTTGATTACGATCAATTCAAGAAGTGCAACGTGTTTTCGGATTTGATAGTAGTCAAGTTCGGAAGTGCAATGTATTTTGTGGACTTGATTGCGATCAAAGACGAGTTCAAAATACATAATCGTATGAGTCGTTGACGGTTGTTGATGTATTTCGAAATTTAAGCTACCATTCACTAATTTTATTTTATTTTTTGCTAAAGACTTCGCGCTTAGTGAAGGGGTGTTTTTAACATTTAGAGGACGGTCCTTGACAGACATTATACCCACATCTATTTCCTGATATTAGATACTAATTTTACGCATTTTCTTAGAAAGATCGATCATCCCAAATCCCCGTCCTGTAAATGTTAAAAACTGAAATTTTTGCCAGCAAAACTGTGTCATAAAAGCGTGTTTTATTATTTCACATTTTTTTTGTTTCATTTAAGAAATAAAGAAAATAAAAATACTGCTAGGGTTGCAGGTCTTGCACTTCTTGTATCCAGAAGTCCAGAAATGCAAAGTGTTTTCGGACTAAAAATCAAGTCTAAAAACGCTCTGCACTTCCGGACTTGATTACAATCAATTCAAGAAGTGCAACGTGTTTTCGGATTTGATGGCAGTCAAGTCCGGAAGTGCAATATGTTTTCGGACTTGATTGCAATCAAGTCCAGAAGTGAAAAGTGTTTTTGGATTTGATCGCAATCAAGTCCAGAAGTCCAAAGTGTTTCTGGACTTGGTAAGGACTTGAGTATCTCAGGAACTCAACTATTCGCAACCCTAGTAAGGACAAATAAGTATTTTAAAATGTTTGAATTGGAAAAGTTTTAAAAATACGTCACTATTGGCGCTTGCTGTGAAATAGTTATAGTTATAATCTTGTGAATATTAATAGTACATTATGACACTGGTATGGAACCTTTCGCACGAGTTTCATACAGTATTTTATACTACGAGAGCTTAAAAATCATGTCAAAGTTGCGATTTTTAGGTTAGAGTGGTATAAATACAATATAAGATACGACTTAAACACTGTAAATCTTTTTCTTTTAATGCATGTACAAAATCGAATTCCCCTCTGGTACCTGACCTTATCCAAATATTATTGAAAACATTATTTTCAATCTGATACGAGATCTGATTATAAAACACACCACACTATTACTTTTATACAAGACATATTAATCTTGTTCTACAAATAAAACAGCCGGCCAGATACTCCACATAGAAAAACAATCCAATCTCCATCATCTACAAAAGAAGTTGCCTCGTCACGCCCTACATACACTGTCATCCCTCGCCTCAACTTTTTTCCTTTTCCAATGAAAGCATAAGGAGCCAGTTGTATGTATAGAGTGCACATCGGCCTCCCATCATCCTACCACTCCAGAAGGGCCAACGACGATTGACACACGCGCCAATTCAATGGGAAATAATTTTCTGGCCACGCGCGCAGAAATCCCGGGGAGAGATTAACGCGCGCGACACGCGGCCGGTCGGTGAGTGCGCCGCAGTCTTTTTCCTCACGGGCGGGATTTTGATGGATGTCGGGCACGTGACTGTAGCTCGCTTCGCGCACTTGCCTTTCCGCGATGGTCCGATTATCGGTGGTCGGGGACTCGATGGGGGAGTGGAAGAGAGACGTTATATTTTCTTTTTGTGTACATAGCGAAATAAATCGTCTTTATCGCGGTGCGTGCGGCTGGTTCGAAGATGATCGACGACGGCGCGATTCGGTATCTCGAGTCTTTTATCGATGGAAAATCTTTGTAAGTGTTTATGTATTAGGTAATTGGGAATTAGGAGACGTATTGTTGGGCCGATTCACAACAGAAGATTATCTCTCTGAATCAACTAATATTGTACATTTATTGGTTGTTAATCTTTATTTCCTGTCTAACTTTATCTGTGAGATTTATTTATTAGTCGTCGAACTATTCTTGGAACTATTTTGCACTCTTTCACTCGGAAATCAATTCATCATAATTTATTACAACTGATATTATTGTCATAAATATATTGTCTATAAACAGATTATTGTCCTATTCTCTTGACATTCAAATTAAAAATATCTTGCCCATAATCAATAATTTGCTCGAAACCAAACGAAAATTTTCGCTCCACAATATTAAATATATTGCTTCGTTAGTCGTCTAAAAAATACAAGCTATACGAAAATTACACATAGCCTATCGAAAAAACTTTTCCCGCTTTTAATCCGCACGAAAGATTTCTTGAAGCTCGCCCAAAGTATATATACACATCAAAAGCAGGTCGTGCAAATTTCATGCCTCCTCCTCGCAATAAAAAAACCACCGTACTATATACACCAGCATCTTCCAAAGAAACTTTAAAGACTCTCTCCCCGAAATCAGAGAGGCCTGTATATAGAAGCGCATAGCACAAAGGATCGCGAAAACGAGGGCAGCGCTTCTCGAGTATATAGCCGTATATATATACACACACACATACACACACACACACACACACACACACACATTATATAGCTCGAACGACGCGGCGCGGATGTAGGTACCAGCAGTTTCAGGAGGGAATGACCTCCTTAATCTCAATTATCCTCGCGCTCGCGCTCGCTCCCGTCGTTAAGTCCGGAATAATTAAAGCGGAAAACTGCGCGGAGAACTCCCCGGAGCGTTGTACTCTCTCTCCTCTCTCTTTCTCGCGTATAATCCGGATCGCTCCCAGGCTTGCGCCTTCCCTCGGGGGTGCGAGCGCGCGCGCGATCTTCCCGTCGTCTCGCGACCCTGAACTCCACAGGCGAAAATCAAGATCGCCGATTGGAGGGTAGATCGTTATCGGGAGATACTCGTGGAAATTGAAAAATCTACTCTGCACGTTTAGGGCTGGATCATTCGTGAATTATCAATATACCGACGCGACGCCCTTTGCGTGGGGGATGCAGTGCGCGTATGTGTAATAATATACGGTTTGTCCAGTGGTTTGATGGTTATCTCGTTTGTGTATTCGTCGGTCGTCTGCGAAATTGCCCTTTCCCGCCGATTGCCCTGGTGTGTTACATCTTTCATTGGCAAACGAATCAGCTCCATATGTTTGGGCTGGGGATGGACTGTCGGTTGCACTTAAAATACAATGACGAGTATTGACGTTATAATAGGGTTGTTTTTACTACAATTTTACAATGATCAGTTATGTGGCTTTTAGTGTTTACGTAATATTAACTGGTGTAATATTAATGGACGATTCGGAGTGGTATAACAGTCATGAATTGATTAGAGCAATCATTTGAAAAGAATTATCGCGGAGCAATGTTTACGCTTAAAAAAAGTAATTGTAAAAATGTAACAACCGACTTTGCAAGAAGTCATCTCATCAGGAATGAATGGAAAACAAACACCGTAATATGGCAGAACAAGAGGATAATGCCCAATAGTTACCAATTAATTTATAATGTCACCCTTTTTAATTGTGTATAGAAATATTTGTCACATTGACGTGTTATATTGATATTTTGAAGTATTATACTAACGTTAATTTATTTATTACAAATGTAATAGTAATTTTCATATTTCAAGTTGTACTAAATATTCTATAATAATGTAAATACTTACTCTAACAAAATAAAAGACGAAAGAAATCTGGTAAAAAGTTATTCTTACTTTCTTTTACTTGCAATTTATATTGCGTACTAGGTATATACTTATAGGAACCTATAGGTTCGAGATGATGCCGACCACTCGTGTTCATCCATATCATAAAAATTATCACAATTTCCCTGGTAGAAATTCATCTATATGAAATGGCCAAGAAGTTAGAATATAGCTAGTAAAACTGGCTAATTAATGGCTATGATGAAACGATTTTTCGACCATTATTTGCCTATTTCTTAGATTTACGACACAACAAAATATTCGTATTTGATTTTCTTACTAATTCTATCGTATATGAAAGAGCATTAAAGTGCATTGGATGACTTACCAAAATATAAATAACATTAACTAAAAAATCATTTGGTGTACTCCTTCTATGATAATTCAGTAACACTTTTATTTCTCCATCTGATTCTGTCTTTCTAATTCCTTGTCATAATAGCAAGCCTTCTGCTAGCCATTTCCAGACTAAAAAAGACTGATTAGTTTTAATACCTTTATATAGTTAAAAACAAAGCTTGTGCTTGTCTTTGCAAATCTCATTCTATTTATCAATCTATTAAATGGCCATATAATAGGGGAAAAAGCGTTTCACCGGAAGCTAGAAACTGGACAAGATAAATTCCCATTTTATAGCAAGTTTCTAAAATAAATAGTCAGTTACTAGTTATAAAATGTTTTGGATTTCCACTAAGGTTTCAGGAATTTTAACTATCAAAATAGATAATATAATAACTAGAATCACTAATTACTCAATATTTTATTGTATCGTATGCTTTTCTAATAGATTTTACTAATAAGTTGACCAGAATATTTACTTATAGAAAGTAAATATTTTCAGTGACTTGCATTGTTACTGACCGCATTAACTAGGATTATCTTTTATCTTGAGTGATAAAGCTAATCTCTGTTTCTTTCCCTTTTCTCCTTATATAACTTCATGAATTCAGAACAGGACAGTACTCTGCTCTCCCCTCTACTCTCGACGAATCACGACAATAGAACAATTTTAACAAATTAAAAATGAAAACGCCAAGAGCGGGACAAACATTTCTCGGTGTACCCAAGTTCGAGGAATCCTACTACACAGTCGCCGTAATACACACACACACACACACGAGTTATAAACCAAATACAAGACCCAGTCGTCAAACAGGCGCGCTCGCGTTCTTTGCGCTGGGTAATCAACGATAATGCTTTCGTGTGTCAAGCCTCGCGCTGTATTTACGCCACGCATGATAGCCACGATAATAACTTCCCTCGGGAAGCTCTCTCTCTCCCTCTCTTTCTCTTGCTCTCGACGTCAGAACGTAATCCAGCGCACGCGTGCTTCCGCCTCTGCAGGCATACCCACTGCGTGCATGCGTTTACTTGCCTCCCCTACGAAAGTGTCCGGTTGGTAACCTCGTTAGGACGAAGCTGCGTTGCGGTAATCCCTGGAAAGATCATTAGCGAAAAGATTTGGCCCGGGAGTCTTTGAGTCTGCGATTTATCATGATGAATTTGAGAAATTCGATTGACGTTCGATTGTTCATATATAACAGTTTTATTATGACTGGTGTGGTTATTGGATAACCTGGATGGTTATTATTTATAAAAACTGCATTGAAACGCCGTAAAATGTTTTTAATGGTTAATTCAGTTTAAAATCTGGCTATACTGAAATGTTTACGAAAATAAATAGCGATAATTCTGTTAAGAATAATTTCTAGAATTTAAGTAACGCTTTCAACAGAAAGTAGAAATAAGAGTATGACTATAAAATCACATGGTGTCTTCACTTTCAGTAAACAATGTAAAGAACAATGAATCATATTATTTTAGCTTCGAATCATTGAATAATTTATTCCCGCAAGTAGGACTAGCCACTTGTTGTGCGGCCGAAATCGTTTATTAATGAAAAAAGAATTTAATCTTGCGAGGCAAGATTTTGAGAGGGTCGTATCGAGGCGCAAAACCCTCGCGCTAAATTAGTGCAGCTATAAACTTTGCATAATTACGAAATTGCTCCGGCGCGAGAAACAGGGGCCTGCGTAAGCATGTCATTTCGGCAAGGATCCACGCTTCACGTTCGTTTAATGCGATTACGACGTCGTCCTTATTAATTGTGTTTTCTCGTGCTTCGCGAGCGGATCAATTTTATGATTTTGGGGAAAAACAAGAGGGAAAGAATATTGTTCGTAAATTGTTGGAAAATTTTCAATGGTGAATTACGGTTACATTAGAGTATTTTTAAAACTACTAATATAGAAAGGCTAATAATGTTTATGACAAGTGACATGCGACATCCATCGTAAATTATTCTTCCATAAAAAGCTGCTGCGTACATCGCAGTAAAAGGTTATCGCGAATCTGAATCATCACGCAACTTTTGCAGAAACAGCATAATGCATTGGGATATAGAGTATTTTTGCTTACAAGTTTTGTGACCCATTCGACAATCAAGTATGAAATATAATTCATTTGACTTAATTACCAAGTGCATGTGTCACAGATTTTTATTAAACTGTCTTCTGTTCGATTATTTTTGCGTGTATAAGAAGGACCGCAGCGCCGGTCTGTCAGCTCAGTAAGTCGTCACTGTGCCCGTATAACCTTTGATGGTAATAAAGTCTTTTTCACCTCCAATCCTCCCGAGTTCGTGCCTTATTTATCCCGATTTTACGACAAACTAACAAGGAAAAATAACAAGGAAAAATAAAACGTTTTCCTATCCTCACACCATGTAACACTCAAAACAGTGACAGTATCGAACACATCAAAGTTTGTAGGCTTTCAGACTTTAGAACGACTTCTGGCTTCCGCGGAACCTCCTCCCGCACACACGCACAGATCATTTCGGCAAGCATCTGACATCATTCGTCCCATTCAATCCGCAGACGTGGAAAACAATAGAACAACGTGGGCGCAGCAGGTCAACGCGATTCTCTCGGTGACTTTTCAAAAGCCAAAGGTGCCGAACACACAGATGTGTAGCCTCGTGAGAGCTTAACAGCCGGGGCGGGGGCGTCGAATCGAGTGGCGCGTATATATAGCGGCATTGTCGAAATCACGAAAGAAAGAGAAAGAAAGAGAGAATCCGCGTCTCTCCGTTCCGCTCGATACACCCACACAGGCACACGCGTGCATATCCGTATAACCTACAAAAGTCGTGCAGGATATATGGAGCAGAGCGCGTATATATATATAGTATATATATAAACTCCCTCTTTCGCTCTCTCTCTCTCTCTCGCTCTCCCCCGATTCCATCCGTCCGCCTTCTGCGCCTCCCTTTTTCTCGCTCGCTCGTCGCTGCTGTCGCCGTTCTAATCAACGGATGCGTGTACCTATTAGGGCCGCTTATTGTGCGTGGGTGTACGCCGGAATACACACCACTGGCGTATAAGATCCGTCGCTCTCGCTCTCGCTTTTTCCCCTTTTGCAACCTGCCCCTGCGTTATATACGCGCGCGGCGATGCGGAGGGCGTCGTGTGCTCTCTCTTCTCTCTCTTTCTCTCTCTCTTGACAATGTGCCCCTCCAGGGCGACGAGCGAAGGGTGATTTTCACCAAGCTCGATCTCTCTCTCCCTCTCTCTCTCTCGCTTGTCACTCGTCACGTCCGGTTATGCCTGACTTCTTTTTGTTCGCGCGCGCGCTCGGAACGCCATGCAGTCGGAGCATGCTCTTCGTTTTTTTCCGTCCCGTTCGCTCGGGCTTTCGATGTAAGCACGTAAGAGACGGGTAATGCGGGTATATGTACAGTGGTTGTTGAACATACGATGGCTTTGTATCAATGTTATCGATCTTGTCGGAGATTATCGTGATTGTGTGGATTGTAAAGTTGCGTCGAGTTTTTTTCTTTTAGGGGTGAATTACATGGCTGTCAGTTTGACACCTGTTCCTCGAGTTGCGTATGTACTTTCTTCTGTTGAATTGTTGTTCTATTGTTTTATTATTTAAAAAAAAAGAAAAAGCAAGGAAAAATATACCGTTGTAGAATCTGTTAAATCACTCTCTTCACAAAAGGTATCAAGATGAAACTCATATATAATACGATTTTTTTGGAAGACAATGAATCGTAAAACCAAAGCCGGCAAGGTCTCTTGAGGTTTTGAAATCCCGAACTTTATAGGTAAGCCGGCGTTGAATGACTAGGTTGAATTTTTAGAATTAATGATCGTTAACTTCATCTATAACGATTAATCAACGATTTCCAGGATGGACATATCGCTTTTGAATAAAAAGTACACTATCACGATACACCCAAGACGAATGCATGTATAAAAATTTTTTAAAAATTCCCATACTTTTAATTTCGAAATGAATTAATCCGAGACACTCAAGATCACAATAAACACTATCTTTCCAGCAAGTATGTTTGCACTATGTCCTTCACGTTCGTCAACAAACAACTATACTGTCACACACTCCGGCATTACACACGGGCGATACCATCATCGGCTCCCAAAGCAAATAGTCGACTAATACAACCCGCTCCTCAAATTGAATATTACACCCCCGAGTGGCTCTCTCTCTCTCTCCTCGCTAATGTAAGCGATAGCATCACATTATCGCCGCCGGCGGCGGCAACGGCGGCACCCCAAACAATCGCGCATCCACCTTTGTCGCTTCCCTCGCACCACCCCCCACGTATACGCGTACCGCGTTGCGTCAGCATACGCATCCTGCTTTGGCTTTGACGCGCCCATCTCGCGTAAAGAGCGCGATAAGCCGTCTACCTATATATAATACAGCTCTACACGTAGCGTACAGACACACGTACGTATAGAGGTAAGTAACAGTGCATGCGGGGGGCTCGTTGGCTCGCCGATCAGGACGTTAAACGGGGGCCAGACGCGCAGCTATCTTCCAGGATCGCGCATCTGCCGCGCGTGCGTATTTCGGGTGAATCACGCGCGGGGAGAGTAGCGTAGGTGCACGCGCGCGTGTCTGCCGGTCAGCTGCGAAGGAATATCGAGACTGGGCTGCACGGAAAGGTCGTTATATAGGCTCGGAGAGTGCTTCGGTGATCGTTATTATACGTGCGGTGGCGGTGCTAGTGGTGGGTTTGCCCTATGCGCTCTTCTTTTCGGCTCGGCCTGACGTTGTATAAGCCGAGCGCGGCTTGCCTTTTCTAATGATGATTTGTTGCGGTGGCGGGTGGTTATGGGGGAAGGGCAGAGGGCCTGGCGTTCGCTTTTTTTATACGGTCGAGGTGAAATTCTTGGTTTTGGGGTTTATTGGTTGAGAGATTTATATAGATTAGTAGGTATAATGTTGTAAAGGTTTGTTGAGTTTGAGCATTAGTTGTACGTTTGAATAACATTGAATTCCGAGGGTTTTAATTTTAAGATTAACCAAAAAGTTTTATTTTATAGAAGGATCAAATAGTACAATGGTATTACTTATGGATTAAATTAAATTACTCAGCAAATAAATAAAAAAGAAACGTTTTGGCGGCTTTAATGTAAAAGACCGGTATTTATAAAGCGACACCCGCGCGAGAACGATACACAGAGAAAAGAAAATCTGTACATTAAAAGTATACTTTTCTAACTATAAAATCCTGATGTTATTTGTGCCAAAGTATATATTTCTTAGTAGTTAACAATATTTCTTAATAATTAAGTAATATTCCTTAACAGTTAAGACGCAGGTTATTTGTTCAAATTTTCTACAATTTCAAAGACATGGTTTCTTAACTATTAGGAAATATTATTTATCTGTTAAAGAACATTCGTTTAATTGTCCGTATCCAAACGTCCGTTCATTTATAGTTAATGACGTTCCTTTAATGTAAAGATTTTCTTTTCTTTGTGTATAATATATAATTAAATAAAGTTTAAAGATTATTATTTTCGTTATTAAATTTAAAAACTCAAACTTTACACAACCTGATTAATATTCATAAAACCATCCCTAATATTTAGAAATCAGCGAAATAATTTCCACTGCCACTTGAAGATTCATAACTCCCTCGTCCCCGGAGAACTCAGCACGCGCGCGACCCTTTCAAAGCTAACGGGACGTTATTTACAGACTGCGGTTCGCTCTCTACTGTGCGCACACGCCCTTCAATATCGCTGTTTGATCTTATTATTTCATTGCGCGCGCGCGGCCATAACTAAAACAGCCGCTCGGTCCCTGTTATATTTGCCGATGCGGGACGCGCCGCGTTAATATATATATGCGGATTGAAGATTTTCGCCGAGCGCGCAGACATTCTACTATACTGGCGGAGGGAGTTTTTCGAAAATATAACCCGTGGGCGAGCGGACGCGCCTGGCAAAAAGAGAGCAGTGGCGAAATTTGAAATTCAGCCGGCGGCCTGTTGGTACAAGACCTGTTTGCTCTGAAATCCCCCGTCTGATCGGTTCGATCGCTCTCGCGCGCAATTTTACAGAGCGCGAGGTCGCTCCCTGCCTCCGGTTTCGCTCTCGTTCCTTCTCGCTTCTCTGCGCGAGAGTCAATGTTTGCTCTGGTTAATAAATAATAGCGCGCCTTGGAAAATTCACGATATATATGACAGGGCGAAAATATTGACAATTTCGTAACGAATTGTTCGAGGGGTGTATGTGCGCGCACGCGCGGAGAATGGTCTCGCGGTTTGCATTTATAGACGTAGAGTTTACGCGAAATCTTTTGTTGATTCGTTAGAATCGCCTGGTGTGTAACGTATTTCATTTGTCGAGTACGATGAAGCTGCAGCGAATGTAAACAGTGTTGTGCCATAATCGTAACGTATGAATAAAATTAGTCTGAGGAATTATAACTTTATTATTTAACCTCTTAACTGGCAATGGATCATATATGTAAAAAAAAAGTCGTGCCAAATCTGGCAATGGATCATGTATATGTACATATTTGAATAACTTTTGCAATTCTCAACGAATTTTGACAAAACTTGGTATACAACTGTTTTTGAGATCGCTGAATCTGAATCTGACATCAGAATTATTATTTACGGCTACCAGTTTTGGCACGAAAAGTTGTAAAAATCGCACCAGTTAAGGGGTTAATAACAAAAAAAAATTATTTTATTACCTAACGCATTTCAATTACTTTATATAAAATGTAAAACGCAAGTATTTGCTTATATGGCTTCCCTTATTATAAAGCAAATTGTGTGCTTCTATGCACTTCAAAAAGCTCTCATTCTTTGATTTCAATATTACACAAATACACTTGCAGCGACAAGATTGCACAAAGTCAATCCACAAGAGATCTCGAGAAAAAGTGCTCAAGATCACATTCACCGCTATGTCTTTCTTCCCATACATATCTGTATACTCACGCACTCGAACGTTAATCTCCCAGGAAATAACGAAAGCTGCGCCGTCACGTGCCTCCTTATACCACACCCTTCTTCTCCACCCCCATATTTCTCTCTTCCTCGTTCTCTTGCACACACGAGTGTTTGCATCGATTACGACTCTCTATACGCGTCTTCCGCTCTCCTCGGGATCACGGGCCGCAAAGCAAACGGATTCGCTAAGCGAGTTACGTGCTGTACGCTGCACGGCGGTGGCCGCGACCGCGGGGGCAAACATTGACTTGTTCAATCATTTCGATCCCCTCCTCCTCCCTCTGCCCCTCGTTCGCTCGCTAGGCTGTCGTCGCGCGCCCGCGCGCAAAGAGCCAAAGTCAGAGAGGGGGAGAAGCGCGCTCGCCATCTGTCCCTTTGGCGCGAGGGCTGGAAATTGAAACGAAAATAGAACGCTGCTGCTGCTCGCTACGTGTGCGCATACAGATATATATATACACAGGAGTGGAGAGTACGTTATAGGGTGAAAGGGGTGTCAATGAGGGTTATTAGAGGACGATATGTGTGCGTATGTGTTTTTTTTTGACGGCGGCTGGCTTTCCACGGTGAGCTCTTTATCGGGCCCTCGATCCTGCGGACGCGGGCGCGCGCGAGGTTTGGTGATCGTGATTTCGAATACTTGCTTTTGGTCATTACGGTGAAGGGAGAGAGAAGGGGTCGCGCGCTGAATGGGATCGGTGATCGCATTGTTTGGCCAATTTGGGACTTTCGGAGAATGAATTACTGCTAAGTAATTGTTTTAAGTGATTTATATCCCTGCAGGAGAGTATAACTTGTGAGCAGTATAAGTCAAGCAGGGTGTAAATACTTTTAGATGTGGGTAGTGGATCTTTCAATGATGAGATATAAGAATATAATAAACTTAAGCTAAATATAAAAACGTGTAGATATATATCTTTTGTGAAAAACCGTTCTCCCATAAAATTTCAGTACAAATTGGATGATGAAGCCCTTGAAATGGTTAGCTGCATAAGAGATCTTAGGTTCTTAATAGATAACAAACTGCAGTTCACGGAGTACATTGAACATATAATAAACAAGGCAAATAGGGTACTAGGATTTATTTGTACTGACAAGGAGAGTGCACACCCTCCGGGAAACGGATTTTTGTAGGCATTGGAAAGTCGATTTCTGGTGTTTAAAAATGAAACACAGTACTCACATTTCCGTCAAATGGGCCCTTTTTCTTTAGATATGAGTGCAATCTCATCTCAAATATCCTCAAATTTCGTTAAAAAAGTATGTCTATTCTATTGACTGTCACATTGCAAGTATTGAAGATACGAAAACGAGGAAAAAAATTCTAAAAGTAGACAGTAAAAGCTAAAATTTAAGCTCTGATTTGTTTGAATATTGATTTTTCAGGAAATTATAAGCAATCAAAGATAGCGTAAAAATATGATTAAAAATACGATCTGTTTAATCGCTTAAAAGACAATTTTTTAACCATTTTCTTACGCTATCTTTGATTGCTTATAATTCTTGAAAAATCAATATTTTTTAAACAAATCAGAGTTTAAATTTTAGCTTTTACTGTCTACTTTTAGAATTTTTTTTCCTCGTTTTCGTATCTTAAATACTTGCAATGTGACAGTCCATAGAAGAGACATCATTTTTTAACGAAATAGAGGGTATTTGAGATCAGATTACCCATATTTCAAGAAAAAGGGCCCTCTCCTTGTGAGTTCAGAAATATCTCGACTCTGAGAAATCTATACTTATATCCCTGTAGTATGCCCTGTATTGAAGTTTGCCTCACCCATCTGGTCTCCGTATAAAAAACACTTTAGTCAATCTATTGAACAAGTAAATCACAAATTTTTAAGATACATGGCATTTAGATTCAAATAGTATATTGTATACCTAGGGCGTAAAGTGAGCCTTTTTAGACCGAGTGTGGAGTTTGCAGTACAAGTCGTAGGTGAGCTAGCACGAGCCAAAAGCGAGTGTGTTTTGCGAACCGAAGACGAGTACTGCAAACACACGAGGTCAAAAGGCCCACTAAGCCCTAGGTGCAGACCATATTTTTTGTGAGTCATGTATTGATTTTCGGCATTTTTGAACCTAAAAAGCAAGGCTAAATTGAGTTTTGCGATTTTACGGAATTTTAGAGTAGCGGGTGCAAATGGATTTTTTTGCGCCAGCCGGGCGCGAATGGATCTTTTTGCGTCCGCTGGGCACACAAGGCTGGCGCAACTGGATTTTTTTATCGCAAACAAAAATACCTTTTAATAAATTCTCATATGATTACCAAGATCTCTATACGAGAAATACAATATTTTTCCACTAAATAAGGTGCATTGTTATTATAATGACTTACTAGTCTCTTTTAGGATTAGGAGTATGGTTTTACACAAAGAACATATGAAGTTACTTGGGAACAAACTTGTGATACATCAATCTCAGTATGTCACGGAGACATATGAACAATTTTGTCCTCTTGAAATATAAATCAGAACTGGCGCCAAATTCAGCAATTTGTATAGATGCTTGGCTCTGTGGAGCTCAATGCCAAAATACGGTATTGAATTCTGCAAACGGTACTTTGTTCAAAATTTTAGACAAAAGATATGTTTTTAATGTTGATATTAAGATAGAAGAATTGTTATAAATAATCATTAATATTATACTATAAATATATAATTAATATTGTATACTTTGTAATAGGCCGTATGGTCTGTGATGATATTTGAATAAATAAATATACAAATTTTTGTACGCGTCTATTTGAAATAAGAAATAATAATAATAATATACACATATTACATTATTACTACATCATAATTCATTTATCCATATTAAAATTGTCCCGTGACATTGTATAGCTCTATTCTAAGACATCTATACTCATACGACCATCGATTGTCCTTCGACAGCGAAAATCTCGTCGGAGCCCCCGGACGACGGCGAACGGTTTCCGCGCGGCGTATAAATCGCCTTTATCGGCGGGCCCTCGTCTATTTTCCTCGCTCGCACAATGACCAGTACAGTGGCCGAGGAAGCCCGAGAACTTCCAGCGCCTAGAAAGAATGGCGAGATATCGCGGAGGGCAGGGCTGGGCTGCAGGGGCTTCGGCGAGCGCGCGGATCAGCCGCAGCGCAGAAGCGAAACGAAAAACTATAACGCACGGCCGGCTGCCTAATGCCTTATTATTAAAAAGTTCGCGGCGGGGCCGGTCGGTTGATTAAACTCCCTCGCGATCGACTGGCTGCGCGCTGATTTTCGACTGAAATCCCAGCAGAGCGGCTCAATGCGCCGATTAATAAAGGGATACCGTGTATTCATTCTCTCTTCTTTTTTTTTGCTCGCACGAGCGTGCGGAGGCTGTTGCGAATTGTTGCGGTGCTTGCGGGTATTGTACTTTTTTTGGGATAGAGGAGGCTTTGGGTTTTTTTGGGGGGGAGAGGTGACTGGTATTGGTATAATTATTATGATTTGTGAAGAGGATGCGTTGAATTGGGAAGGAGGTTGCGATGGTTCGGTTGGATCGAATTTTCAGTTCGATATGTGGCACGTTAGGTAACATTGGGATCTTTTTATTAGAAATTTTTGTTAGAGCACAGAACAACTTAGAAGATGATTCAATCTGTTATTCAATTAATGGCGTAAATATTTGTTAGAAATATTCTATTGTTTGCATTTATCTTTAAGTTATGTTACTAATTTGATGGATAGAATTTTCATTTCTTTATTCGATTCAGCGTCAAGCTATAAAGAATAATACGTATGCAGGATACAACAATACAATACTTTTTGTTTCATTATTCCCTGGTAGAAACATTAACCAATAGTTTACAATCGGTTGGCGAAATCGGAATGAGTTCGCTAATGGCTTAACCAACTCTTGCTTTAAAATGCTACTAATTCGTCACAAAATGATGGTTCGCTTAGCCAACAGTTGAACTAATCGTTGGTTTAAAAATTTTATAAATTTACGTACTGAGTTAATGAGCCATTGGCCTACAGATCCTTAATTTTCAAAATTACTAAAATAATAAATTATTCATTTCGTGTACAATAAAAATAATCAAATTAAAAATAATAATGCTATACCGACAGTGTGAAAAAAAAATTTTTTATGGCAAATGAATGTTTTATACATATTAAGAGTTTAAACATTTTGAGGTTAAATATATTTTTGTAAAAATTTTGATATTACAAATGACACTTCTTTTGTTTTTGAAATGTTATATTTGCTCTTTTGCCGAACTGCTGGTTAACCGTTGGTTTACACTTGTTCTAACCGTTGGCTAAAAAAATGACCGTACAATTACTTTACCAGCCATTTTCGTTAGCTTATTTTCTACCAGAGTGATAGTGGTTAGTTTTATTAATCTTATCTTTTTTAAACTATGAAAAAATTATGACTTTATCAATTATGCACATTTTATTAGCAAACTTCGATTGTCAAACCATATACAAGTCTTGTTTCCTAAGAATCAAGCATCACCAAGCAACATCAAGAATCAAGAACCGAACCATATAGTATTTTGCTCATAAAAAAAAAAAACGAGGAGGCGTTCGTAGGCGTTTTCGAACGCACAATACTAGCGGAAAACATTTCAATCTAACCTCCCACGACGCTGACGCGTGTTTACATTTAATGAGCACGCGGCGCAACAAAGGCCCAACCAAAAAGAGTGCAAAAGCGCATAAAGACCGGAGGTGAGCGCGTGTGGGGTGAGAGTATATACAGTTAGTACTCGAGCGTGATGATGCGCTCTATAGCGACTTGAAAGCTCGAGTACCGGTCACGTGGCGGCTCGTGTCGGCCGGTCACGGTTTTGTCGTGCTCGCTTAGCGCCTTTTCTACGCGCGGCCTATTCGGCTGCGGTAAAAGCATGGGCGTTTCCTCTTCCGCCGACACACGAGCATATTACACAGCGGGGTATACGAGGCCGTGGTGCCGCATGAGAAACGAATATTTGCCGCGTCGCGCGGTGATAATCCGGAGGATATACACGCGGTTCGACCGGATAATCGACGTGTCATTGTTGCGTAATAGTTGTAGTACCGGTTTTTACGAGGATTAGTTTCTTTTCTTTTTTTAATTTGTAGTAACTGTAAAGTTTTCGGGGAAGAGGAGATGATTAAAAATGTCATGGGTCCGAAGTTTGCATATCATTGGAATGCAATAAAATAATTTTTTACGATTGATTAAAGTTGTTAAACAATGGAAATGTTATGTAAACCTTTGTTATAAAGCTATTTTATAATATAAAACACTAAATCTACACGCAAAATTAATATTAATTAGTATATAAATTGGAAGTAAAATGATTTTTTTTTTTATTTCGTTGCACTCCAACGTTTCAACTTTTTACACATTGTATTTGAAAGTCATGACGTTTTGCTACTGTAAGTTACGCGAATAAACCATAGCATATTTTCAAGCATAAGATAAAGCGAAAAAGCTGTCTTCGAAAATTATGCACATAATTCACGAGATTATCGAATAAATTATTGTATACCACTTAACATCCCTCACTTTCAACGAGATCCACCGTCTAGACCACAATGGAATATGGAACAAGCTCGAAACTACTGTCGAGTCATTCGCGCGCGTAGATTTTTGCAAAAAGCACACGCGCTTACATATAGCCACGCGCGCGCGCGCGCATAAAGGCTATAGACTCACCTCCGCATCGGTCGGTACCACAATGGGGCAAAAGTCAACGTCCTAGATTTTCCTCGCTCTCAATAATAGTTTGCCCGGCTTAATAGATACATAAAGCTGCCCACGGTGTCTAGAACAACGACAAAGGATCTCCTCTCTCTCTCTCTCACTCGACGCTATCCAGGCGCGCGGGCGATGCTTTTCAGTTTCGTTTGGAGTATAATACACGCGCTCGGCCGCGCCATTGTAGGCAAAATAGCTTAGGCCCCCCCTTGGCACAATACCTGCCGCGTCGAGGGGGGTGGAATCGAGACCCCGCGGAGAGAGCTACGCGCGCAAACAAGCGCGAGAGCTGTATAGCGCCGGCCGCGCTGCATATATATACGCGAGCGCGGAATTTATGATGCCGATACATTGTCGCGCGGGGTTGCATGGCGTATACTATGAGTGCGTATGCGCGCGTGCGTGGAGAGTGAGGTATACGCATATAAAAACGGCGCTGTAGCGCGGACTGGCGGCGCCGAATTGTCCGTGTAGGAAGCTGCACGGGCTATAGATGTGTCCGGGTGCGGGTTCGGGATGTGAGATGAGGGATTTCCAAATCGATGGTTCGGTGTTGATTGTCGAATGCTCTTTCCTGCGAACTTGGCGGGAGTCCGTGATTCGGGTTTTCTATATATTTGCTTCCAATAACTTCTGTCAAAATTTGAATGTGTGCAGTGCGTTAAAGAGTTGATCTGTAGTGTAGCAACGGCAATAGCAGTTTTTGGATTTTTGTTTCTTACAGAAATGAATATGAGAACGTTGTGAAACATGAAGATTCGCGAATTCAAAGAGAGTTTCGAAAGTCGTCTTACGATTGAATTAATTTACGGTAAAAAAAAATAATCAAGTTATTAAAGATCAATTTATTTTTTGTTATATTTACCCTATTTTTTTAATTTATTTATACCACTCTAACCTCAAAATCACAACTTTGATATGATTTTTCGGCGCTCGTGGTATAAAATACCGTTCGAAACTAGTGCGTAAGTCGATTATTTAGGTGGTGTGACTTTTTCGCACTCGCTTCGCTCGTGCAAAAAGTCACATCAGCTAAATAATCGACTTCCCTACCCGTGTCGAAATCGACGCCTCCTATTCATATAAGGCTAACTCGCGCAACAACGCTATAAAAAGCCAATTCAAAATTACATGCAATATAAGTCCAATTCAAAAATCCGTGCAACAAAATGCCAATTCACGCGCTCGTCCATACAATGCCAATTCACACGCCAATGCGATATGATCCCAACTGGCGCGCCAATGCAATATAATTCCCAGGCGAACGTCAATGCAATATAATTCCAGCGCAAAGAGCAAAATAATAACAAAGTTCCGATTAGGAGATTTTAAATCCAAGTAGCCGGGGGATACGAGGTGCACGTATACAGAATAATTACGCTGATGAGCGATAATAAACCATACGATTATTTAAACAATTTTAACCCCAAGTAGCTGGGGGAGACGAGTTGCACGTATACAGAAAAATTACGTAGACGAGCGATAATAAACCATACAATACGTCTAGCGATAAGAAACCATACAATATTACTCATCTACGAAGGCTCAACTCTTGGCAATATTCAGCATTCTTCAGCGTATATCGTACCGTAATCGCGCGTTCTTTGATTAAAGCACGAAATTGCGGCTGAAAATCATCTGCGAGAATTCGATTCCTGACGCCATTAAGCATGTAGGCGGGGGATGCGAGTGCCACGACTATACGGGAGCGCGTAAGAAGTGTATATCTGGCTAAATAATTATTTAAAGAATTCTTAAACCTAAATAGGCGGGGGATGCGAGTTTCACGGATATACGGAAGCTGATTAATTTTACTCCCGCGGAGCCTACACTATTTTTCCTCATATCGAGGACGAAAATGCCATGTTTCCGTTTCGGAGCCGGACGGGAAAGTAGCACTTTCGACAAGGTTACGGTGAAAAATAACTTGGTTCTGGGACTTGCGCTCTAGCCGGTGAGCTTTGCGTACGTGCATTATATTTATGAGAACGCAAAATTATTCAGCGGGACTCCTGCCACGATACCAGTACTTTCACTTAAACACAGCTCGCCATTGATAGCGCGACTCCTGTCACAGTAGCTATTCTCTCTTAGGTTGAGTAATTTTGCGTTCTCATAAATAATGCACGCACGCAAAGCTCACCGGCTAGAGCGCAAGTCCCAGAACCAAGTTATTTTTCACCGTAACCTTGTCGAAAGTGCTACTTTCCCACCCGGCTCCGAAACGGAAACATGGCATTTTCGTCCTCGATGTGAGGAAAAATAGTGTACGCTCCGCGGGAGTAAAATTAATCAGCTTCCGTATATCCGTGAAACTCGCATCCCCCGCCTATTGGGTTTAAGAATTCTTTAAATAATTATTTAGCCATGTATACACTTCTTACACGCTCCCGTATAGTCGTGGCACTCGCATCCCCCGCCTACTCCGGGTTAAGAATTGTTTAAATAATTATTTTGCGATGTAAACACGTCTGACACGCTTCCGTATATCCGTGAAACTCGCATCCCCCGCCTACTTGGGTTTAAGCATTATTTAAATAATTATTTAGCCATGTATATACGTCTGACACGCTTCCGTATATCCGTGGAACTCGCATCCCCCGCCTACTTAGGTTTAGAAATTAATTTATTAGATATCATGTCTGCGCGCCTTCACTTTCCTTCACAAAACTTGCTTCCCTTGCCTATTTCGGTTAAGAAATTCTTTGATTTATAATCTTATTTGTAGCCCGTCTACATACATCCACTTTTCTCCGGAAAACTTGCTTCCTCCGCCTATTTCGGTTTAGAAATTTATCGATTGACAATTTTATTGGTAGCCGTCGGCTCGCCTTCATTTTTTTGCATAGAACACGCTTCTCTCGTCTATATTTTTTTTTATTTAATTAAATGAATAGAATTAAATACTAAAGTATGGCTGGCTATAAGACCGATCGCCGAGATAGCTCCTTCTTGCACTGAACGCCGAGATAGCTCCTTTTTGCATTGGGCGCCGAGATAGCGCTCTTTTGAAATGAAGCTTGAGATAGCTCCTTTTTGCATTGAGCGCTGAGATAGAGCCTTTTTGAATTGTTGTTGAGATAGCTCTTTCTTGCTCTGGCCGCTGAGATAGCGCTTTATGAATAGGGGCCGTCGCATTGTTCACCTTTGAGCATCATTTTTGGTCAATAAAAAGCGCGAAGATGAGCCTGAGGCTCGTTCGCTTCGAGGCTTCGAGAGCTCGTCTCCTGGAAAAATTATGCTACTTTTACCCTGAAATCGCGTTTTCATTTCGTGAATAAAGCACGAAGACGCGTTTGAAACTGTCTACGAAGGCTGGATTCCTGATGATATTCATCTTTTTTTACCTTGAAACCGAGTTTTTCTTGTTAAAAGCGAGAACGTGCGTCTCAAACTTGTGTGTGAGGGCTCGACCTGGTGCGAGTGGGTTTTCTTTATCCGAGACGAGATTTATCTTTGGTTGAATGCCGAGAACACCCCTGGATCTTGTCTACGAGAGATCTAATATTAGCCCAGGTTAGTTTCCGTGATCCTGGACGTACATCTATTCCCTGTATACGTGGATCCCGTATCCCCCGGCTACTTGAGGTTAAAATTGTTTATATAATCGTATGGTTTATTGTTACTGGTATACGTAATTACGCTGCATACGTAGACTTCGTCTCTCTCGGCTACTTGGAGTTAACATTGTATAAATAATATTGTATGGTTTATTATCGCTCATCGTATTGTATGGTTTATTATCGCTCGTCTGCGTAATTACCCTGCTAACGTGGACCTCGTCTCCCCCAGCTACTTGGGGTTAAAATTGTTTAAATAATCGTATGGTTTATTATCGCTCGTCTGCGTAATTATTCTGTATACGTGCACCTCTTATCCCCCGGCTACTTGGATTTAAAATCTCCTAATCGGAACTTTGTTATTATTTTGCTCTTTGGGCTGGAATTATATCACATTAACGCTGGAGTTGGAATCATACTGCATTGGCGTTCGCCTGGGAATTATATTGCATTGGCGCGCCAGTTGGGATCATATCGCATTGGCGTGTGAATTGGCATTGTATGGACGGGCGCGTGAATTGGTATTTTGTTGCACGGATTTTTGAATTGGACTTGTATTGCATGTAATTTTGAATTGGCTTTTTATAGCGTTATTGCACGAGTTAGCCTTATATGAATAGGAGGCGTCGAAATGTACTATTCTCCTTAACGCGCCCGGTTTATCCGGGATTCAGCTATTCGATTAAATTTTTCGAAAAAATTGACTTAATACAATTATTTTTCCTTCCCTGTTTTGCAAATGTATAAAAAGTTTCAACTATGTATGTTTATAAACTGTTTTCCCGTTTTCTTAACTCTATTTGACTGTATTAAAAATTTTCATGAAAATTAAAAAATCGAGTGCATCAATTTTAAAACAAACACTACTACACCTATTAAAGGCTACGGTAGTCAAAGTACACAGTCGACTTGTTGAATTCGGTAATTTTCAATGAGCGGCAAGATACGTATAAGACGACGGCCGCCCTTCGACCGCGCACATGTGGGAAGTGCGAAAGAGCGGATAACTTATGCATTCGGTTTATGAACGCGACCGCAGCCGAGTGGTTCCCGAGGACGATAAAGTGCGGCGGCCGGGTAAGCGAATTCTTGCTCAACTCTCTCTCTCTATCCGCGTTTTCCCCGCGCTCGTGCGAAAGTCACATTTGGAAGCGCGCGCAGAGGTGACTATATATGTGCAAAAGACAAATGGGCCGAGGCGAGGAAAAAAACACGCCCGGGAGGGCAATTATCTTAATGGAGTCGTGCAGGACGCCGCGGCGAACTTTATATCGATTTACGGACATTCTATGTCTGCCTCTCTCTCTCTCTCTCTCTCTCTCTCTCTCTCTCTCTCTCTCTCTCTCTCTCTCTCTCTGTCTCTCTCTCTCTCTCTGTCTCTCCTTCTCTCTCTCTCTCTCTCTCTCTCTCTGTCGTCGCGATGCGCTTCGGTAGGGCATTTTTCATCGGTTTCAGAAGTGGATATTCTCTTTGACGTAGAAAATGATTAGACGAGAATTTATTAGTTTCAATTGGAGTATGATATTGTTTTAGTTCTGGTTTTGTTGTAAATGGTTAATACTGATGTTCACTTACTGTTAGTTGATATTTTTATTATTAAAAATTTTTTCAAAATATTGAAATATAGTGCACTTTGTACGATTAAACTGTACTATGAAAAAGTTGGCTTATAAAAAGTTCAATCAATTAAATTTCTCGATATTGTCATCATTTTGGCTGATCAATCTTCTAAATCGAAATTCAGTGTAATATATTTTATCGCGATAAAATACAGAAAATACATTAAGTATTAATGGCTGACAAGCTTTTTGCAATACTATTTTCCTTACTCGAAACGCAAATATAATCTTCCGAAGAAGCCAACCAGAATTCAAACATGCTCAATAGTTTGGCTATATATTATACTAGTTCGAGCTGCATAACGGTTATTATTAATGGAGAACCGCGCGTAAACATAGCCATAATACATCCGTTGCATTAAACATTCACATCCCCCGAATCGCTCTCGCGTGCTATATATTCACGAAGCTCTCAGCCTCGTTTTTCTCTTTCCCTTTTGCACACTCACGAGATCGATATATATAGGTCCCAGCCGGGTGAAAAGTTAAAACGAGTCCCATGTGCGAACAAATCGACAACAGGGCACATGCTACCTCCTCGATCAATCATCGACCTCGTCGATTCGTCGCCCGGTACATGCACGCGGAACAAGTGCGCGGCACGCGCGCGCCTCGATTCTTCGCCGCTGCCGCAGTTTTTCCGCTCTCTTTATCTCTGTCGAACGAATTGTGCTTTTCATCGTTTTACACGCACATAAAGGCAAGGGCCAGAGGCAGTCGCTCTCCTGCCGGAATGAACAATCCACTCGTCGGTCCACGTGTCGCGGCACGTGGCGGCGGTGCGGCGGGTGCGCATGAGGCACAACTGCCTCGCGGCGCCATGTGCTCTCTCTCTCTTCGAAATGTATGACCACTCACACCTCGCACGCGCGCAGCGTTGCAATCTCTCTCTCTTGTGTGCGCGCGTGCACGCTGCCCGCCCGTCCCGACTGACTGTTTCTCTTCGTTTTTGCACTTGGCTGGAAAAAATTTATGTCTGTAGCTATAGTAACGCGTGTATGAAAAGCTGTTTTGTCGTTTTGGTTCCGCGTTTTGTCGGGATTAATTTTGTAAAGGCCAGCGCGCGTGCGAGGGTAGCACAGGAGTGCGCGGGCACGTGTGTGTAGTCTCGTGTGTCAAGTGGGTTGTAAGTTTGATTTGACAACTAGGTGGTAGTAGGCGAGTGTCGGGCTTGTGTTTATGCTAATGTCGGAGCTGACTCCGGACGCGCACCTTTTTCAGGCTTCTTTATTTAAGGGCTTTGAGCGTGGTTTAACGCTTTGTTGCATTTGTTTGGAGTTCTGGTTCTGTGTCATTCGATATGAGCGTATAATGTATATTTTCGTATTATTGTTTGCTAACAATAAGAACATAAGGAAGCCGCGAATACGGTAATCAAGTTCAAAGATATATAAGCATAAGGGGAAATGTTTCGGAAAAATGTTATTTAATGTGATGAATTGTTTAATCAATTATTGTTTATTCGTTAAATGTATTTACATATTATTATTGATTCTATCATAATTAAATAATTATTTTTAATTTATTAATGATATTGTACAAACATTTCCCCATAATCTATGATTACATATTTGCCTTTTAGAGTTTGCTTATACACGACTCCCTCCTCTTCCAAAACACACACACACACACACACACACACACACACACACACACACACACACACACACACACACACACACACACACACACACACACACACACACACACACACACACACACACACACACACACACACACACACACACACAAATACACACGTTATGGATCCCTATTACACACTCTTAAAAATTTTACCCCTATTTTACATAAAATGTGTGTAAAATATGAATTTCCCTATTTTACGCAGTATTTGTGTACAATCGCCATTTTACACAAATATTTGTGTAAAATCCGAGGTATAATCACTGTTTTAAAATTTTAAATTTTACACAAAATATTTTGCACAAAATTTAAGTTACACAGGATTCATATTTTCAACCGTACATGTGTTATTATATATTCTTCAGAGGTTAAGGTGATGTCGGAGCCACGCTGATTGGTTGAAAATTTCCTAACCTCAAAAACTTTATATCATAAATAAAAAAAAGTGTACAATCGTAAAGCACAAAAATACGGTGATCGCGTGTTCTTGTTATAATAAGGAATGTTTATAAATGTTATACAGCACTTAATAATTTTTAGTTAAACCAAACAATGGGAAATACGAGGCGAGGTGTGGATGACGTTTCACATAGAAAATTGTAAGATGACCGTCACTTTTACGTAATTCCACGCGTCAACTTTAAGAATATTGCATTATATAAATTATTGAACATTTTGATTATTGAAAATGCTGTGATCCCGCGTTCTTTGCACGATAAAAAATCGTTAGCAACTTAATTTTCTGTATTACGAAGTAAATTTCGCGCGAACAATGGGAAATGCGACTCGAGGTGGAGGTCACCATCGGTAAAGTTCGCTCCTACATCCCCTTAAGACTATTTTTGAGTTCTATCACGTTCAGGTTAACCATTAATATTGAGTTCCAATATAAATAAAACCTAGCGTAATAACGCATCAAATAATAGTATATTATGCAACAAGAGCGTAAAATGCGATTTTACGCACTAGTGTGATCGCCGCGCACGAGTGCCCGGCGAAGCCCGATCATCATCATCATCATCAATCCACTGTATCATAAAGTGACATATTTTACGCACTCAAAGGCGTTCGAATTTTACGCACAGGGTTGCAAAAAATATTTTTGTGTCTCATATTCTATATACTTAATTCCGTTCACATTGCATAAATTATGCTGTAATCACATACTAGAAATCCACCTTTCAAAGTAAAACATGAATAAAGAACTAAAACTGCAATCATAATTTAAAATAAATACATTTCAATCGCATCAAAGTAGAACCGACAATTTTTAAAATTACGCTAAAAGAAGTAATCGAAAGTTCATTATAAAAACATTGATCCCCTATACATTTCGAACTGTTAACGATCCCTCTCGAGGCACATCAAAGATCAAACAAGCATCGACATATATTCCACAAGCCATCGATATATCTCTATCTGTATGTACCCGCATAATTCCACCTCAACGCGACAAGCGTCACTGCACAAGCCTGTATGTACATCTCTATATACTACATAAAGACGAGCGAGTGGCACTTGGCGCCCTTCTGTGTGCGATCCCTCGCGCGCACCTTCGCGCGGCGAAAGAACTCGAAAAAGCGAAAGAGTAACTCCCTACTAATCGCCCGCGGCAACAAAGCCATTGTCGGCGCGCGCGCGCGCAGTCAAGGGCCAACTGGCGACTGGACGGCACATATGGGGCTCTCTGCACTTTGTGCGCGCGTCCTCGAGTGCTTTTATGCGTGTACTCGAGAAGAGAGAGGAGCTTTTCGGGATGATACGCACTTCAAAGGCTAATAAACATCGCGATCATCCGGTGTAGCGCGCACATCACACGCTTTTATTCGACAGCAAGAAGAATGTGGGTATATGTATATATATGTTGTACGTATATAGGTACTCGACGTGTTGTCGCAGGGACGCGATAACATTCAGGACCTGCGAGTTGTCGGATGAGTTTCGTAAGAGGGGAAATTGAGATGAATGTAGTTTCGTGATTTGTTCTTGTTTCTAAAGGAGAGTGATATTTAATAGCTCAGTAGTTTTAAAGAGTCATTTGATGCTTTTCAGATGCTTGTTTGAACTGGACTTCACTGCGGAAAAGTCAGATATAAAAATAATATCATTATCAAATAAGTACAATCTTAGTTTTAAAAAAATGTCGAGTTTTCATAGTCATACAATGTTTCAAGTCACGATTTCAAGTCGAGTATTGTAGGTGCCTCGTAGCTAATCTTATCACTGACCGGTAATGGCTTACATTTGAGTTGATTCCCACCAGATAAACATAGAAAATTGCAATAATCTACTGAGACTATCTTGAACACTTGAAATGTTCGCGAAGTTCGAAGCACGTGTGTATAATATTAGGTATTATTGTTACGTCGCTTACTTTTACTAAAACGTTTGTGAAAGTATATTTTGAAAATAGATAAACCAGTGGTTTGAGGAAATTTAATGATTAATTACACTCAAAAGTTAAATCAGTGGTTTTTCCACTAATTCAACTTTAGAGAGTAATAAGGAAATTCATAAATATGTAAGTACGAATATGTATATGAATACAATTACTGCAAAAAATAGAATTTCAATTTTTCCAAATACTTCCAAAATTACAATTTTTGTGAACCCGCATTTATTTTGCAATTAATTAATGACGAAAAAATGATATTGGAAATACAAGAAGCATATTTTATCGTATGGTATAACGTATCTGCATTTCGAATAATTTTTTAAACGCGATTTCAAATTTGTATTTTAATTTGTTAGTTAATTAGTGTGCGTGCGTATGTGTGTGTGTGTGTGTGTGTGTGTGTGTGTGTGTGTGTGTGTGTGTGTGTGTGTGTGTGTGTGTGTGTGTGTGTTTATCGGGTTTCTTTACCAGTTTTAAATTTCTGAACAAATTTACAAAATATATATGCATAACATTTTCACTTCTTGATACTGATGAATTGATGAATGCTAAAAAGCGCCGCACAAAATATTTGTATTTATCTTTTTGCCTTTTCAGAATGAACACACAAAGTAAATTTTACTGCATCGTGTATTAAAAAAACTTGTTAAAATAATATCTCATATTGTATATACACATTATGAAATGCTGGCAGTATTGGTTTTAATATTGAAAAACAAAGCCAATCAACAAAAGATATTATACACCTTATTACCAGCTGATCCACTTCTCTTTCTCTCTAGGAAACACAAAATCGTTTAGTTCCCATCAAGGACCACTTAATCTCCGATCGCTCTCTCATCAAACACTCCAGCACAAAGGACCATGACGTTCTCTCTCTCTCTGTCTTTCGATGAGTAGCGCGACTCGAGGGAGCGAAGAACCGAAGCGTACCTTATACTATAACAAAAACTCACGCTCTCTTGCGCAATGCAAAAGTATATAGGCACGTGATTATTATACGCGGAGCAGTAAACAGGCTCTCACTCGCTCGCTCGCGAGAAACTCCCGGTCACGTGGCTGCGGTGGCGGCCAAGTGAGCCAGCCGCAGCGGTATATAGAGCCACCCTTTGGATCGATCCCGCAAAACGGCCGAGGGCTATATATATATACCCTCCTAGCTCCGCTCGACTTCTTCTTTCCCACGAGGAGGGATGGTGAGTCTCGGGTTACCTCGCGCGTGTCGGCCTAAACGATCGCTGCACATACAAGCGCGCCTATGTGCTTTATCCCGTGAGCTTCGTCGCGGTTTCGCGCGTGTGCTTTTCGGATTGAGAGCTCGAATCGTCCCGGAATTAGTTGGGTAAACGTGGATTGGAAACGTTGCATCATTTTGTATAGTTTATATAGGTATATAGGGTACGTTTAAAACTTATATACACCGTCATTGGATGTATTTTAGGTATATTAGTGAAAATAGCAAATGAATTTTGTGAAAAATTTTCGATGAAGGAGGCTTGGTTCCGCGGATCTGATGTCCGTGATTAACCACTGAGTTAACGTCGCAATGTCAGAAGCTGGAGTGCATCGCATCACGCTTCTTTATTGTAATGTGCAGTCGTAAGAGCTCGCATGTGGGAGAAAGCCCGTGACACAGGCAATAAATAGTACAGATAGATGTGGAGAATCTGTGGTTCCTAGATGCACCATATGTCGGTTACTATTTTATCAGCTACCTAGCGCGGAGCATAGTTCATAATTGATTTGTGGGATAATGGGAAGATCGCGAGTTTGAAGCTGTGACAAATTCCTGATTTAACGCACTGTATTATTGAAAGGATTCATTTATAGGTAAGGCATAGGCGAGGATTAAACTGGAAATCGAAGATTTATCATCTTCTAATAGATCTGTCGTAGGTATTAGAAAAAAAACCTTTATAAATAAATGTAACAACCCCCTGGTAGAAAATTAGTCATATTTTATAGCTAACGTGTTAATTAAATGGAAGCATTTTTAGCAAAAATCATAATGGAAAAATAATATAATTCATTTAAAAGTCCTACCATTACTTAAAATACATATTTTATGAAGTGTAAATGCCATAATTTATTTCAGATTGATACGCATAATTATGAAATACAAGCAATATTCGGTTTTAGCTATAAAGCTGAAAAATAGCTATATTAGCTTCTGGTTAGCATTTCTACCAGGATCGTTCCAGCGTCTAAATTATATCCAAACATCATTTCGTCGAATACAAATTTAACACCGTACGACACATGTAAAACAATTAAAACATTAGGATTTATTCTTGAAAAAACAAAAATTGACTCTTTGATGTATACACCATAACCGTGGGCAATCCTTTCATAAAACGCGTATTCTAAGAACGCTCGCGTCTCGAATTCATATGTAAATACAAACATGTATTTATACTCGGCCGGAATGCCCGATGCGCGTATTTGTATAACTAACGAGCTTCTATACGTATATACCGCGATTCACAAGGCGAAAAAAGTGCCCGGGGCATTTCGTCCGCGTATAAACATAAGGAAAGGGCATTCGCACGAGTATCTCGGCTATACCGCGCGCGGCGCGGCTATGTCACTGGGCCAGAGCCGTGCCGCGTAAAAAACGCATCGGCCAGAGAACGCACACGCACACATACACACAAATATCGACTGTCTCGCTTACGCGCGCGCCTGCCAACCCGTATGTAGAAAAACCGAAGACGAATGATCGATAGTCCGCGGAGAAAAATTTCGGATCGGTTTCAGGGTCGGGCGCGGAATGCGAGCCCGGACTCTTCACACGCCAAAAAACTTCCTAATACGATAAATACGGAGAGAAAGAGAAAGAGAGAGAGAGAGTTTAGTTTGTAACCCGATAGGAAGGACGACGCCGACGCGTGCCAGGGAACTCGACGCGTTCCTCTCTCTCTCTCTCTGTTTCTCTCTCTGCGCGATCGACACTTTTTCTCATAGTAATAAGTCATCCATAACGATGAGGGCCCACTACGCGCGTGCGCGCGGCCGCGGCGCTAAAAACCTTTCATTTCGAAGGCAGACGAGCGCGCTGGCTCGAAACAGTAATAAAAGAAGGGAGCCGATACCGCGAAGTTGAAGAGAGAGAGAGAGAGGGAGAAACGAGACGCTTTTTACTTTTCTTATTCATTCCACCGTCCCGGTTATTTTCTATGTGATGTCGGGACTGGATATTATGCTCTTAATTTTGCAGAATTTCGCTGGATGAATCTTTCATGCCGTCCGTCCCGCATTTGTGTATTCATAAACATCGGTAAACCAGACGAAATCATGTTTTACTCGGGCGGATATTTTTGCATTTGACTCTGAATTGTTTTCTAAATTGCATTTTTATTTAGCTCTGAATTTGAAATACAGTTTTATATATTTCCTCGAAGGCAATGACTTTTGTTATAAGAGTAGATGGATTTTAAGAAGTAATTGATGTTTTCAGAGAACATGAAAAATTCAGTATTTAACACTTACGTTTTCTCACCTGAAGTTTTAATATGAGTGAGATTTTCTTCAGACACATTATTAAAGAGTCTACAAGCATGGATTAATTTATCAATAATTTCCACCAGGGAAGGATTAATTTTAAATTCATTATAGAACGCTGGAAATGAATTAGATCGAATAAGAACTTACATACAAGTGACGAGCGTTGCACTTATTGCAGTACTAAGTAATTAAATGTATTATTAAATATTAAGGAAGGAACTCTAGTCTGTTTTACGTAAAATTATTAATATGAATTTATGAAGGAGGAAATAAGATAATGCAACTACATTAGTTATACAGATAAAATTTAAGCCGAAAAGATTTTTTAATTTGAATTTTTTAGATTTTTAATTATTTAATATTAAATACAGATTTTTATGGTTAAATCAAAGGTTGTTCAATTATTGTACAACATCAGTAATATTTTGTTTTTTTACATTACAGTTAATATTGATTTGGAACATGTGTGTAAGTTTATAAATGACTGAGGTATAGTCGGTCTGTAATTATTTGAACCTTGCAATGTATCAAAATAATTGGTCATGTGGGATTGAATCACACGTGGAAAGATAAAAGAAAGGGGGAAAGAGCGCAGAAGAAATTGATGGAGTCGAGCCAAGAATTAAACTGCAATTCAACCGATGTACTAATTGAAGTTAGAACACCTATATTTTTGCTATTATATCATATATATTAATTTATATTAGTTGATTTAAGTGATGAGTATAAACATGAAATGATCTTAAATATAATTTCAATATGTTTTGAGATACACATGTTGAATGTATTTATTTATATAATTTGTAACAAGAAACTTTCTAACTAAATATTTTTACTATATTTTTACGTAATGAAACTATATATTTTTACATAATGAAAGAAATAATTTTACATCATAATTACAACCAGAATATATTATTCATAAGTGTTCTTTTTACGATAAAAACTCCATTATAATTTAAATCTTTGCCTTTTCTTCTTCACAAGGCATGCCATCTAATTATTGAAAAATTATCGTATAATATCCATTAGTCGTAATTCAATGACAGGGGAATATTTGCTTTTTAAATATTTATTCGGGAACGCGTACTATGGAAATTATACTCATTGCGCGCACCTCGCTCGCCAAGCGCCATTTTCCTTTTAGCTCGTCGTATCAACCCCCCCGTGACAACCCAGCGGTCTGTGTTCCATCCACCCTCGCCGAATTCACTTTACTGCAAAGCCAGGCGCGTGTACATACAAGCTAAAAACGCTCGCATCGCTGCAAAGCTTTCACCGCGCTGCACAATTTTTACTGTGTGTGAAAAAAAAATATTCTCTCCCCGATAAATAAAATACTCGAGGATGTTTTATCATCAAGCACTCGCTGCTATGCGAAATGAGTAATTGAGGCTATGCTACGAATATCACCGATAAAATAGTCGTCGATTTTTCCGATCAAAGGGCAAGTGCGCGCAGAGCTCCGCGTGCCGGGACACGGCAGCACAATTAGAGTGGCAGCATTCACGTGTGAGAGAACGATCACATCTCTAGTGTCGTGTGTAATGATAGAAATTAATCAGTAGCCGGCTGATAATGTTCTTCCTCGAATACGCGTGCCAGAAATTGAAGAAGCAAGCGGCAGCGCGAGCACACGAGCGGAGTCTTGCGCATATCGCGCGAGATCTCTGCTGAGATTCCATTGGCATCCATTAACGGCTTTAATAATCTAAGACACTTTGCGCAGCGTTCTATTATAAAACTGAAATTGTAGCATCACGTTATTATTTATAGATTGGCTTTTCAATGCGTAATTAATATTCAGCGTGCCATATAGACCACTCGAATTGAGTGTTGGGACTGGTGAATTAGTGCCACTTTTTGGAAGTGTAGAACAAATATTTAATATTTTATTTATAATTAGCAGTTCAATTGTTCAAAAAATTTACGTTGTAAACAAAAATTTATTTTACGTGAGTAAAATAGAGATAATACATCGTTATCAAAAATATTTTTCAACAGTTTGTATTAAATGGCAACTGATCTTTACAAATTTGATATAACATTTATAAATATATTAAAATTATTAATATTAGAACCATTTTTGCATTTCAATTTTTCAATGAATTTATTTACTAAAAAATGCTAAAAAGATCGAACATATGTATGTGTTTAATTGAATAAATGAAAAAAGAGATTAATCAAAAAAAGTGATAAAAGCCGGATTAAAAGCTAATACAATCACTATAGAACTTGATGTATTTTTCTTAAAATATTAATTTAAAAATATATATATATATATACAATTTTTTGTTATAATGTAAATTAGATCATTTTGTAGGTTCTAAATTTTTACTAATATCCTTCATTCTGTTATTCAAATATAAAACTGTATTTAGTAGTTATAGCTCACGCGGAATCATGATTATTTATCATTGCAAATTCGTCATTCACGCGTACAGCAGAAAGTATCTCCCAATATTAAATAAATGAAAAAATGAAAAATGATCAGCGCGAATGTTGATTAACGTTAAAAAAATCCTTTCCACCCGCGCGAGCGCAAAATCAACAAACCTCTTTCCCTCGAAAATAGAACTGACATATTTCGCGCTGCCTGTTTGCGCGCGCCGGGGCGCATGTACTCGCGAGCGAGCTTCAATTAATTAAATATACGCACTCGTCATTGTTAATCCGACAAAGTGCAGCGGAAAAAGTACCGCTCATCCCGCGCGACGAAAAAGGGAGCGTAAAACCTACTCCCATCTTTTTTTTTTTTTTAATAAAAGAAAATACAGTATAGCAGCGGCAGCATGCCAGTGGAAAAATTGCCTACAGCTTATACATACACATATACATATTCCACGTTACGTCGATTCGCGCGGCTGTAAACTCCTGGCGAGTTTAGATTTAGGATAAAGTACATCCGTTATCGTAGCCGAGGCAATATCGTATCGATTGCGGGGTGGCGGCGGAGGCGGCGCGGTATAGTGGCCGGGCCTTCGAATACATTACATGATTAAACCGCTCGCCGCGCCATCGGGGGCTGAAGCCGGTTGCCACCACCGCGTGTGTACCGCGCGGCCTTGCAGCACTTACCTTATTAAAATAACCAGAGCCCGACTGACTGACCCCCCCGGTGCTTCCCGTATATCTATATATGTATACGACTACCTCTTCGTTTCCTTTCTTCTAGCGTTACGTCTGTGTGCGAGCTTCTTCCCTCCGCGGCTGGTTCGGCGCGGGGGGAGAAGTCTGCGGGAGGGAATGCCTTTTTTACGCGCGCACACAAAAATGCCGCAACGGCTTGCCGAGGCCGCACGTATACATACACGCACGCGGTGAGTAGATCGTCCCATTAACACGGAAGGAAGTTTGATAAACGAGTTCAATGCGAGGCACTTTTAGTGCGTGGGCTTTAGAATGCTGCTTCGTTCTTTATTATTTCAATTGTAGTGGTATTTTTTTTCTAATTTTGTAGAAAATTTCTTACACTTTTACAAGTTTAATGATTTGTGTATTAGAATAGTGTTTAAAGGATACAATTAGTTTTTAGAATTTCATAGCGAAATATTAAGGTCGCAATCGCACAGGTCGAATCGTGGTAGTTGATGTTATGGCTTTTTTTTCAATATGTACATACTTTATTTTGAAGAAATTCTTAAAATGAAAACTTTAAATTTAAATAATTATGTTCATCGAAGATAAATAAGAATGAAAATATTCTGTTTTTAAAAAAAGGCAGGAATTGACGTAGCCCATTTTTTTGGAACATTGGACACTTTTATCTCCAGTTTTTCGTCATATTTTTATATCAGAAATATATTTTAAAGTTGGAATTGATTTCCTGAGTTGCACAAGTAAAACTTTTCTTCTAAATAACAATTATTTGTGATTTTCTTTTAAAAAAATTCATGCTAAAAACTCGATATAATACTTGTGCCAACTTAATTATTTATAAACATTATTTACCAATCTAATAATGAAAAAATTCCATTGTGTTATTACAAACATGAACATAACTTTACTTTTGCGATACTTAGTTATATTTTTTTCAAGACACAAATATACGTGAGTGTAGTAAGAGCTTCGGATATATTCGAAAGATAATAAAGTTTTTGGATTTCTAGAACCAAGGTTGTCTGTGTTGTGCAAGTTACGAAATAAAAAATCAAATTCGCAATATCTGAAATCTTTCTGCTGCAAGTCGGCACGCGGATACTGATAAAATATGCGCGAGCGAAGGGGACACGCCTTATCACCGTTTACTTCGCTCGATTTTTTTCAAGACACAGACTTATTTGTTTATTCGACGAACAGTTATTTACTCTCGAATTTTCAGTGTATATTTTTAGAATATTAAACGACCGTATTGTCCAGAACACGAGTTGTCGCGCAAAAAATCTTTATGCACACGAAACCCCGTATTTTTTTGCTATAATATAATAATCTATGGTAATGAAATAGATGTAAAGTAATAATAAGCTGCGTAAATATTAACAGCACTATTTATTATTTGTAATATAATGCAATATAAACTGAAAGTATTATTTTTTCCATCTCTTATAGAAAAAGCTTAAAAAATCATTTATATCTATAAATGATTTTTTAAGCTTTAAGGTAATTGATAAACTTATCTTTTTTCAACAATGTCGCAATAGAAACAGATAGTTCGTAATCGATTCAATTTTTATGATCATTGAACTCAACGAGATTCATGTACAGCACTTCTGCCAAAATATTTATTTTCAACATTTTCAGGCGAATTTGAAAAATCCACACACTCCAGCTAACGGGTTCACGTCACGAAACGTAGTATATAAGGCATTATATCCTGCGCTAAACTTGAAAATTCAGCCGTATATCTCGCATAAGAATCGACCACCCGCGAAGTGGGTCACAGGAGAGGGTATAAACCGCCTATCAGAAAATTTCGCTCTAACCTACTCGCAGCCTAATTTATTGACGACGCGTCACGGGGCGCACATTGTGCAGGTCGCGTTTCGACATTTCGCAAGTGCAGATCGCACGCACGCCGATATGTACCCTCGCATCTCTCTCTCCCGTGTCAAAGCTCCCTCCCGTCATTCTCCTCTGCAGCCGCCTCGCGGCGTACATGTACCCCGTCGCCTGAATATTCGGAGCAGGAGCCGATTAATAACTCGGTTATAGGAGCGAGCCGAGCGCGTCGTACCTAAGCCGTGCGGCCGATGTCGTTTCGCGCTGCTCGAGAGAGAGAGAGCTCCACTCGCGGCCCCGTGCATAATTAAGCCTCACCTCCGGCTTCCTCGTATACGACCTTGCTCCACTCACCGAGATTGAGCCGATGAATAACTCACGTCGACGGCGGGGGCCCGGAGCTGACGAGAAAAATCCGCGCGAGAAAGCGCCTGTAAGGAGCTCGCCGTGTGTGCGCTAGCGCGTTCCGATGAAATGGCGAGTGTGCAGGTGGGAGAGGAGGAGGCTTTCATTATGCACCGCGGACTGCGCTGCTCAGCGCGAGCACACGGGCAATCTGTTGCGCCCGCGCACGCGCTCGCACTTACAAGGTGCGGGCTTTTTCAATCTCGGAGTGTGTATCGAGGTGCATATGTAGGTGGAGGAGCCTGCGTGTGTTTCCTTTCTTTCTCCTGGCGCCCGGCTGATTTTTCCTGCACAGGTGCTGCGGGAGAAGAATGGCCTTGCGCGATGGATTTTTCAAGAGCGAAGTTGTACACTTGTACACTTTGGTAGCGAGGATTTTTGGTGGTTACCGATTTTTTATGGAATTTAGACTAACACTAGTGCGTTAAGTGGATTGTTTGCACACTCATATGCAAGAAACACTTGTCGCATGATACACCAGGGTGAAAAGGTAAATTTCACATACCGAATTTAAAAAATCACTTTCCAAACGAAAAACATATTTATAAAATATTAATCGAATGTTCTTGGATAATAAAAGAAATCAAATGTTATTATTTGATGCATATATAAAAGATGTTATAAAAATGTTTCATTTATTTTGTGTTATGTAATATCCTTAATTTAAGTTATTTTAATTATGTTAATTGAAATTTACTATATACATATTTGTTAAAATATATAGAGACTCGACTATACTTTAGACATCAGCGGTAGATTTTCGCCGAAACAATAACGGTCTACTTCACATGGGAACTTTAATCTTATCAATTTATAAAATCAAAAGCCTTGATCGATAAGAAATACTGAGTGTACATAGTATATGTCTACGATCAGTAAGTATTAAACTGTCACTTGTATTAATCCACATTTTTATTTTTAGAGTACCTTCCTATTGTTTTGTTTTACAATCACCCTTACTTTCTCAAAAACTTTCCATCACGAACAAGGTTCTAGATAAAGACCCGGTGTTAGATCATTATTTTTTTTACAAAAACCACTATATGTTAAGTTAATCCCAAATTTAGCAATATAAAACATATTTGGCAACATAATTTTAATATAATATTCAAGTATTCTACAGTACATTATTAATCTTAATTATTCTTAATACGTATGTTATTTTTCAGAATGCAATAAATATACGTCGTAGTCTTAAAACTGCCTGTAAGAGAGGCTGTTTCAAAATTATATCGATCGTTTTATGTACGTTCGATTATTCATGCCTATCCTCTATATACTTACACTGACAGAAAAAATCTGGTAAAAATTCTTATGTTGTCGTGTAAAAATTACCATGTTGGAATCGTAACTCGACCATATGTCGGATTTTTAGCAAAATTTGCAATACACGTAGGAAAAATTCCAAGTCTAACATGGGAATTTTTTTATAACTGATTTTAAAGAGCGAAAAAAATTATTTCATCTTTTTTTTTAGGAGTGGGGGAGGAGCGAGTATCAGACACATAATTATTATATTTAGACAATACAGAAGTTATTTTTGAATTAAACATGATTAAAGAAAATTTATTAAATAAATTAAAAATATTTGACGACATCGAGACTCGAACCTGGAACCCTTGGCACGGTAGTCGGGAACGCTAACCACTTACCTATAAAGACATATGTCCTACAAAATTTTGGAACTTGTATATCCCCAAACGTAAGATATGCGCGCTAATTTTATAACAAATTATGCTTTAACTCGAATAATACTATTCTCTATTTTAGCGTAATTTATTACAAATGTTATATATTAAGAATATTGTTTAACATTTTATAAATATTACCAATACCTTAAATTAAACAAGCTCATTTATTTATTAATGAATTTGTATTTTCGATATAATAGTTTTTCACAACCTTCCTTAAAAATATTACAAATAAACAATTATTTTAAAAATTGTCTCATCATAAAAAATAAAAAAAAATAAATAAAAACAAGTATATTGGATTAGAACGGCACATTCAGTTGTTGCGTTTAGCGTTTGTGTTTTGTCTCGATGTTGCCAAGGTGGATTGAGTTTGTTGACATGTATCTGTCTGAATCTTTCCTATTTTGACATTGAAGAGGTCAACTTTTCGTGCACTCGCGGGCTGTTTACGATTGAACGTGTGAATTCTTATTCTAAAACTCTCTCAATTTTTACCATGCTAGCCTGGGAAAATGTACAAAAGATAAAGTTCCATTAGCCACGTGTTAATTTTTACTATGCTGGCATAGGAAGTTTTACTTGTGACATTGGACTTTTTCATATAAAAGATAGTAAATTTTTCGATTTTAAGCAGTTGTGGGCAACTTCCAAGAGCAACATAGGAATTTTTCCCCGGGTTTTTCTGTCAGTGTAGTTGTAATTCAGTAGAGGAAGATGTATTTACTAAGTAGAATTATTTTATTAAGACGCCGAAATCAGTATTCAGATACATACTTATGGATATTTTAGTAGTTATTTTTTACCTTTTTCAGTTTAAAACTTGTATCAATTATCTTAGTTAGAAAATAAGTGCGAGAATTACTATCACCGTTGGTATAACTTCCTGGAGTTCCAATAAAATACATTCGTTCTCTATTGCGTTCTTTTTACTATTAGACGCACTACATCAATGAAACATAAATTTTTTTATTAAGAATTAATGATAAACTACTAAATGTTTAAGTAAACTTTGTGTGATGAAAATGGACGATACTGACAGTCCCATAAGAATACAACTATGTATTACTCTCTCCCAGCCCTGTGTTAAAAGATAAGACACAGTAACTAGAGAGTGCACAGAAACTCTCATATCTATCCTATCAATTGTGCATCAAGTACAACGTAATTCACGTCGCTAGAAAAATTGCAAATTCGATTAGGATAAAGAAAAATACGATACAGGCTTCGGTAGTATCTCCAACATCTTCTTAATTTTTCATTAAGAGCCTATAATACATTTTTATTTTAATACAAGTTTTAATAAGATTTCTAAAACTGGAGTTTAAAAACTTTCAATTAAATTATCCAATTAAATACTTCGGAGTTCATAAATTTGATTGTTTTTTTATGTCAAGTCAAATTTAAGGCCTGCGACTTAGATGATTGTTAATTATTTATGGTTTGCGTTATGGCATTCTCAAGTTATGGCTTGAGAACTTTTACAAATAGTCTGTTCTTAAATTAAAGTTAAATTTTGTATTATTATACTTATATATAATATTGTCTATACTTAATGTATACTTTTTAAAAGATACTTATTTAGATATAATATTTTTACTGTTATATATAAAAATGATGGTTCTCTTACTATACTAGCTACATTCAACGCGCTTCGCGCGTATATTTATTTGTTTACTTATTTTTTGTTTTTGAAGTTATGAACATGATCAAGTTAGTTAGTTTCAATTTAAAAGTTTGTTCAATTAGTTAAAATTATACGATAATAAGTTTGATAAATAAAATAATGAAATTTTTATTTTACTATTTTAATTATTCAGTTTTAAATACTCCAACACAAGAATTCAATATTAAAAAATATTAGAGTTTAGGACTTATTCTATGTAGTCTAATCAAATGATCCAACAACTAATTTTAAACAAAACAGTTTTATTGTGATGACAGATTCCATCCATCACTTTTTTAAGAGAGGATTTGTAATTTTTCATAATTTTAATGAATATTATAAAAACGGTTCTTAAATAAATCAAAATATCATATAAAAGTAAGTGTAAACTTTAATATAAATGTTGACTTCAAACTTATCAAACATTAATATTATAGTATGTGCGTTATACTAAGTTTTCTAAAGATTAAGAACTAGAATATATCTATTCAAAATATATGCATGGAATATTGTTAAAATAATACCTTAAAAATTGCACTGATAGAAAATTAAGGATATTTTGTCGTTAATGTGTTAATTAAATGGAAGCTTTTTTTTAGCAAACATGAATATGTAACAATAATAATACAATCTACCTACTAGTAGTTGAAATATCGATAATGTCAACTGTAAATACCAAAATTTACTTTAAATTAGTACATAGTTATCAAATAAAAGCAGAATATTATTATTAGCCATAAAGTTAGCTGAAAAATAGGTAACTTATGGTTAACATTTCTATCAAGGTGGTGTAGCGTAATAGAAAAGGTAATTTTCCAGTACCAATCAACTGGTACTGCTCACTCATCAAGGGCTTATATAAAAAACGATTATATCAAATATGCTGCACATCCAATATTTTTAATCCAAAGTTCATTGCATATTTATTATCATTATTATTACCATTATAGAATTTAGTATGGGTACAAATTCAGAGTGTTGACAGTTATTCCCACGATTTTGTTGATTTACTAAAGTTTAATTAATATTTTCTAAATAATTTTGATATGTTCTACATAATACAATACTTTAAGTTGATCTTAATGTTATCTTACATGTAATAATACTCATAAATATTATATTTATAAATGTTATAAACTGCAAAAAACTATTTTGATCTTATTAAATTTATTATCATCATTATAACTCAAAAAGTTAGAAATCATAACATTTAATGATCTATAGTTTCTTGAGTCATATTCCATAAATAATATAATCTAAATATAGAGAAAAACTGCAAAGTGTATATTTATCAATTAGTTATTCAGAAGTGAGTTATAAACTAGTATTTGAGATAGTAAATAAAACGAAAATTGAAATATGGTAAATCTCTTTCAGATAAGAGGATATTTGTGCCATAATATCGCAAAACATAACCTTTTGGTATAGACAATCCACTTGCAATTATCTACAAGCATTGGCTGATAAAGAATTAATGGTTCACTACAATTCATATTAATTTGGATCGACGTAGTTTCACTTAACTTGAGGCATTCAATCACGTCAATACCATGGGAAATTTCTTATGTTTAAACAAACACATTGTCTATTTAAAAAATTTGGAATTATACGGAAAGCATGTCATTTTATTAGCAGCTTTATTTACAATCTCTCTAATGAAAAACTCCTTCAAATGGCAAATATTTTAAAGAAGCTTCACTGTTAAAAATTTTCTGAAATTCAAGACAAATTTAACGTACATTCTGTAATAAAACTACAACAATTTTATTACAGAATGTACATTAAATTTATCTTCAATTTCAGAAAATTTTTAACAGTGTTCTTAAAATTTTCAGATGCTTCAAAAGCTTTCTTTGTTTATTGTTTCATCTTACATTACCACAGGGGGTCTACCGCAACCACCTAATTCATTCCGTTAAACTCCACATCAAAAATCCCCACTTTCAACATTAATAACCGCCTATCATCCCCTTACCTTCAAGTTTCTTGTTCCTAGCGAGCAGCGCGAGCAGCACATCTGGATTGGGCGGTCCGTCGGCTACGATATCCGGCTGGTGCTCGAGATGACCGGCCGTCGGCAGGGGTCCGCCCGCAACGGTCGTCGGCGTGGGCACCTGTGGCGGTCCCCTCGGCATCATGAGCGGTCCCCCAGACGCAGCCGCAGCGGCCGCCGCCGCAGCAGCCGCAGCCGCAGCCAGCGGTGGCAGCGACAGCAGCCCCGGCGGCGGATGCTGCAGTGGTCCACCGCTCGGAGTCATGGAGTTGTTGGTCACCGAGGGCGGTATCGATGGATGATGCTGCTGCTGATGCTGCTGCACGGCGGCGGCCGACATGGACAGGTCGACGCCACCGAGCAGCACCGGCCGGCAGCTGCCGGCCACGGCCGAGCTCACCGCCGGGAGGATGCCGCCGCCCCCCGGCAGCGGCGCGTACGGCAGGTACAGCTCCAGCGTTCGGCCCTAGCTTCAGCGAAATTATATTGCTTCTCCTCTGTACTGTTGTTCTCACTCTTTCTCCACCTCCTCCTCTCGTCTTCACGAGAGTTGGCGACTGTTGTTGTGCTGCTGTTGTTTTGCGCGCGCGCGCGCTCGTGATTGATGGTTGCAAAACAAGCGAGGACGCGGGACAGCCGGCGAGCACGTGTCACCAAGCGCGGAGGTCCATGTCTCTCTCGCTCGTATGTATGTATATATATGTGTGTGTGTATACAAGTGTGTACGTTTAAACACGCGCGATTCGATTATCGCCGAGCGCGGCAACAGCACTACTTATACTAAACAACGGCACCAACGACGAGCACTGTGTTGTTGATGGCCGGCCGCGTCCCGATCGCGAGGCACGATTAGAGAGCGGCGCCGACGGGCGGCGAGTGGCATCTCTCGGCTTTTTAAACTTTTCAGAGAGATAGATATATGTGTACAGTCTACATCGCGAAACAATTGAGTTTACGTAATGATTATAACGCTCACTGTCACATCATCTGCGCTCGCACGCACTTTTTTACAGCGGAACTGCACCACCTGCGAGTTAATCTTATATATATATATATATCTCTTCGTTCGGTCCTACATATGTTCTACGAATTTGCACTAGTATAGGAGAGGAGGACCATTGAAGAACTCGACGTGGAGGGGTAAAAAAAAAGGCGCGATCCGACGGGCGAGGTCCGAGCGGGCGCCGCGGTAGCCGCGAACTCTGAGCAAGCGACGGCGGCTGCGCGCTTATCTTCTTCGCCGGCGCTTCTCTGGCTCCCGGTTTATCTTGGCCATAACCTTGCCTCGTCTCTCGTGGTTATTATCTCTCGTTATTTCCACTATGTGTCAGGGGCGCAGAGCGGCGCGCGACAATTCTCTCGCTGGCTTTTTGCCGCGCTGCAGCGCTGCTCATTAGGGGCTGCGCGGCTCGCCGCGTAATTGCCCGACGGGACAGATCCGAGCTATGCGTCGGCCGCACCGCCGCCGGCTGCCGTCGTCGTCCTTCGACGGCCCATATGAATAATAGGAGCTCGACTCTGTGCAGGCTGCGGGGACCGGGACCCATTCATCAATCGCGCGGGATTCGCCGAAAATTTCGGCCGCGCGCGATCGCCGAGGGTGGCTTTTTGTGCTCGCGCGCGTCGATGTAAATCGGCGGCGGCGGCTGCAGCAGCGGTCCCTTAGCGCGCGCCCCAAAAAAAGTACGGATCAGCCGATCGTCGTCGACGGCGGCGACAGTAGCAGCAGCAGCAGCAGCATCAGCAGCAGCCGGCAAGAAACGCCGAATTCCACGGATGTTCCTCCTATCTGGCCGCGCATCCTCGATAAGGCTGCCACAGCCCGGGCATCCCGTGTATATACCTCGATTCGCCGGCGGCGCCTTCTTCAGTTTACTTCTCTCCCTCTTCCACGTTCCTCCGCGTCTGTCGTCCTCGCTGCGGTGCACCTCTCGCTGATTTGTGTAGTTTGTCACGCGCGTTGCACTTTTTCGCACGACGAGTCCCGCGTGTATTAACCGTCGCGTTCTACCTCGTCTTACACCGTGTGTGTGTATTTTGGCTCGTCGCAGTCACGTTCAACATGCATCACTCGCTAAGAAGCAGCCGGTCCCGGAAAATCGGAGCCACCGATTAATAAGCGACCCGAGGAGGGCCGATTCGATTAGCCGCCGTCGCGCGGTGATGGTTAAAACACTATGGCCGGGATCCTGGCCGCGAGTCCTTTCGGCCGGTAGGGCACACAGCGCGGCGGCGCGGCGCAGGAAGCCCGAAGAAACAGTACGGAGCTGCTAGATAGAGTGTGAGAGAGAGTAAGAGAGAAAAATAGAGAGAGAGGGAGAGGGAGACAGAGGTCCGCACGCGCGCGCGCCGGAGGAGTACACGCCGACTGTATAATAATGCCGCCGCGCAGCGCGTTCCCTATCTCTATCTCTATCTGCCCCTTTAGCCCCCGTCTCTGTCTGTCTCTCGTTGCCTTTTCCGCCCCGCGTGTGCGCGCGGGTGGAGAGAGAGAGAAACGAGCCGCTCGCTTCCACCACTGGTGGTTGCCGCGCTGGTGGGGTTGCCGACGACGAGGACGACGCCCGCGCGCACGCGCGTATACTCCTTCGCCATCCGCACTTGTATATAGGTACACATATATATACGGGGCTGCTGGTGTATAGGTCTAGAACTTCTGTATATATACATATATGTATGGGAGTATACGCGACGACGGGTGCTCCTTTTGTCGGTGCACGCGTCTGACTTTCTCTGTCTCTGTGTGTGTCTGTACATGTGCGCGTGGGCGATGGTATAAGAAATTTGACGAAACGGCCAAGGGCTTTTTTCCACGGCCGTCGAGAGGTTTTGTAAGGGGTTTGGCGCTTTCCATATAACGGGGCGCGGTTTTTCGCCTCGCCATCGCGACGCGTTTGACATACTTTTTCGTCGTCGTTAATGATTTGGGGTAAAAGCGCGTACGTGTATATCAGTGATGGCGGGGTGTACGGATATTTTTCTAGTTTGCGTTTAACTATATAGGCGGCAAAACTATATTGCAAAAGTGCTTTGAGTGAGCCGGCGTGTGCGGTAATGAAATTAGTTTGCTTTTGGAAATTGAAGTTATAATCAAGTTGCAAGCTGTCGATTTTTCAAATGATGTTTGAAAAGTTAATATTTTCTTTTAGCTAAATGAAAGCAGGTGAATTTTTCAGTTTTTAATTGACGGTGATGTGGCAGTTTACTGTAGACGATATTTTAGGAATTGATATAACTGCTTTACGAAATAAATATTTTTTTTCAATATCGTTCGGTTATGGAAATTGGATTGATATAGAGAGACATTTTTCTGTAACTTTAGACGTGTGATTTTCCGACTTCATTATTTTTGAAACTACAGGAAACATTTCATAAATCATATTGAACATCTTATAGAATCAGCCAACGATTTTAATTTTACAATAAAGTTTTACAATTGACTTCAATCGAAATATTGACAGTTGCATGTTTTTGATATAAAATACGCTTGGATAAATCAAAAAGACCTTAATTTTGTATTTACTTCGATATATAAAATGAATAACAATAATTCAATATTTGCTTATCCAACTTCACATTTACTCAAGCTTCAGCTTCTCAGTCGAGTTAATATTATCGAAATTAATATCTCGTAATTTTGAGAAACGACTAATTACAACAATTCCCGACTCGCCTTACTTCACCCACCGACCTCCTCTAATGGCCCGAGCCGCGCGCGCATCTGCGTCTTCGGGGCGCGCTCTTTTTCTTTCTCGAAATGACGAATGGATCGGGATATTTTATTGTAAGCTTGTGAATCACTGCACTCGCAGCGCGAAGCGCTCCTGGACTTTAGGGGGTTTGGCGCGTAGTATCGGCAAAAGAGGGAGAGAGAGAGAGAGAGAGTGAGCACGAAGGGAGAAAGAGAGGCATCGTATAGACCCAGTATCGACGTTCGCGCGTAGTATATATACGCGAGGCAGTAGCAGTAGTAGCGGCGCTGCGAGAGGGAGCGAGACAGAGAGAAACAGCGGACGAATCACCCGCTGGATGCACTCAACAAAATTGAACCACCCCGAGCGAGAGAGAAGCGAGAGAGGAAGCAAGAGAGTCTCGCACTGTACTGTCGTACGGAGTCTTGTGATATCGGGGATATAGACAGAGCGCGCGCAGGTAACAGACTTACAATCGTACAATACAGTGCGCATACGAGGGGCGGAGGGTGAAGCTAGCGCTTCTATTTCCACAAACTTCCTAAAATATTTGTTGCTATATATACGCGCCGAATTTGCCGTCCGCGCAGCACCCGAGAGCGTACACGATGCGTTTGCACGTCGGGTTTATATGGATCCCGTGGACGTGACGACGCATCTAATGCTTTTACTAGCGTTGTCGCCGAGACGGAAGGTTTTTGCGCACGATTAAACTTGGACATATTGCCTTGGTGGAAGTTGCTGTATACGAAATTTATGCGATTAAATTTATTTACTGTAGGGATGAATATTATTTTATTAGAAATCGATAGCATATAGGGGAAGGGTAAGTTTGCAGTTGGAGCTGTTAGATTAAGAGCGTTGACAAATGGTTTACAAAAATTTAATAGTGGATGCTTTTTATTTATAGATATAAGTGAAAATATGGCTATTTCAGTCGTTATAATAGAACTACTTCATTTTACACGCTATATAGATAACTACAACTATAGATAAAGATTACAAAAACATGAAGATAAATTGCCTCGCGGTTTGATTCACTTCAATTCAGAAGAATATACAGCAAACAACGAATTTAAAAATCCTTATTATTTCGAGCAAAAATATCGCACAGCAAGCGCGTTCCCTAGAAATATTTGAATAAACATCCACGGCACAAAAAAAAAGGCCGATCTACTGTCACTATATCGAAACTTAGATTTCTCGGAAACGCTTACACCGCAGCGCAAACAGCGTCCGCACGCGTACACGTGTGCAGCAGCAGCAGCAGCAGCCTCTCTCAAACGAAAAAAAAAGCTCGCCCGCATTGTACAGTTAAAAGCGTACACACAGCAGCAGCAGCACTCGGCTCGCAGACAGCTTATGTTTTGCGCGCGTGTATTTTCCGATATTATTGCTGCGGCTCGTTCACCAGCGCTCGCTCGCGCGACGAGCTTGCGCGTGGGAGAGGTCGGAAAAATGTGGAGCACAGCGCGCGCGACGCATCGCGAGCCGGGGGTGAGGTGAGATTATCGAGCGGCATGTGGGGGCGGAGTCCTGCTCGCTACCCCCGTTGCCACGGCGACGTGAGCGAGCGACACTCGCGCTGTGCGCGGAGCTTACGCGACGCGCGGAAGCTCTTCCTCTCCTGGTTCTCGAGATGCGCCTACGCGTATGCCGCCAACTCTGCGCTCGTGTAGAGGCCAGTCGGAGGCGGTGGTATATAGGTATGTGTGTGTGTGTGTATACGAGGGACACGGCGGTTTCTTCGCTGCAGCGGCCGGATCTTAATCCCCGGTGGGACGGTGGCGCGCTCGCGCGATGGCCAACTTTTTTCCGCGCGGAATTATATGCAAATGCGCGCGAGTGGTCGCTGCTCGCGATGCGCTTTTGCTGCCGCGGGGTTTGGGGGATGAGACGGCTACTGCGCTTTTTTTTCTTTCTTTCTTTTTGAAGCTGCGGTTAAGGTGGTGCTTTGGGTTTTAAAGGAAACGTTTCCGAAAGGCAGGAACTTTGGGGAGTTTTGGTGGGTGTTTTGAACGGCGGGTTTTTACAGAATCAGTTCGATACTGCAAATAAGACGATAAAGGTTATGTTTGTCTCTTATAATAATGATCAAGCGAAGATTGAAGCCTCTTTTCCGGTGATTTGAATGGCTAATTACGTTATGTGATAAATTTGCATGGCATTTATCGTAGCAAAAAAAGGCCAGAGATGGCAGATAAGTTTTTGATTCTTTAAAAAAAGAAAAAAATAAGTCATGAGCAGAGAAGAAAAAAGCGGGTATGTCAACGCTAGGTTTTGAAAATGTGTATTAATAGTTTTTTACCGTCTAGTAATATACAGGATATAGATGTTCTATACTTTCGTTATAAATATGTGTATGATAAAATATCCAGCCATAATTAATGTTCATGTGTTTTTGTACAATATTTAAAGTATACTAAAATGAAACACAGATCTGTCTCGAATATTTAAAACAAAAACAAAACAAATATTATACATACATTTAGAGAATAATATTATTGATTCCAAATAAAATATTGTTTTCATTCACAAATAAAATAGCGGTAGATAATCGATGAAAATTGCGTCTTTTGTTACAATTTTTCTAAAATAAAAGGCCATATCTGTGTTTATTTTCTAGGGATTAATAGTATTTATAAAATATATGCTTTTCAAATATGAATAAGTGAAAAGTCGCTCACTGGTGCGAATAAGTGAAAAAATCGACTAATTATCTAGTAAATATTCACTTATTGAAGCAGTGAAATAAAATTTTCACTATAATAAGTGAATATTCACTAGAAAATTAGTCGATTTGTTCACTTATTCGCACTAGTGAGCGACTTTTCACTTATTCATATTTAGAGAGTGGTAATTCTATTACTTTAAAAATACTTGACGAATGTAACATTTTAAAAATATATCGAAATTATTTTTAATTAATTCTTTTTAAAAATAGGAAAAATATGTTAGTCATGGGAAATAGAATAAGGTAAACAAAACAGATTTTTAAATGCTTTATAGTTGTACATACGGTCTTTAAATTCGTTGGTACCGTCAATCGAGTTTATATTAAATTGGCTTGAAAGATGAACTCTTATTGCACAAAGCAAATCAGGTTTATTATAAATGCAATAATTTTATTATCGTTTCATTTTTTTCTGGATGATTATGCAAGAATTCGAAAGTAAATGCAAATCTTTTATGAGATAAAAAATACTAATTTATAATTCTTTTTCTCAATCAAAAACAATGTGTATTTTATTACCCTCAAGTTTCCTCGAAGACATAAGTATTTTATTTGTCTACATTCAAGCTAATTATAACCCAAAAAAGAATATTTTTATTAGTATTGTTACGTGTGGAAGCATTCCACACGCGAGTTCGGTCATACAAATAAAGACGCGATTCAGCATTCGAAGCGTCGAGAACATCCGGCACTGCGCCGCGACTGTGGCGCGAGGAAACCAGAATCGGTCAAATCAGCCGCTCGACCGATATATTTTAGTATCTTTATTTACAAAAAAGTATTAAAGTGAATGAAAACTATTATAAAAATTTATCTTCATATCACTATTATGTATAAATATCCGTGAATTGAGTGCTATAATTTAAACTATGTGGTTAACTCAATTGGCATACATTTTATATTTAACATAGGAAATACTGAATATTCTAAGAAATTTTCGTAAAAATCATTTTAAGTTCTGATAATACTACCTACATCTATACGTTCCTCTTTTATGAAAATTATAAGTTTTCTTGAATTACTTATTATAATTAAGTAATTAACTTGTGCATTCCATTACTGAGGAACCTAGTGATTAAACAAACTTTGTAATCGATTATGCATTGTGGATTGCCCAATGAATACTGTAAATAATTGATGGAATAACCAGTTATTGATAACGTATAAATGTAATTACATAGGAGATCATCAGAGGATACCGTTGTGCATGAATAATTTCCAGGCATTTAAGTGTTACACCCATTTGTTAAAAGTAGAAACAAATTATCTCTTAATTATTTCAGTATTAGCATTATTTATTGATTCTTAAATATAACTCGTGAGAGGGAATTCTAATTTAATTGTCCACCGAATAAAATTGTACATATTGACATTATTTCCGTACTTTTTGTCTATTTTAAGCGAAATAAAAAGTAAATCGCAGCGTACAGTTCGTACATATACGTTCGTATAATGCTACTTGTTATACAACAAACGTAAAGCATTTGCCATAATTTAACAATAAATTTTAAGATCTTAAACGTTTATTTTCACAGATTGAACAATAAATTTGAAAATGAATTTTTTATTGTATTCCGACTCCTTTATATTCGTTTCAGCAACTCAAAACGATCTTTTTTTTCTCATTTGTAATTATGAAAAAAATCCCGCTCTAAAGATTGCATCGCGGAAAACTTAATGGCTTTGAAAAAAATGTATATGAATTAAATACACTTTAAACGATTTTGAAACAGTGCCGCATTTTCCTTGCTTTATATTGATCAGAAAAAACTCTACTTCCTTGACTACGAATAGACATTTAGGTATACGGCCTTGATTATTTGCATCTAACAAGAGCTAATATGCATAACGTTTTCCTAATTCTTTTTTTACTATCGATAATATGTTACGCTTGATTCGTTTCTCTAATGATAAGCGATTATAACACACTTGCAAAATATACACACTTGCTTTTTGATAAAAGCGATGCCTCTTGTGAAGATATTTGAATTTCGTCACAGAACAAAAAGCTTATATAGTCTCTGTTGAACATTGTCTAAATTTCCCCGTAATTTGTTAGATCCACGAGTATATTAAGAGGCGCAAAGATTTCAACGGTTCTTTTGTATAAGACGTTTCTCAGAACCATTAACGTCCAACTTTTCAGTTACATAAATTATACATGCGAAGGAAAACGGATATTTCCAGCGATCAAATAAGAAGACAAAAAGAAAAAAAGAAGAAACAATGCACACCACCCTGGTGGCGTAATCTGCTCGAACAACGGACCTTCTAGCAGAGCCAGACGCCGAAGCTCGCGCATTGTTCGCAAAAGAAGCGTAAAATGAAGGAACGTGGAAAAACCGTATTATACGTATATATAGCGCGTGCGAAAAGAGCAGGCGGACGAGGCGAGAGAATTATACGAGCATGCACGTATATAGCAGATACTCGTGCGCGAACAAAACAAAGTGTCCGAGCGAGCGCGGGGGGAGGGGTGAGGAACGTCGTCGTCGGAGCTCTCGGAAATTTCCATCTCTCGACGTCGGCGACGCGCGCACGATAGTCGTTCGGCTGCCGCCGCCGCAAAATGTATCTTAGCATATTCCCTACATCTTGCCTCCCGTCCTTTCCAATATACTTTGCGTAACCACGGCGGCAGGCGCGTGTGGGTGGGTGGGTGTGTGCGCGCGTACGTACACCGCAATTGCGTGAGCGACTGCTTTCCCGGGACACACCCGCACACGAAAGACGAGCCCATGCGAGTTTGCGTGTATGCGTGTGTGTGATGTAGCGAGCGACTGCTCCCACCTATCTTTTATCTCTGTTTCTCTCTCTCGCTCTCGCACTCCCGTTTTCTGCGAGAGAAATAACCCGCCTGGCAGCGCGCGCGAGTGTATATACATGTGCGTTAGAGCGAGCGAGAGCGGATGACATATGCAGAGCGTAGCCACCTCCGTATATTTTACGGCGAGCCATCCGAGCGAGAATTTACGACGATTCGCGGGTTCTTCTCGCTTTTCATTCTGCCAGGCGGCCACGACTTTTCGCATAAAAAACAAAAGTACTTCGCGCCCGCGCGCAAGTGTTATAGCGAACTGCTGCTGAACCCCGAGACTTTTCGCGCCCTCGATCCCTTGCATGCGTACATGTGTGTATATAGAGATATATGTGTAGGGGTATAGCGAGATATATACGAGTGGGAGGAGTGCGCGCGAACTAGTTGGAAAGATATATGAAGTTCCAAATTATAGAGTCTGCCGGAAAATACTTTCTGTGTTCTCTCATTTCGATTGCAGTTGCGCTATGTATTACGTGTCTTCTCGAGAGAAAATGGTCTCGTGAATTTAGGAGAAAATAATTGGTTGAAAATGTTTTTTGAATGATTTGTGTAAATTATAAAAATTGATTGATTTGGCAGTTTAACGTTAATCTTAGATTGTAATTTAACAGGTGCATTTTAACTCTACTATTTTTATTATTCTCGTTTAACTTTTTGACCGAAATGCACATTTATATGAAAATATTTCGTCACATCTTGTACGAAAATAATATAGTATTATTTTGATATTTATTACAATAAATTAATTAAATGTAGCAAAAAGTAATTATGTTGTGTAAATGCTAATATTTATTTGTATATTTTCTACATCACGTAATTTTAATTAATTTTCTTGGTAGTTTAAATCATAATAGTAAACAATTGTAAATAAATCTTTATATATGTTGAATGATTGCTAATACACTACAAATACTAATTTATTGTACAAGAAACATAGATACTATAATGTTACATTTACATATAAATTTCCCGAATCCATCACATTACAATACTCTGTTGTATTTGAAATAATAATATAACACATTAACATTAGAAATGTAAGTAAGCAACAAAACCATTGAATTGATAAATTAGAAATTTTTTATCATTCTATAAAATCAAAGTGTTTAAAATCAATATAATTATTCGATTCGCGTAGCATGCAGCAGTACTATGTCGATAAGGTAGATCACTGTATATCTTGTATTGATAGCGTATTCAATACATACACTCATTCGCTTCATAGTTGTATGTAATTGATATAAATAAGAATTTTTATTGGCAACAGTATTTGTAATGCAAAATATTAAAGACAATAAAAATAGATTTTTTTTTTAATTAGTTAAATAAACGTTGTAGTATATTGTTGTGGAGAAATATCCGATTTAAGTTATCTTATCGAACACTTGTTAACATATTGAATTGTAATTATTTGAAAATTTTGAACATTCGATGTGAAAATCGATTCTGAAACCTTCGTTTTGGAAAATGCGTTATATTGGAGGCCGCTCTCAACCGGCGCCGTGGCTTAGTTGGTTAAAGCGCCTGTCTAGTAAACAGGAGATCGAGGGTTCGAATCCCTCCGGGGCCTATTCACTCGGAGTTAAAGAGTGGATTTATTTTTTTTTTTTTATTATTGTATAGCTATGTTATTCGTTAAATTAATATTCTGAAATTGTTATTTAAATTTTTATCTCATTTGTTGTTTTGTATGTTACAAAAATATTGTCAATTTTTTATATAGAAAGGCATATATTACGCAAAATTTTGTAGAATTTAATATTTTAAATAATTATTTACATCAAAATAATTCATTAATTTACTTTTACAAAAACTAATACGTTTCTTAATAACATTATATTTTGTTTAAACGATGAAAAATGAAGGAATCAGATTCTTAATTTATTTTTACAAACTGACTATAATTTTGCTTACTTCATAAGGTAATTTAAAAAATTAATAAATAAAATTAGTAAATAAATTTTGCAAAAGTAATTTTTATTTTTATATTAGTTAGGTAAAGCATGACAAAATTATTCGATACGTGGGATCAAATACGCTATATATTCACAACTTTAAGGTGTGTAGCTGCAGGAAGCAAAGAAACTTGTTTCACAGCGCACGAGTCGACTTATTAACCGATAAGTGGAACGAGTTTAATAAGCTCCTATAGCCTCAACATCGGAGCAGTGTCTCTCGTGAACGTAAGAATGTGTGTGAAAAACAAAGAAACGGAAAAAACGTCACGGCGGCCGCGCGCGACAAGGCGAAAAGATCGATGCCGCGAGCCAAGCGCGCACACCTCTATAACCTCGACTAAACCAAGCAGGAAAACGGATAGGCCTCGTAGCGACATGAACAAACCAATTAGGTGGATAAGCGGGCAAACCCCCATGAAATTCAATTGTCTTCACCCCATGCATCTCGGCCCGAGAGAGTCTGCTCTCTCTCTCTCTCTCTCTCTCTCTATCCCGCTCTCGACCGCCCTTATATTTTCATTGTCCTTCTCCCTCCCGCTGTAAGTGACTCGCACGCACAGACACATACACGCACACCAGCCGCTAGAGAGAAAAACGGAAAAGGGACGTGTATCTAGAAGGGGGGGGGGGGGCAAAAGTGCGCGAGAAAGACAGAGAGAGTAACAGAAGTCGTAACGACCTTCGCAGCAGTGCCGCTCTTGGAGTGTGTCAATTAAATTAGCCATCGACAGTCGGCGCGCGTCGATCGTTTCCGACAATATAAAAACGCGATCTTTACGAGCGCGGCCGAATAAATTCCCCGTGACTTTATTATTACGACCGAGCTGTGCGTGTGTGTGTGTATATATATGCGTGTAGGCGCGTGCAGGCGTGAGTGGGTGGGTGGAAAAGTGTCAGCGACGCGCGTAGTGCCTTTTCCCGGTCGATCTATATACGAGCGTGCGTCCTCCGATGGAAGTCGAGAAAGAGAGGGAGGGAGACATGCGGAGGGATTGAGAAATGGAGAAGGATGGGGCGAACTTAGATCGAAGTTTGTACGGTCAGCAGAATGGGTCCTAGCTGAGATTTTGAGCTTACGCTTAAGAATAGAGAGAGAGAGAGAGAGAGAGAGGAAGCGGCGGGAAATTAAATGGACGCCCTTCTCCTCGTTCTCGTAGACACGAGTGAAAGCGAGGGATTTGAGAGTGAATTTATCCTTCTGTTTGTTTTTCGTTCTCTTTGCCGTTTGGTTTCATTCGCCCCGACTCTCTCCGAAGTCTCTATCCCTGGCTTCTCATCTACTCTCTGCTATCTTGCTCGCATTCGTTCGAATGTTAATTTCTTAAAAACTTTGCCGACTAAGAAATTTATTAAACTCGAGGGTGAAGCCGATGTTTCGCCGCGCGTTCTATTATGCGCCATAATTATTAGATCTATTAAAGTATTAATTCAATTTGAATGTTTTATCAATCATCGCCTTTTTACAGAATCATAAGTGAGCCATTATTCTAATGAAAGTAATATATAAATTATTTCTTAATAGATAGAAAGAAATTTCATTGTGATGATGAAAGTTTAATACTATAAAGTGTCAATTATAATTTGATGTTTGTCTACTAACATTGATGAAATTGGATTAAAGAGTCTTAATTGTGATTAAACAACCGTATAGTATTTATTTTTAAGCTAATTTAAATTAGAATATCCCTGAAACTGTGAACTAATTTTGATTCTTTTCACTCACATCTTTTATTTAGATTTTCCTTAACATTATAAAACATAAGTGGAAAAATATCTCGAAGCTTTTTGTAACAGATACTAAATTTTGTATTTTTAGGTAAAAAAAGTATTTTATGGCACTGCTAATTTCTCATTTTTTTGTGGCAATAAAACTTTCCGCGTTACCATTTTTTACCGTCACCATAATAGATAGCGCATTAAGTTTTGACATTATGGGCGGTACAAACGACCTCGACCAAAGCTCTTTGCAAGGCAAAATAGTTTTCCGATCACAACATCCTTTGATTAATGGTGGTTTTTCAGCCTGACAGTTTACCCCAAAATGGAGCCGCATAAGCTCGCGCTCTCTCCCCTTCTTACGCAGCGCAAATGCTGCCACATAGACGGAACGGACAGCACTTGCAGGATTTATCACTTTTTGCGGGATTACAAAAATGAATCGGCGCGCTGCTAGCGATAATCTTCACAAAGCGCTCTCAGCTCTTCGGGATCCATAGTCATCGATCCCTGGCCGGACTCATGAATAGAAATGATCGGGATCCGGGGTGGCTTCACCCTGATCATTGCCGGCGATTATGGTGGCTCAGTGGGGTCCCATCTGTCGTCGAGCGCGCGCGAGCGTACGCGATTAAATGGCTCAGTTTCATTGACAATCGCTATTTACCTATACTCGGCTCGTCGGCACTCTCCGCTCCGCCAGTCTGTCGCGTTGCCAGAAGTCAGCCTCCCCTTCCAGAAATTTCCAAATTTTAAATTAATTCTTCATCCGCAATAGGTATGTAGACCCGAAAGGGCATTATGGCAAAATATCGCACATTTGATGAGCAATATGACGATTATTGAATAAGATATGGAGTTATAAAGGGCAATAGAGAATCGTTAGTTTCATTGAAAATTGGTAGATCAAAATTTTAATTATATACTTTAGAACTTTTAGTCTATATTTTCCTATATATTGTTTAATCAATAAGGATCCAAATAAAATTCTGAAATTTAAATTACACTTGAAAATGGGGTTTAGTTTACTATAAGAATTCATAAAAAGTACTATTGGGTTCTTGGTTACTAAAAAAATTTGTTATTAAACATTGTTTAATGTATGTAAAACATGTGTATACTATGTAAATTCTCACTCATAACAACATAATCAGAAAATTAGAGTTCAAATGAAATTTTAAAAATGATTGTTTAAATAATAACTTCTTGTAAGAAAAATTGTTTAAAAGGTTTCTTACATAATTAACTAAATACTATACCTTTTATGTTTCTTTACCACAAACAGGAATACACCAGTGCATGCGAAAGGCAATGAAAGGACTTATACCAGATACACATTTCATTTGGCTGGCGTCCAATTGGCGCGATCGGCTTTGCGAGGACTGCGATACCAAGTAGTAGAGCGACAATGCGGGTATTTCACGGATTTGCTGAATATTTAACTTCGACCACTTGCGGGTTAAACGTTCACTATTGGCACCGTATACGTGACCCATAGATATGTGGATTACTCGGATCTCCGACGCCTTTATGAGCTTTCTGTTCAAAACAGACTATGTTTAGTTATAGCTGCAATTTTTGTTTCCACACATTTTTTAAATAACTGTTTATATTTCGAAAAATTTGAATAATTATAGTATCATTATTGCGTTTTTAAATGATTTAAGAATAAAAAGTTAAAAAAGAATTGTTGTCTAAATAAAGAATTGTTTCATGTTACAAATACTCGTCTTGTAAGAGATATTACGAACGTATGACTTGGATAAAAAGAAAAAATGATTTTGTTTGTCGGATATTTTCAAGATTTAAAAACCTTTTCTAAATTAGTTGATTTTCCTTCCGTTGTATGGTCAAAAATTGATTTTCAAATTTTAGCTCTTTCTACTTTTTCGTATAATAGAACTAATATTTTCGAATTTTATGAAGTTTTTCCAAAAGGATTACATTATCTATAGTATATCATTTGTTAACGGGATGCCGGAGTAACAGAACTAGTTTTTCAAAGTTTTCTCTGTAAAGAATTAACCGACATAGCTGAAATTTTGGAAATCGCTTCAAAATTTGTATATCAAGTGCGGACAACTCTTGGATTTTGGAAAATTGTCATATTTTTTAATTTAGAAAATAAAATATACTACAGTACTTTCATATAATAATACATTAACTGCGGCGTCCCCTTAATATGGAAATGTCAGCTTTTTAAATTTATATCTCCGAAAATATTTCATATTACATCTTTACAAAATTGTGACCAGTTAATAAACGTATGAAGTACCTTAATTTGTTGTAATTCAAGTAGCTATTTGGTTTACAAGAAAAAATTATTTGTGATAGAAAAAACAAAAGTAAAAATCAAGTAATCGTTATAGTTTTTAATAGTCTTTTATAATTTCCCACGATTAATTTTTACGTAAACTTTTTCCTTTTGGCACCAATAATTAATTCAATGGAATATTTCATTTAAATTGAGAAATTGTAAGTGTCAGTGAATTGGCAGCGGTTATATTAATTCTTACCACTAACAATTAATATGGTGAAATATGAACTAAGTCTATTCAAAGTGTTTCTTCTTTAGTAATTGTATGAATGTGCTCGACATTTATAAAAATATCAAAAGTTGTTTTTCAAAGTTAATTTTTAAAATTTTTCATTTTTTCATTGTACTTTATAAATGAAGTATATATGCGGTCTTTTCTATGGCTCAATGACACATAGGGTAAGTGTTCCGATTTGTGTGATAAAGCAGACAAATAGCTTCAGGCACACAAATCGGGACACTTACCCTATTGTATATTGAGATTGAACAACGTAAAAAGATATTAAAAGAACTATTTTAAGACTTCAAATTTAAAATTTTTACTATTTTGTAAAGTATTTCCGCTCTTTTTCAAATATTATATTTTTACTATTTAATAAATTTAATTTTTAAGTAAATAATTAAACGAATCGTTGTTTCATTAAGATTGTTATGTAATTAATTTAATAATTATTTAGTTTTGTTAGTTTGTAAAGAGTAAAATGTCTTGATTAAAATTATGTTGGTTTATACACAAAATTACCAATTTTATATTAATTACTCAATACTTTACTTAAGATACTATCAATTTTAGCAGTACATATGTAGTAAATATTAAAAAAAAAAATTAATTAAGAACAAAATAAATTAAAAAATTTAAATAATAAAAAATATATTTTGTAAAATTTTATTAACTATAACTCAATGACGTGCATATTTTTTACAAAAAATTGTTACATTATATTTAATTTCTTTTAAGTCGGTATAATAGCAATTCGCAATTGTGATACTTCTTTATTCAATTTTATTTTTCTATCACATTATTTATTTGATATGTCAGAAACATTATCTACGGTATTCTGAAAAGTATTAAAAAAAAATGCAAAAAAGAAGTGAGGGGGCACCCGGGTTTGAACCGGGGACCTCTCGATCTGCAGTCGAATGCTCTACCACTGAGCTATACCCCCAGGTGTCTGCTCGGCGCGAATAAGTCGCTGTGTAGTCGGAGATGAGTCAGCTACATCAAAATAATTTACGTCAAAATAAAAGTTAAAGTCAAGTAAAAGTAAAAGTTTTGAATAGTTCATTATTTTTAAAACAATATATCTAATGGTGAACCGAATGAATTAGAGTATAAAATAGGTAATTAAAGTAAACTAGATTACAGTATGTCGTCTAAAAGTATTTATAGTAAAATCTGAAAGAATTTCAAATTAAAATAGAATCATGTATGTTGTGAAGATTTGACAAGAAATGGATTATTATTATTATAGATTTAACGCTAATTTTTTTAGGGCATGATTTGCGAAAATATCGTGATATAGAAATAAAACATATATACCTTATATTAGTAAATACTTTAGAAACCCTATCGAAATAAATGAATTTTATTTATACATGCGTGAGTAATACTTAAAAATCAGTAATTTTAAGTAAATATTACATCCTCAAACTTGGAATTAATTTAAGAAATATGACGGGTGTTATACTGTTATCAGTCTGATAACAATTTTTAGTTGGGGTTTTTACTAAAAAAAGCATCCTAATTCAAACCTCGACTTGGGTTTTATAAAAGATTTGACTCTTTCTAAAATCAAACCTGTCTCTGTCTTGACAGTTATTCAATATACAATTTTTCCACATCATTGCTATAGTATGTAATTTTCGCAGCAGGAAATGATTAAATTGATATAGATCTGATTAAAGGTGTTGTGTAAACAAATGAGTTTCTTAGGAACTTTCTGAAATTTTGACTACACGTTCAATTTTTCAATTTCCATGCATGCATACACGAAATTTCAGAAAGACGACACATGCCGATTTTGAGATATTTAATAACAAAGTTAGTTAATCTTTTAACATGGACAACATAAAAACAAGCACCGAACAAACGGGAATTGAATTTATTGCTGAGAAACGCTTTTTAAGATCGTAACAAAAAGTTAACCTATTATTTATCATTATGGTTAAAAGCCTTTTTTAAATAAAATTCAGATTATAACACGGACAGTTTCCGAGAAAAGGGAGTGTAAATATTGTATCAGTATGGAATATTTGAGCAAAGGCAGATGCGAGAGAAGAAAACATAAGGAAAAACGCGTTTTTCGAAACTGCATATATGCGCACATACATATATACGCATATACTGTACACTCAGATTCTCCCACGCACATAATATGTGCTCCTCTGATGTTTTTAGACTATAGCACATTAACTATTGATTGCATTAATTAATCACATTTCCACGTCAAAATAATTAAACCTTCGCTTTACAAATATTAGATTTGTAAAGTTGTCTATGATTTATATTAATTTATTGCTATTAAAATATAGTAAGGAATAATATTTTAGTACTTGTTAAAGCATTGTATATGCAAAAACTAATGATATAAATTAATAAAAAATACGTTAACAAACCAAATTTTGATATGACACGATTGGGCGGACAACAATATCTATTAATACATTTATTAAACAAGGTTCGTTCTCATTTCTTTTCTATCTCTCTTTAATTTTTTACTTAGGGGACATATTATTATAGAGAAAGTCTACTTACTTAAAAAATAATTATTCTAATAAATCCTAAATAATTTCAGATTTCGCCACCACCGTTCATTTCAATACACAATAAAAAAAGTTAGAGGGGGCACTCGGGTTTGAACCGGGGACCTCTCGATCTGCAGTCGAATGCTCTACCACTGAGCTATACCCCCGATCTATTCATCTACTGTTATCGATTTTTTCCAATGAATATATTTTAGCATTCAAATTTATAATTTGATTAGTACATGTACACACATATTATACACGCGCTAATAAAGAATATAGATAAAGTATTTACTTTTACAAATCATATTAACATAGCTGTTACTTTTAATGAAATGTTTTCAAAATTTATAATTTTAAGTTAAGGAAAAAATAATGTGTTTATATAAGATTTATACAACAATATAGGTAAAGCTTATGAGCATGCATCAAACAAGGAAAAAGTTTTAGTAAGTTAATAAATTATACTTAGAATATATGTGCACCCATCCTTGATGGATTCTTGCCAAACGTGCCTGCTCAGTTTAAAAATCCTGGAATCCCGTTGGCCGATTCCAATTTAAGGTTAATGGTTACACTCGAATTGTCCAATGAGATTTCTGGATTTTGAAACTAGGTAAGCACATTCGGCAAGAATCTATCAAGGATGAGTGTACATACATTCAATGGATATTTCATTCTCTATATAATATATAAAACAGACTACATAGCTATAATTATTATTAATTAGTAATATTATTAATACTACACAGTTTATTTTCTATATCGAAGTTGCAAAAACATTTTTTGTTGTTCAAATTATTCGAAACTTTCAAGATTATTGGTATTTTACATTCTCCATAAACCTTTTATCGCAAAAAAGTAGTTTTTATTAAAATAATTTGGTGATCTCGAATTTTCAATAAATTTTTGCTTGTCGTTATTTATGATTAATATTGGGCGGGTTCTTTTGGGGTATGAACGAAAATTGATATATTTTGTAATTCCACTTTATAATAGTAAACATGAAATATTTATTAAATTTATGCAAGAATTTAAAATACTCATGGGATATTTTTTTGTAATTGCAGGATATCGTTTTTGTCAGTTGAAAAGAGTGGAAACACCCCTAGTTGTCATACAAATAGCTAAAGCGTTATATGGACCCCATAGCGATGTCTAGATGGCGACAGGTACAGTTATATATTGCAGACCACCTAGTGACTTCATGACGCTGCCATATGCCACCATGACTAAGACACACATGCTCAAAATCAATCCGCACCGCCCACACTAAAGGTTCCGTAAAGGCGATTAGACAGGATTTGTTATTAGAAAAAAATTATATTCTCTACTTTTTCAGAGGAAATTTTAAATAATATTATAAAAGTATTAAGATACATTTTTTACTAAATCCATACAAATTTTTTATTTCAATTGCCAAAAATCTTATACTTTTTAAATATTCAATATTTTGTTGAGTAATAGTATGAATAATAAAATTATTTTCTTTTTTAATGCCATTTATACAACTTTTTTCATCAAATTTAATATAATTACATTTTTACATTATTATTATTATTATTGTATAAATTTTGCGTATTAAAAATTTAATAATCAGTTTTAGCAGATTTTTTTTACAAGTGAACGACTTTCCACTTATTCATTTTTTTAAGAGTACAAACTCTTTAAATAAGCTGAATGAAAGTGCAGAAGTTTTAATTCGCTTAATGTCCCTTCGGTATGTGATTGTGATTGCCAACATTACAAATAGTTCATTTTTTCGTACAAAAATAAATTGTTGCATAAAAATTATCTTATTTTATAGTTTGACGTTTTCAGTTTGTGCTAAGTGTTTATATCACAAAGATATACTGACATTTTTGAATATAAATCTGAGCAGGAAAATAAATGTTTATATGCATTAACTGGCCCGCTATGGGCGAATATTATTATTTCCTATTTGTTTATTTTACTTTTCAGTAATTCTTTTCTGTACAAGTTAGACTTATCTAATATTTTTAATGATAATTTGAATAATTTGATTTGATTGTACTTGCATTATAACTGGATTATAAATTTTGACAGATGTATTAATAATAATACATGATAATAATTCCAATTTTTTTTAAATACTTCGCTATCAAATATTATACAATTAAGGGGTTATACAAGTATTAGCCACCTAAAGTTCTCGATAGGAGAGGATGTAGGTAGACCGAACTTTTTGACTGATCTAAATGAGAATACTTCTAATTTGAAATTGATTTTTAAGTGTAGAAATATTTGGAGCTTTACAATATTAGTGTTTAAAAGAAATAGTAAATTTAAATTCCAAGGTTTAGCCATTATACTGTTTTGTACTTTCTTAAGTGAAAGTTATTTAATCATTAAATAAATTCAATAAATTCGAAGGTCTGTGTGTGTTTGTATGTGTTCATATAACGCAAATAAAAATATATAAATATATAAAAGTAACGAAAACATAAATATATCACTAATGAAGCCGTTCTCACGGTTGGATCTAGTTTTTAAAATATTTTTTATTAAGTTCTTTAGGTTAGTTTTAATATAACTACTTTCTTTTGCGCTGTGAATTACGAAAGTTTGAAAACGAGCAATTTTTAGAGCAGTTTCTTCTTTCTGCTTTGGTCATGAATTAATCCATCAAAAAAGTTACCCCTTCTTTTTCCTACAGCTATCCTCTAAATATGGAACATCACAAATAAAGCGAAGCCACCGCATTTAAACTGTGAATCTGACCAGCGAGCGGCGTGAAATTTTCGGTTTACTAGACATATCTAAATTTAATGTGTTATTAAAATTAAATCCAATGTAATTGTGTCCATGTAATTGTGTTACCTGCATAAATATTTATATTAGGCTCTACTTATTGAAATTTGAAAGAGAAATTTTTCAGAAATTATATATTTTCATTGTAAAAGAATAACAGCGCTTGTCGTGGATTCTCTTGGCACGTTCGTCTTGTGCTTTTGAAGCTACGCCACTTTGTGCGGTGGTAGCAAGAGGTCCCAAGCAAGCCGGCAAGCGTGTGATCAATATAAGCGATGACACAACGAGAGCTTATCTTTAAGCCACACCCTCCGGGTGGAGGCATCCAATGGGCACACGAACTCGCTAGGGCGCTTGTCCAATGGGGTGTGCGCATTGATTTTTCGAAGCTCTGGTATATTTTTTTCTCTCCACGCGAAAGTGAATTTCTTCGGGCAGAGTGGGAGAAAAAAGGAAGCGCGTCCCGAGAGAGAGAGAGAGAGAGAGAGAGAGAGAGAGAGAGAGAGAGAGAGGGGGGGGAGAGATGGAGGATGCGTTGGTGGAGGCGAACTAACAATAGATAAAGAGAGGGAGGATCAATGTGGGTGAAGATGGGCTTCGCTCGTTCTCTCTCGTTTTCCCACTCCCTCTTTTTCTTGTCGCCTCGCTATCCAAAAATATGACTTTCTTTCGTTTGGCTGCAGTAGCTTTGCCCTTACCATCTTACGTAGTCGCGTTGTATCCCTTCCTCAACCATACCGTTTCTTTTTTCTATTCTTTCCACTTTCAGTTTTTCTCCTTTCTTATGTTCTTCTTATTCTGTTTTTTATATCATTTTCCAGAGCTATTCCATACTATTATTTACGCTCTTCTTGTATACCTTTTTTGCTACATTCATATATTTTATCTTGTTTGTTTCATTACCTTTATCTTCACTTTTTAAATTTTATTTGTGTATACTAAGAACAATAAATAATTATATTTGCTGCTCTTTTTAATTTTCTATATTTATTCGACTAATTAATGCATGCAATCTGAAACATTTATAATTTATTATGTTATACAAGTTAAATAATTTTTCCCTGGATAGGTCATTTGAAAATCGACCAAAAAAGTTATCGTTTGTCATATATTGTGTTGGGAACAACTTGTCGTTTTACTAGAAAATGCAGAAGCCGAAACATTAAACAGAAAATTTCATGTTCTGAGGATATTTGGAATTCCCTTCGAAGATTTCGCTGACACTAACGTTGACTGTGAACACGAATCCACGAATGTATTTTTAATGTCGCTGCCGTTGGTGTACAGAGAGAATTTATTATAGCGAAAGTCAAGCTAGAAAGGAGAGTTTCCACACAAGGTTTCTCCGATTTAGCTGGTATTGATAATGTTATGAATAATTAAATTAAAAACATGTAGCATAGCTGCATTGTGTTTGAGACAAGATTTCATTGTTTATAATATCTAAAAATTGTATAGCAAGTTTTATTATTAAAATTTCTTTATTATTTAAAATATCTAAAATGATTTTAATAATCTAAATTACGTTGAGTATTTATAAATAAAATTGGTAGTAATAAAAAGCGCTGCGAATTCATTATCACTTAGTTTCCTCAAACTAATTTATCAACTACTTTTTTTATACTTTTTTATAAAATAATTTTTTTCTCTTTTTATGAAGATTAAAAAGTATTAATTTTTAAATTATGTATAAAATATGAATAAAATAATAGCTATGATTTATTTTTTAAATTATGTGTGAAAAATAAATAAAATAATTGATTGTAATATTATATTCACCTTTTATAGCACGGTGTGACCTAAGCCCGCTGTCACGCCTATCCGTGACTAAAGTAGTCCTTTTTTGGTTACGGTAACTAGTTTAAATAATAATTAAATTTTTCGTCATCTTAACACCTTTACCTTCAATGTATGTTGCTGCTTGCATCATAGTATGTGTAAAAATCATTGTAAAAAATTCTTTAAGTTGACATCACTCAAAACTCACGAACCTCCTTAAGTAGCGTCCTATATGAAGCAAACCAGTTTCAAAATACTGAAATAAGTCTATACCTTATTTAGATAATATTTAGATAGTAACCTTATGTTCAGCCAATAAAACAAAATTAATGATAAAGTATGAGTATTACACCATCTTCATAAAAAACAAAAGCAAATAAAATATTATGCAAACACAAATATCAGTGGCAGCTAATAAAAACATTTACATAAATTTCCAAAGGCAAAATTGAGAGAGGGTAATTCTTACTATATTCACTTCTTAAATCGCGATTATTCAAAATATTAGTTCAAACTCAAAATAATTGGCCATCGTATCTGACAAATTTCATGTTTCTACAGAGCTCGCTGTAAATTAAACTCAATAAAAAACAAAAGCAAGTAAACAACACGCGCACGCATCGCGCGTCATTTCCATTTTCTAGTAACACATACATAAAACCATTTCCGAAACCGTTAACCTCAAATACCTCTAAAATTTATAAACTAATTCTTTTATTACCATAAGAACTCATATAACAAATAATATACAAACTCTACATCTCTACAAAATTTCAAAGAAATTAAAACAATTTTACTCTAGTTATTGTGCAACAAAGAAAGTCATTTTCAGACATACCATAATTTTAAATATCAAATATCTCAAAAACTAACCATATAATCTGGATGAAATTTTACATAAGTATTGTCTATATCGCATACAAAATAGTCTATAGATTTCAAACTGATACATGAAGTTGTCATTAAGAAATTACGATTTAAAAAAAAAAAGTCAAAAATTTTTAACCGTAAATGTCTTTAAAAATTATGAGACAATTCTTTTACCTAAAGGACTTATCCAATAAATATATAAATTCTACATTTCCACAAAATTTCAACATGATTAAACCGATTTTTTTCTCTCTAGTTATCAGGCGACAAAGAAAGAAACTTTGTAAAATACGAAAATTTTCAATATCAAATATTTCAAAAGGTAATTGTATGATCTTGATGAAAATTCACGCACATATTATCTATATCACATACAAAATTGTCTATAAATATGGAGCTGATACATCGAGCCGTTTTCGAGAAATTACGATTTGAAAGAAAACTTAAAAAATTTTTAACCCCAAATATCTCTGAAATTTATGGACCAATCATTTTTACCTAAAGAACTCGACCGAGGGCTATCCAAAATCTACCCCTATAAAAAATTTTAAAGCGATTAAGCCAATTTTACTCCAGTTATCGTGCGACATACAAAACTCATTTTTTTCGGTTTTCAATTTTTTTCTCAAAAACTGATCGACAGAATGGGTTGAAACTTTTACAGATTATAGCTATTAATACTCTGCATTAACATGATTTTTTTTCTTTTTCAAAAAAATTGACCGTTTATTTTTGGAGTACTAAGATTTAAAAAAAACACGTTTTTGTTAAAAACAAAAGAACCGTGATAGCTAGAGAATTTTTTTTAAAGAAAATATAGGTATTTTAATGTTCTTTCGAATGCTTTCCATCCGATTCAAATATCTCAATGTTATCATTAAAAAAAATGAAAATTATTTTTTCAAAAAGTGAGAAATCGATATAAAAAAAAAATATCTGAAAAACTACATATTATTATTTTCCAAAAATCTTGAAAAAAAAAAGAAAAATTTTAAGAGCTGTCCGAAAACGATTGGATAAAAATTGAAAAATTTACAGCATTACACACACATACGCGCGCGCGCACACACACACACACACACACACACACACAGGCATTTTTTAAAAATAGTATGTTTTGACTCCAAATGACTCAAAACATCTTTCTAACATGTTATCTTGAAAACTTTTTTTTAGCGTCACAAAGCTTCCTCTATGAGGAAGCAAAATCGGAGAATAGCTTAAAATACCAGTAGATGAAAGATTCTTTTCGAAGATAAATGGCCTCTTTCCAGTACATGAATGACTAAATTATTATAGGTTGAATTATTTTACATATATTATAGATTACTTCCCTGTAAAAATGTGCTTAGTATTCTTTCTTGTTGTATCTTTGAACCCCATTCAATATCACACCTCTCGTCTGGAGAAGTAAGGTTAACACTCAATGATTTTTTTTTAACCAAAAATCTTATTTGATATACGTGACTGTAAATTTCGATTTTACGGACTCATTTGCGGACATAAAATGTTCTTTAATATCGTTCATCTACTGGATGAATCACCCTACTTGTTGATACTTTCATACAAATCGTTATTTCTCATTATTTAAGTTATTCGATTATTCGTCTTCAATATATTATGAAAACCAGTCTAACATACTTATAATTTATATATCAACAATATTTTGCCAACCAATACGCACACAAAAGAACACGTTTAATTTTAACGTAGTTTCATCTGTACATTAAAAGATTATATTTCTTTTCATTTATATGAATCTATACATTTTAAAGTCAATTTTTCTTTGCAAAATTTACTTGATTATTGGAAATTACATAAATCATTTATATTTCGAGTGCGAACAATTTAGAAGCATTTTTCACACGTATTGTGCTAATAAATCTTTTTTATTAGTACTGCATTAACATTTTATCAGATTATATACGGTTGGCTAAAAAAACTATCTAATACAAAAAAGTGAAGATAATTTGTAAGATTACAATGACCAAACGATTTCCATTCGAAATCAATTAGAATTATTTTTAATTATTATCGCACAATTGTGTGACTCAGTAAAATTATAGGATTATTTAGACTTAAAAATTGTTTAATTAACAATTTTCTTAAATATTTTTTTAATTTACCATTTTATTTTATTGAAAAACGTCTTTAATTTAAAGATTTACGTAACCTTCACGTTTTTAATGATTAATAATATTTTATACTAAATTTAGAAACTCAAGTTCATATCTTCAGTATAATATTATTCCAACAACAATATGATTTACAACTCTAACATTGCTATAGAATAATTGAAAAATGAACTTCCTAGAAAAATTAGCGTGCATTACGTTTATGTGTACATATAATAAGAAATAGAATATTTTTATTATCATTTCACAAAACAGGTTGTACTCTAAAAATATATTTTCCTAACAAGTAAATATTTGATTTATTGCAAACCAATTATTTATTGCCTTAATACAATATTAAGAATAATAAAATGCATTGTACATCATTTAGAAATGGTATGAATAATTAAACTTATTTTCTTAAATTGCATTTAAATACTTTGTCAATATCTTCCAAGTTTATGTAATAAGATGCTATCATTATTTTTACTCTAAATTCATACCATCGGTAATAATTATCGCATGATCATAGTATAATATAAGTTACATTGAGACATCTAGTATAGAATACTTAGGTAATTAAGCAATAATGTGAAAGTGTAGATGATTATGATTTATTTAAATCAAATATGACCGCAATAATTTAGAGACTTTAGTTTCGAGGAAAAAAATTAAATTATATAAGTAAAAGTCTTAAACAAGATTACATAGAAGATTGAAGAGAAAAGTTGTATCACTTGCAATCGAACAAAGCTCATTAGGGCGCTGATTAAAGAGGTGTGTTTGCTCAACAAATTAGAAATGTGTAATGTAGATAAAAATAATATTTGTTAGTTAAAAAATTCTATTTTCATTAAGCGATCTCAGTATTTACTTGTAGAATAATAAGTAATTATTAAGGATGCGGAAGGAAATTGTCCTGCTGCTCAATAAATAAACAACGATATTTCAACTAAGTCAAGGTTTCGAGTCGTTTATTCGATTCCTTTATAATCTGACCACCTTTTTTTCTTGAAAAAGAGTCGAATAAACGACTCGAAACCTTAGTTGAAATATTGTAGTTTATTTATTGGACAGCAATCTAGCAGCTGTCATTCGCTTCATCATTCATTCTATATAAGTAATTATTGTAATCTTTTTAATCTTCAAAAAATTTGACTCATTACTAAATGCCGTAATCTATTTTTTATAAAAATAAAGTACGCGCCGCGTATACTATTTTTTATTTTATATTATCTTATTTATTTATTTATTTTTTATTTTACTAAGCTTTATTAAAGTCTCAGAAGAGGCTTATTTAAGCCGTACATTACGAATGTAGATACAAATCGTGTGTGAAGATACAAATTTGCGCTTTTAGTTTTATTTAAAAATACAGTGATGTTTCATGATGTGAATTGTGATTTATAATTTTTTTCCTTTCTGTTTTTTTTTTTTTTTTTTTTTTGCATGATGGTTAAAGATGAGATTGTTTTTATATGCATAAATTGCAGTCTTTTAGTATTTTTGCTAACTGCAGAGTGTACAAAATACTGTTTTGCCCATCCAAGTGCATTAGTTGGGGAAAAAGTAGTTAAATCGGTATTCATAAATCATATATGATAATCTTATATCTAGAGTAATTGTGGGAGTTATTAAGTGCTTAGTATAACCTTTCCAAGTTGTAATCGAATATAGCAGGCTCTGTAGTTTTAATTTCATGAATTATTAAATTTTATTAATTAAAACATACATCTTGGTCAATTAAAACATATTTTTTGTCAAGATTGATCATAAGCTTTGAAATAATAAGGCGAACTTTCAGTGATGTGTGCATTGTGCATCAGTTACTAACATCCTGTAACAAAACCATTATTTATAACTGTTTTTTAAATACCGTACCCTGTATTAAAAAATAGGGCATTGTAACTAGTAAAAACACAGTAACATCCACATCTACCCTATCATTTATTAATAGTTATATTTAATTATTTATAATAGTTCAAAGTTAATAGATAATTTAAAAAATTAAAAGTTTATTTTTACTTATATAGGAAGTAGAGAATGTAGCAAGTAAAAAGTTGTGAATTAACAGTTGTTAGAAAGACCAATCTCTCTATGCAATAAAAGTAACAGGACATCAAGACAATTCCAATTTTCTCTTGCGACGGAATCTCATTCCCTGTCCCATTGTCGTGAATTACCGGATCCTTCTGCTGAGTCTGCGCTTATTGTAACCTTTCTTGCTAACGGCACCAAGAAAATATAGTTCTTTCTTCAATCTTAAGATGAAATTTTTTAAATTGATTTCTACTGATCTTAAACCAAATTTGTATTTATGTATAATAATATCTGGAGTTTCAACTGAAAAAAGTTATAAGTTATATAGGGATAATTTTATCTATAAAAATATACCTGTAGATAATAACAACTATATCCCGCTAAACAGCGAATAATATTCACTATTCCCGCTAAATAGGGAATAATATTTATAATTCCGACTAAACAGGAAATAAAGTATTAGAGATAAATAAAATGCTACTTATGTCTCGCGTTTCAGGTCAATAAAGTGGCCATTATAGTGGAGTCGTGAATAAATACGTTTTTGTCTGATGAGTGGAGCTATATAATGCGATGACAAGTAAAGACTGTATAGTTCTAGCGAATCAAAAAATTTTGTAATACTTTTTACAAATTTAATATACTTAATTTTAGCGTATTCCTAGTTTAAATTCAAAATCAGTATAAAACTCTAAACTAAACTCTTTTTATACTTCAAGCTGCGTAATTTAAGATATTCATAATTTTCAATATTTTTTAACAAAATTAAGGCAATTCGTAATCGGGTAGTTCAATTTCATAAAAAGTTTTAATACTAAATAGGTACTCTCTAAATTTAAATCAGTGCATATGTATGTACTTCCGAGTAGAAATTTTCAAACCGCAAAGATGCAGGATTTGGCTGCCGTGATTCGTGATCCGTGCCGTACGGGGCATGTAACGTTGAGCTTTATGAGGGCCGGATTATTTTACCTATATCGATATCCCTACGTCCGGTAAAACATCTGGTTCTGATCCGGCCCTGATTTGGGCGATACGCGGCTTATTGTCTAAATAATTTTAAAGCAAATAAGTTCGATAATAAATATTACAACATTTAATGTATTTTTAATGTATTTATTATATCATTTTTAATGTCTTTTATACGCATTTTATACACTAAAATTTTCAATAATTTATCAAGTTTTATGTGGTGAATTTTATTTTCGATTGCCAAGAAGCGAAGTTGAGATACTATTATTCTCTTGCTCTGATATTTATAAAACTGTTATAAGTTCGTAGTATTTATCGGTGATCGGGCTTTTGCTTTAACTAATATTTTTAAAATCATTAATTATACATTAAATAATTTTTTTTTTATTCACATTATTTTTAAATATCATCATGTATTTATGTTAATTTTATTAATTAATTAATAAATAAATATTTAAAAAATTATTATTAATTTTGATTTTTTTAAATAAAATTACTTACATTAATTAAACAAATTCATTAAAATTTATTGTCTTAAAAAAAAAAAAAAAATTGGAGGCGCCGGGTATCGATCCCGGTACCTCTCGCATGCTAAGCGAGCGCTCTACCATCTGAGCTACGCCCCCTGGATATCTGTGTTAGCGTTAAAGGTACTTATAACGTGAGTACGACGATAGATTGAATGTTTCTTTGTTCTATATGAGAATCATATAAAAGTTTATATTATTTTCCACAAATTAGATTGTTCTCAAAATATCGTAGTTATTTTCAAATTATTCACGTAAATATCTCAAAATTTAAATATATAATAAGTTCACATGGGTGTATGAATAGTATATAAAAATATTTTGCATATGTATTAATTTTTTTACAAATTGCCATGTTATCTAGTAACTGAAAAAATTTAGAATTTCTTTCTTTTTTTTAGAATTTTATATTGTTTTTAAGTATTTTGATGGAGCTTTAATCGAGTACTAGAGTACTAGCAGATTTCTTTTTTATCGACATAAGGATATTAATGTTATATAAATATGAAACTTATTCTACTTTCCATAATACAATATAGAATGATACAATAAGTTGAATTTAAAATTTAAAAAAATTCATTTAATTGCAGTTTATTGTTATAAATGTTAATACATTAAATAAAGATGCAAAAATTTATCATTAAATTTTAATTTTGTAAAATTAAATCAAATAGCTATATTTTTAAATTTTAAATTAGAATGTATCAAAGGGCGTTTTTATGCCTTAAAAGCAAATTATAAAATTCATAAAATATTAAAAAATGTATTTTTTTATAGCATTTAAATATTCTGTAAGAATGTTCTAACAAATATTTTGTCTTTATTTTTTCTTTTAATAATAACAAGCGGTATGAATTCGCTGCGAAGAAGAGGATAAACATTAAATTATTTATATTATAAACATTTTAAAAAATCGTTAAAAAAATTAAAATTAAAGTTTAATAACCATTAAACTACGAAAGAATTGATAATTAATATATATATATATATATATATATATATATATATATATATATATATATATATATATATATATATATATATATATATATATATATACTAAAAATATTAATAAAAATTGGATAGAACTTTTAATGTTGGCCAGAGAAAAATTTTAAAAATGTGTGAACTTAGTAAAAAGTATATTTACAATTGAAATTTTTAATTAGCCATAAGTAAAAATTTTAATAAAATACACTTTTTTATTGTTAAAACACAAATCGAATACATTTTTATGACAATTATAATGAAACAAATAATTGCAACATCCTTAACGATAACAAAATTTTTAACTCAGGAATCGTTTAGGGTTACATATATATTTAATTAATTAGTTAACTTTACTTTCAATTATACATAGTTCCAAAGTAAAGAATTGTAACATATTTATTATATTTTACTAACTACTTATTTTAGGATTTTATTATGATTGTTATATTTTATTATTAATATTTATTGTTTTGTTAATAAAATATAATAATTTGTTATTATATGTGAAAAGTTTTTAATGTCATTCTCTAAAATGCAAAAAGCTTTGATAACAAAAAAAAAAAAAAGTCGGGTTCGTCCGGGATTTGAACCCGGGACCTCTCGCACCCTAAGCGAGAATCATACCCCTAGACCAACGAACCACATGTTAGGAAGATGCTTAAATAATGAAGTCACATTCCCAATTATCGTTTTAAGAGCTATATGTAGCAGGGAATAAGCGCAAAAAAATGTACGATCATCATGTCATCATGAGCCTCGCCCGATCACTGTGCATCCAGACGACGCCTAGGCGTGGAATCGGGCGTAAAATCGGATCCGGATTGCGCGTGGCTCATAACGCTTTTCCCAAGTGGGCCGGATGATTTAGCCAGGTCTGGCACGTATATATACATACCCATCGGGCGAGGCTCGGATGAAGCATTAATTTATTTAATTGGAATAAACCCTAGACATGGCGAGTAACGATGCAAAATCTTCAATTAAATTATTATCGAAACATGACTAATTAGAAATAGATAACATAATAAAATAATGAATTAAACATTATTTTAAAGGGACCAGTAGTGATGGAATAATTTTTTAATATTCTTACAGTATTCTTATAAAATATAAAGCACATAACTTCTGTTACGTGTTTTCACTTCATGAAAAAATAGTTTTCATTAAATATTTATTTGTAAATGAAAGTTAATACGTTACTTTATCTAAAGATTTTTTAACTTATACAAAAAAAAAATTTTTGAACACTGCAAATCCGCCGTTATCGATGTTGGAATTGTTTATACTTTAAGATACTTTCACTGTATTTTAACAACGTTTTGTAATTGTTTGGTACCAAATAAAATGCATCAAATAATATTACATTCTTTTCAATTTTGTGTTTGTTTTGGTATTCTTTATTTAATCAACTATTTCAAAATTTTAACATCGAACAGCTTCTTCGTTGTGAAACAATGAAAGAGGTTGTTCAACGGTAACAACTTTTTTTACGTATATGCACCAGTTATGAGATTTTTTCTAATAATAAATAACCCATGAATCTAGATGCAATGACTACTTAGAATAATATATTTGAATTATAGAAAAATTAAAAATTTGAACGTTTGTGATATATTTTTAATAAAAATATTCTATTACTTTAGAAATTTATATTTTTAATATTTATTAATATTAAAAATCTAGTTATAATGATTAATTATAACTATATTAATTACAGTGGATTACTATTAAGTACTGAAATTCTATTTGAATGAAAAGTAATTTTTATTACATTGTTTAGTCATAATAAATTTCATTTGAATACAAATTTTTCATGATGAAACTTGGAAAACTCAGTTTAATGTTAAAATAAAAGTCTTAATAATTTTTTAATAATAGTTATTCTTGTTTAATATACAGTTAATATATATCTACTTGCAGAACGCGCGTTTTAAATAAATGTGTATTTTAACAACATTTTAATATTGTAATTATTTTCAAATGTTGTACGTAAAATATTCATAGAGTTATTATAGATAGAGTAGGCATGCCATAGGCTCACGTGTAAGTGGAAGCATCCCGTCGTTAGAGAGAGAGAAAACATGAGTTTGGTGAAGCTATCTCTCTCTACTAGCGCATGCGCAGTACACATGAATGCGCCACATTGGCTATATACATGCATTTTCGACGCGCGCAACCAAGTACGAAATTTATAAAAGATACTTTTTTTCGTAATATAAAAACGAATCCGATCGTTTTTAATAAAATAAATAATTTTTTTTTTTTTAATACTGAACTTTTTGGAAAGTAGTCAATTTTACACTCAAAAAAAGGTTTTTTGATGATATATAAAAGAGAACATTACATAAATGGTTCTAATAATATCAAATTATTATTTTTAGATATTTTAAACACTATACAAAAAGTTAAATTACATGTTGTTTTATTATATGTTATTTATATGTTATAACAAGCTATTATTAGTAAATATATTTTCTATATTATTTCTCATTTGAAATAACTTTATCACAATCCTTTTTTAATGGTAAATAATAAAAAATTAAACTATTATTTAATACACTTCTTTTTAATGGAACTTTAAAACTATAATCTAATAAATACTATTGGAATAAGTGCTTGCTCACATTTTGAAGGCTATGACAGGTTAGGTTGCTGTAAATAAATGTTATTTTTCTCTAGCCGTTTGCGCATGCGTATTGCGTCATGAAAGAGAGAGATAGCATTACCTATTCGATTCTCTTTCTCTTTTCATTTGGAGGACGCCTTCCGGCCGGGCTTGCCTACTCTATCTATAATAACTCTATGAAAATATTGCTTTAAGAAACTTCTGTATCTATAAGAATCGCTTGAACTAACAACTTTTTTTTTTCATTTTTTTGAAGTCGGAATTTTGTTTGGAATTTCTTTTCGGAGTCGAAATCCACTTTGTAAAATACAAAATTCGTGGAATTTTTTTGAAACATAATAAATTTAAAAATACTAACAAAATTCTTATAATCGATAGATAAAACTATTATTGATGATAATAAACTATTTTTCTAACTTTAGGATATTTCTGTAACTGATTTATTTGATTTCAAATGTAACAATAATGGAGCTTCTTCAATGTCAGGCGTAGGCCAGGTCAAGCTGCGCTCATAGTTTCACGTGAAAACCGTTACAAGCCGAGCCATAACCACGCGCCACGCGTAGGGTGCCTTGCCCGGCTCTAATGTTAGCACACAGCACGCTGTTAATTCTTTTATACTTGAGGCTTGAGAGCTTAATGTCTGTTGAAATGGACTTACAATAAAATATGTAAGACAGTTTTGTGCTAGTTAAACACAAGTAAATAGCACAAAATGAAGTACAGCATTATATTTACATTAGGCCAAATCATGTGGTCCTCACGCGAAAACTATTACTGACCAACCAGGGCTTTTAAACCGAAAAATAATGAGAACTTACTTTGGCTAGATGGAAGGACCTAAGTAGGTCTAGCCCAAGAGCTCCACGCATGACCTGACACACCCTTACGCATTGCTTTTATATAGGACTTTATGGCTCAACAAAGACCTTCTGTTAGCCTTATAGGTTGAATTATGGTGTCGCGTTTGGCCTGGCTTTGATATAAAAGTGTAACAACATCTACACCTATAGGTTCCTGTTCACGATCGTGATGACGGTCGATTATGGTTGTGAAATTTATATTATCAGAGCATAATTTGATAAAATTCTGATTTCAGAAAATTATTAAATTTATTAATTAAAAAGATGTCGCTGCAGATGTAAAGGACCTACCTATTAGAGAGATTCCAGAATAAGACTCCATTATCCTTCGTTCCCTTTCTTCCAAGCACATCGAGCTCTTTCAGTATGTTTCTGTTTCATTTTGTCTTTTATTTTTCATACCATATCTTATATTGGTGTATGTTACATACATATATCAGATCAGAGCAATTTGAAAATGTTCAACATTTTATCACGTATTTTCTTTTCTTGATTCAGTGACTTGATAGTTGGCTTGACTCTTGTCGCCATCACGCGGTGTAGAATGTCATTCCAGTACTAATTTGAAACTTCATCTAATATTAATTTAAGAAAGAAAAACTTATTAACTATTATCTTATGAGTTGTAGTAGTGCAGGGATGATATTGTCTATTGCATATGGTATCGCTGAACAAAGATATGATAAGGCAAGCGTCTCAGCTGTGATTAGTTTAGGATTAAGGTCGTGGCGATACCTTAATTTCGAATAATAATATTAAGTTCGATTTTTACTCGGGTTTGACTAATCTTGAATGTTATTTTGAACAGTGTATCGTACGTAGTGAAAATTTAATAGGATTCCACTATTTGTTATCAGCGCTGATTATCTACTATGACTCATATTATGCTAGCCGGATCTATGCCTGAAATTAGTAATCTAATAGTTCTCTCAATTCAGACACTTTTGTACGTTACGATTTTCCGAATAATAGCAGGAAGAAAAAAGTATTATATGCTAATTTTTCCATGTGCTACACTTAATGTATGAAATAACTTAATTTTATGATTTATCACTCTTAAATCAAATTTTCAAAATATTTTTCATTTTGATTACATTGTATTTAGGATAATTTAAACAAATGTATAGCTGACTGAAATATTTCATAAAAATTTAATACAAATCTTTCTCTCTGAGAAAACAAAACTGATAAAGTTGAGAAGAATATTAGGATGTCGTAGCCTGATTCTGACTTCAATATTTCCTTTACGAATAAAAGAGGCTTGCCAAAAACACAAAAAGGAGAAAAATACAGCATAAGTGCTATATTTTATTTATACTAAAGTCATTTCAGTTAAATACATGTATTTTACTCTTAGAACCGACAAAACAGCTTAATTAACTGTTAGGGTATTATCTTTAAAAATACAACTAATGAAATTTGCATATCAACTCCTTGAATAAAAACATTAATTCGATCCATATACCTCTGGATTGATCGTAATGTTTTTCTGTCACATTATAATTGAAATAATTTTAATTTATTTTTTAATATACACACACACACACACACACACGCACGTACGCACGCACGAACACACACACGCACACACACACACACACACACACACACACACACACACACACATATATATATATGCACGTATATACACGTACGAAAAATGGCTTACACCTTTAAAACACAGCCTAAAATAAAATTTACAAATGTCTAAAAATTGTTGATAACTTATTCATAAATACTTAACAAACTATTATTTATATTACGAAATAAGTTACTATTAATTTATTAGTAATATTTAAAAATTTTTGTTTAGCTGAAATAGATATGTATAGTTAGTATGATTACACCGAAACAACTCGACTATACCATATACAAAATAATGATACCGTTAAAGTTTATAATCATAACTAAAGTATCAATGAAAATATCCAGTTTTACGTTAATAACATAAAAATATGAAATAGTTAGTAATTTGACATTTAGAATTATATTAGCAAAAGGACAAAAAGCCAAAACAATGAAAACTGAACAAAAATTTTAACCTCTAGTAGGTAAAAGGTTTTATACGCGTACTATGTATGTATACGATTCTAGCATAGAATATATACAGCTAAAATGCATTAGTGTGAGTGTATCAATGAACGTGAAAGTCATATATGAAAAAATGGTCAACCGGCTCGTTGGTCTAGGGGTATGATTCTCGCTTCGGGTGCGAGAGGTCCCGGGTTCAAATCCCGGACGAGCCCAAATTAAAATTTTTTTAATATTTTTTATTTCAATCAACAATGATATGCTATCGTAACAAAATACATGACTATTAAGTCTATTTCTGTATAAATTATTATTACTAATGATATGATATGATAGGATTATTATTATTATGACTATTGTTATTATTATTATTATTATTATTTATAAAGAGCGGTTTCTGATTAAATATGATACATTTTAAATTATTTACTAATAGTAATTGCGAAAATTATTTGTATTCGTTTATGTACAGCGAATATTTAATATAAACTTCGTTTGTTTCAATTGCAAATTCAACGTATGTGCATATTATTGATCTTAAATTCGTAATCATATGTATCAATCATCATATTTTTCATTAGAACGGTATTATTAAAAAAACAACGTAATTTTAATGTACTATTTTTGTATGAAAATGAGCCCCAATTAGTTATTAGTGGTAGTTTTTGTTCATCAACCCGGACATTTTTTTTTATTTCTTTAGATAAAACTTGTTACATAACAGAACAGCATACAGTTTTTTCTAGTTTATTGTCTTTTGTGTAACAGTTAGTTTCTTTAGATAAATTTAATTATTATATTATTCCACCAATCCCTTTCTTTTATTTTAAATTTTATTTTAAATATTTTATTTGAAATTTTGATAATGATAATGGATCTAATCATACAGATTTTCGTTATTTATAAGGAATATTATTAAAAAGAATGCACATTTATGTTTCATTAACAATATCAAAATCATTCACAAAAGTAATTTCTGTTTTGATGAGTATTTTTTGAGTATACGAAGATTATAAAAAGGTTATAAATACAATTATTCTCAAAGTATGTTTATGAATAAATAAATATTTCAATCAAAAGTGTATGTATTTTTTCTGATATCTAAAAAATTTGATGAATTTTTTAAATTTTCATTTTAACAAAGTGTTTCTGTTATTTATATGAGATGTTTCACATGAAGTGAGCAGGTCAAAATTTTAAAATCGCTCAAAATTTGTTTACTTTTAGTTTTTTATGAAAAAAACATGTTCCTAAAATTTTAGATCGATATTTGCATACATAAAAAAGCTATGCCACATTCAAAATTCAAATTTTTGCAATTTTTTGTTAAAATCCAACTTTGTCATTCTTTTACTCAAAATCTTGAAACTTTTTGTATAGAACATTGATCGGGAACAAGTTTGCAATTTTGTTCTATAAAATATTAAGATAATTTAATCTATAAATTATTAAAATCTGTAATATATAATACATTATTTTGTTTTTGTTTTTTTGTCAACATCACCGGACATAATTATTTTTTGTAATATAAATATAATAATTTTTCAATTTTATGTTGGATATAAGGAGCTCAAATATCAGTATATTAATTTATATTTTTATTAAATTTATATTTTATATTAAAAAAATATGTTAAACTAAATTTAACTAAGATTATGTGAGTAAAAAAAATTGTCATAAATGAGGGAAAATATTGTAAATATATAGAATGGCAAAACCTTGATTGCGAATGATCAATATAACATTATCATTTTTGTAAACACTCTTTGCCGCGATGGTATAGTCTTTCGTAACAAGCACATGCCATAAGATTAACATTCCTTTTGTATGATACAAAATATTTTCAAACTTTAGAGAATTAAACAAATTATTGGAGCTGTAAAAGTACTGTCAGATGCTTAAGGGTATGGCTTATATCAACAGAGTTCTCTGCCGTACCGACCACGATGTTTTTAATTAAATATTAATGGTTATAAGCTTTTCCTTGAATTCTGAGAGTCGACGCACAAAGGCAAACTTATTGTCTAATTCGGTCAAATTTTAGATAAATCTATTGGAAAATAAAGACGAAATTTGAAAAATCGCAATGTTGCATATTACTATATTAACCTCAAAATATGACATCTTGCGATTTTTCAATTTTCGTCTTTATTTTTCAATAGATTTATCTGAAATTTGACCGGGAATTAGGTAATAAGTTTGCCTTTGTGCGTCAACTCTTGGAATTCAAGAAAAATCTTTTAACAATTAATATTTAATTAAAAACGTTGTGGTCGGTACGGCAGAGAACTCTGTCGGTATAAGGCATCCCCTTAATACAATACAAACATTTGTTACTCTTAACGGAAACAAACAGTCATAAAAATGATATCTATCTATTTGCTCTTCGCATAATCATGCTTTTATATCATTTCATAATTGTTTTCGAGATATTTAATATTAAAGTAAGTTTAAAAAAGTTCTCTCAATTCAATATTTAGACCTAATGATTTTTCATTAGCTTTTTCATAGCCTTATAAATTATAAATAACCAATATTCTTGTTTGTATACATTACTAATTTGAAGATTTTTGTTGAATTTTCTTTTTCTTATCAGTGAAACAGTCACAATATCATGTTATACCCAGGAAAATTATTTTTATTGTTTTTTATTTTGAATTATTAATCTTAAGCGTATATCGAAGAATACCCTTAATAAAAATATTTGAAATTTTACAAATATCGTCGTAATAATAATTTCGCGCTTTTTAATTCCTTAAAGCTTACTCAATCTTAATTATATTTTAGTTTAAAACTTGCATTCGTCAATCCTCTCAGTCCCACAGGATAGAAAGTGTGATTATAATAGGGATCCTTCGGGAACATCTCCACCGGATCGGGAGTCCGATCGTCATGTCGGAAAACCTTGGTCAACGCGAACGACAATTAGTATCGGAAGTAATAAATCGAATGGCGTAATAGCCACGAGAGTATGTATACCGATAGTTCATCACTTACCACGTTCACTAACTTCAATTGTGGTTTATCGTCGGCTTGGACAGTTGAAATTGCGCTTCCAATTACAAAGGCGCAGATGAGGACGCAGTTCATCTTGTTCAGATACATAGTTTATGTATAGATGATCTGCTGCTGTCAACAATAATAACGGTTTAAGTTTATTGTTTAAAAAAATATGCTTTTTTGTTGGATTCTACGTAAAAAAAAGTAAGTGGTGTTGTAAGGTACTGTGGGAAGATATTATAATATTTAATTAAATTTATAGACAATTAAGTGTTACAATAAAAGAAATATAGTCAAAAAAGATATTAATTCATTAGAATTCGTGTATTACGATTTTGAAACCGAAGATCGTTCAGCATAAACCCATTAAAATCGCTTTATCTCTTTTTTTTCAATTAATATTGATTCAATAGTGCTTAAGTTTCGTCAGATGTTAATCGCTTCACTGCTTAATTGACTGTTACAGATCCGCTGATCACAGTTATCAGCATGTGGTGATCATTGCACATTAAAACATCATAATGCGATTAAAAATAAAAATCGTTTATCATTAGAGCTTCGATTAATCCATTTTCATTGAAAATTTTTCAAAAGCAAAATACCCACATGCAGATAAATAAAGAAACTCCAGGGAATACCAAACCGACCAAATAAACTTTATTAAACATTCGCGTCTGCTGATAAGCCAGATTTACATTGTTCACGTGAAATCTGATACCTACGTCGATCGCATTGATAGCGCGATTCAATGTACCCATAAAAATCTCGTGCCAATAAAAATGAACTCTTCATCAACATTTCCAATCGTTTACCAGAAGCTTTGCTAAGCATCCCCGCCTCACATCCCCACAAAAAAATTCTAAAACCTTATTTAAAAAAAATAAATAAAACCCTAAATTACCATCTTACCAAAATCAAACCTACGCAACACCTCTCAAACAGTTCCACCCACGCTCTTCGCTCAAACTGCCGCACTCTTGTCACACACACACACACACACACACACACACACACACACACACACACACACACACACACACACACACACACACACACACACACACACACACACACACACACACACACACACACACACACACACACACACACACACACACACACACACACACACACACAACACACACACACATACACACACAAACACACACACACACATATCGATACCTATATATGAATAAGAATATATAAAAATAATATACAATATATTAAAATACATTATATATGTATAATATCTTTCAAATTTGATATAGTTCCTTATAAAAAATCATTTTATATAATATTTGTAAAGAACATTACACACATGAAATTAAATTCTCATGATAAACTATCTCTATGTAAAAAACCTTGTGGGAACAGCGAAATATACAAATGCTTTTGAGACGTTATAACTCCCAATGAATCGTTGAGTTAATAATCTATTAACGGAACTTGCCATAAAAATGAAAAATTATGAACTGGTTCATTTTTGAATTAATGTAGGATACATACATTTAAAAAACCCTGCTGTAAAATACTCATAAATCCTTATAAAATCCCATAAATCCGGGTGCCTCACAAGTAACACGGTTTCTGCCCCCTTTTTATAAGCTTTTATGAGTATTTTACAAAAGGGAAAGGTTCTTTTCATAAGGAAATTTTCGCACAGAAGTTTCAAGGTCATGTAATTCTGAATGACTGCAAACGAAAAACGATCGAATGCACCTCTAGAATACACCTCTCTAGAATGTATAAAAGAGAAGCGGTTGGCGGCTCGCGGGATCAGTAAGTTGATTGTCTTGACTCGCGGAAGATCACTTTAATTGTCAGTCTAACTACTGCACTAATATTTTCGTAGTTTCATTGTACTGGCAATTAAGTTAGTGTTCTCATTTTTTTAATGTGACAACAACACATAAAATCGTAAATGCTATTAACAATATACTTACAATTCTTATAATCTAGAACAAATAGTACATTACGGTACAAGTGACGAAAGTTGAATTTCCGCCACTGCGTGAAGTTGGCGCCCGAGGCGAAGCCGAGGGCGCCATATCACGCAGTGGCGGGCCTTGAAGTTTCGTCTCGTGTACCGTATACTATTTTTCTTGATGTCCGGTGGAAAGTACGTTTGCCATTGACAATGATAACGCACCCGACGGGCTCGAGAGCATTGAGTTCGATGCCCGCCCCCGACATTTGCGGCACGAGCGCAGCGAGTGCTGCTGGTCGGGGGGGCGGGGGGGGCGGGCATCAAAAACATCACGTGCATAATTTTAATAAGTGAACTTTACTGAAGATCATGTAAAATATTTTTATTTTACGTGCAATTGTTACAATTGTTACACGTACAATTATTAAACATGCGGTACTTTTGCTCCATTTGCAGCAACAAAGTCAACTACTTTATTTGTATCTGAAAAAATAAATGATCACTCAAGAAGAAATTCTCACAAAAAGTGCGACATTATTAACGAACAATCTTTTATCCATTTCATAAATTAAAGCAATATAAATCACTTGTATACCCGATGGGCCGCATTGATTCTGACAATGCATACCCCGTTAGTGACTGTCACACATAATATTTAAATCGTTAACATACCTTGAAAATGATATGAACATTCAAAAGGTTATGTGTGAGTGCCACTAACGGGACATGCATTGCTAGAATCAATGTCCATCGGGTGTACCTTGATGATCAGAAGTGATAGTTTTTGTTGTAAATATAGGTTAATGACTTTGAATATGTTGACAAAACCTCTAAAACAATCTATTAATAAAGTCTACAGTTGCCTAGTTACCAACTCAGAATCAATGGTTAAATGTCCTTCTTTCGCCATCGAAAACAATGGCGAAACCACGTACTTTCCACCAGGGCATCAAGAAAAAATAAATTTATAATAAATCTACTTTATAAATAGATCTATAATAAAACTATTTTTCTAACTTTAGGATATTTCTGTAATTGATTTATTTTATTCCAAATATGCCAATGAGGCGGCTTCCCCAATATCAACAGTAGGCCAGGTCAAGGTGCGCTAGCCTCACGTGAACACCGTTACAAGCGGCGTCACAACCACGCGTCACGTGTGGGGCGCCTTGCCCGGCTCGGATGTTAACACACGGCACGCTGTCAATTCTTTTATGCACTGCACCTCTCTAGAATCTATAAAAGAGAAGGGGTTGGCGGCTCGCGGGACCAGTAAGTTGATTGTCGTGGCTCGCGGAAGATCTCTTTAATTGTCAGTCTAACTACTGCACTCATATTTTTGCAGTTTCATTGCATGGCCAATAAAGTTAGTGGTTTTTTTTTTTTTTAATGTGACAACAACACATAAAATCGTAAGTACGTAAATGAGTGTTTATATAATATTTAGTTTTTAAACGTCTTAGAACAGATGATCAGGTATTAGAAAACTCGCAAAAATTAAAGATAGTTTGTTAAAAGGTAGAAGCAGATATCACTTTCTAGTAAAAAAATTTATCAGAAAATCATTTTCAATATTCAAAACGTACCTGGAAAAAAATAAGAAAATATTAATATAAAAAAATAGAATAAGTCATTGTTACGTTGGCGGATTTCTCCAATCAACGATTTAAATGAATCATTTATTAGTGTGAGACAATTTATTTGTAAATAACGTTTAAAAGTGATATTATCTGAAAGTAGAATATAATATCCAAAATGTAGATTCAAATTCATGTGTTTATGATTTCAATTTAAAAAGACCTTTAAATTTTTGTTTATTTCTATAAATAACATCATTTATAACTTTATATCGGAATATTTTTTATAATTTAGAACGATATTTATAATTTAAAAGAAAGTAGGAAACTATAAATACAAAAGTGCATCTTCTTTGACATACGACTACTTAATACAATATTTTGTGTACAATCATGGGGAAAGTAAGAGAAAGTCAACTCTAACTATATATCTTTTACGGCACTCATTATTATCTAGGTTGTCGTCAGTTGTAAATGAAGCGTTAGGGAATGAAACAATCTTGCAAAGTTTGTGATTTTTATTAATAAAAAGTTTTTTTTTTATAAAGGATAGTTTATAAACTATATATCTTCTTGAAACTTAAAATGAATGACAAAGAGTTTCGAGAATTCGGTAAAGCAACAATAGACTATATTGCCAATTATAATGAAAATTTACGAGATCGAGATGTGTTACCTACTGTTCAACCGGGATACCTACCTCCTCTCTTGCCAAAAGAAGCTCCAGAAAAACCCGAATCCTGGCGTCAAGTTTTAAACGATGTTGAAAAATTTATAATGCCTGGAGTAAGTACTCTACTATACTATAATAAAAAAAGTTAAATTCTTACAAAATCATTGCTGTATAATATATTTTGAACCAAGATCAATTTTTATTTTATTAATATTTTTATTTTAGTATAATCTTAGTTTATTGCAAATAATTTGATTCACTAAATTATTATAATTGGTTATGTGTTATAAATTAAAAAATATTTTTCGTTTCAAATAATTCAAACAGATCACTCATTGGCATTCACCACATTTTCATGCATATTATCCAACTGCGAACTCGTATCCAGCTATAGTCGGGGAACTACTAAGTGCAGGAATTGGTTGCATAGGATTTTCTTGGATCACATCGCCGGCTTGCACTGAATTGGAAATGGTCACTATGGACTGGTTAGGAAAATTATTAGGCCTTCCCAAAGAATTTTTAAATGAGAGTCCAGGTTATGGTGGTGGTGTACTACAGGTTCGTATAATAGATGGATTCAACTATATTAGGCAAATTCATAATAAATACTAATAAATAGTTATGTAATAAAAGATTAGTAATTGGAAAAAGATGATCACTATATCCAATTAATTTACTTTAATTAGAGGATAATTTGCGAAGAAAATATTATATGTCAGTCAGTTACGTATAATTCGTAATTCTATTTTTAAAACGCAGAAATAGCGACATCAATAAAATGATATTTGCCATATATTTCAAGGATTGGCTCCATTCTCATTTGAATTAAAATTCTAGTAACTAGTAATTTCAGTGTATTGTGAGTTTTTGTATTGAAAGAGTAATTATAAAACGCAATTATTTGATTGCGTGACCAATGAATACCGATTCTTGTAAACATATAAGTACAGTTAAAATTTACAATAATTTACTTTTATCGTGCTCTACGTATTTTGTCTATGTGTAGAGTAAAAAAGAAATTTTATTTATTTAACAAGTATATTTTCTTATTAACATAATAAGTATAATCCAAAACATTGTTTAGGGTTCTGCTAGCGAGGCAACTCTTCTTTGTCTGTTGGCATCTCGAGAAATAACAGTTAATCGGCTGATGAAAGAACATCCTGATTGGGACGAAGGAACGATACGATCGAAACTAATAGCCTATACTTCTGGTAAAAATTTGCACACTTTTATGGATGTTATATGTGTAATTCGTATAATATTCAAAACGTTTTAAAAGTATAATGTTATTCAGATCGATATTAATAAAAGTAATTTTACATACTGCACTCCTTATTTGTATTATTTATTACATATAATATTTTGAGCTTTTCAATTTAAAAGTAAATACAATCAAATTTTACTCAAATCTTTCATAAAGTACTTTTTCGCAATCTAAAACAGATCAATTTTATTTTCGTTTATAATTGTTTTCTGAATAATAAAATCTGGTAAAGATAGAATCTAATTAATACATCAGTCGGATGAATAGTAATATTTATTGAAAAGTTAATATTTTACAACTTCTTTAATTTTAGATCAATCGAACTCTAGCGTAGAAAAGAGTGGCCGTCTTGGTGCTATGCCAATGAGACTTTTGCCAACTGATGATAAATGTAGCTTAAGAGGTGCAACGCTTCTGGAGTATATCAAAAAGGACATAGAAGCCGGTCTAATACCATGTTACGTTGTAGCAACATTGGGAACTACCCCGACTTGCGCTTTTGACGATCTTGATGAACTTGGCCCTATTTGTAATAAGTACAATATTTGGTTTCATATAGATGCAGCTTATGCAGGTAAGAGTTAGATATATTAGCAACTACAAATATTAGTAATTTATCTTTAAAATAATCTGAGTAATTATGCTTTAAATCGTATTGAAGATAAATATTGATATGCTAAAATTGACTGTTTTCAGCCTCTTATTAAAAGGCAGAAGAATGGGAAAATGCAAATTTTCATTGTACAAAAATTTTATAGATACTTAAATAAGTCATAATGATTTTAGTGATTTACAGCTACGCTTATTGCACAATGTGATATTTAGTGAAAGATTAAATAAAAAATAATCAATAATTAAAATCTTTAGTTTAATAATAATAAAATAAGCTACAATATGATTTTGTTATGATGATTTTCATAAAATTTAATACTGAAATCAAATTTACCATTATTATTATAGGGGCTGCATTTGTTTGTCCGGAGTATCGTCACTTAATGTCTGGAATTCAATATGCTGACTCTTTCAATTTTAATCCTCATAAATGGCTGCTTGTGAATTTTGATTGTTCAGCTTTGTGGTATAGTTTCTACATTCTACATTCTGTTAAATAGAAATACTAAAGATAGTTTATTTTAATTTTATAACTGCCACTTACAAATTCGGTACCGTCATTCAGAGAATAAAAAGGCATGAAATTAAAAAAAAAAATAAATGGTTATTTAGTTGAGGACGTTATTAAATAAAGTCAACATTAATTAAGCAAGCCTACTTTAGTTAGATATCAATGTTCAGTTGACTTATGTTTCAGCTTTCCCACCTAGTAAACTAAGTTGAAACTTTTTAAAATTTAATGCCCTTTATTTTCCAAATAGCGGTACTAACTTCATTGGATTTGATTTGAAAAACAAAAGCACACATAAATAAAGCTGCAAATCAGCATTCGAAGTGTCTAGAACATCTAGAACAACGCGACTAAGTATGGCGTGAGAAAACCGGAATCGCTCAAATCGGTCGAAGCGACCGAAAACTGCGAAATCGACACCTATATGGAATACTGAAGTTCCACGTGCAGCCGATCCCCACCTATGATTAATTAGGAAAGTGGAGAACACAGATATGAGCATATGAAAAGCGAGTCAGACTGATTGCGGGGGGCTATAAGAAAGAACTAGACGAGACAACAACTCCAGAACGAGATAAGACGACAAAGGAGTCTCCAAACCGGCCAGCCATCAACTCACGATGAAGACACGCAGCCACAATCACGACGACGCATCCGTGACTCGCACATCTATTTAGGACACCTCTCTCCCGCGCATTTGAGTAATAAATCACCAAGTAATCTTTAACTCGCTGTTGTTCCGACTTATTATTTCAGACGAAAACCCCACACTTGCACTAAAGTGTTACGTATGAAGGGTATTCTTTAGTTCCCGGCCTCTCTGGGTTACGCTCCTGGAGAGGTTGATTTCCCGTGAAATAATAAGTCGGAACAGCAGCGAGTTGAAGATTATTTAGTGATTTATCACTCAAATGTACGCGTGCGCGCGCGCGAGAGAGAGAGAGAGACAGAGAGAGAGAGAAAGAGAGAGAGGTGTTCTAACGTATATGAATGGAAATAAATGTGCGCGTCGCGGATGAATCGGCGCGATCGTATGGCTGCGTGGCTTCCTCGTGGATTGATGGCTGGCTGGTTGGGTACTCCGTTGTCGTCCTATCTCGTTCTAGAGTCGTTGTCTCGTCTAGTCCTCTCTCATAGCTCCCCGCGATCAGCCTGCCTCGCTTTTTATATGCTCGTATTCGTATCTCCCACTTTCGTAAGTAATCATAGGTGGGGATCGCCTGCACGTGGAACTTCAGTATTGCATAGATGCCGATTTTGCAGATTTCGATCGCTTCGATCGATTTGACTGATTCCGGTTTCCTCGCGCCATAGTCGCAACGCATTGATGATGCTTCGAATGCAGATATGGAGCTTTATTTATTCCACCGATCTCGTGTTCGAACTACATGTAACAATAAATATGTGAAAAGTCTTTTACTGGTGAGATAAATATTCACTAAAGAATTAGTAAATTTTTTCACTTATTCGCACCAGTGAACGACTTTTCACATATTCATTTTTAGAGAGCATAAATGAAAATTCTTTTTTATTAAAGGGTGAGAGATTCCCGGAATCTAACAGAGGCATTTAATGTAGAACGAATCTATTTGGCAGATAATAAACAAGAAGCTGTACCTAACTACAGGGTAAATATCTTTAAAAGTTTGTATATAAAATCTATTAAATGCATGTAACATGCGCAAACCGTCCGACTCTTGCATTAGAGTTATACAGTTTCAAGTTTATCATGTGTACCTAAAAATATAAGAAATAGAAATTTTTATTTTTAAGTTTTTTCAAAAGATAATGTGTAAACAAAAATTGATGATTTATGACGGGAGTATAACTCGTCTTGAATCATCTACTTTGCACACTGCATCACAATGACATATGACACTATAAGAAAGTCCTCCTAAACATTTTCAGCATTGGCAAATACCTCTTGGTCGAAGATTTCGGGCTCTAAAACTGTGGTTCGTTTTACGTTTATATGGATCAGAAGGATTGCAGAAACATATAAGGCATACGATTGAACTAGCCACAAAATTTGAAGAGTTGGTAAACAACGATGATAGATTTGAAATAGTTGTAGAAGTCAAAATGGGACTCATTTGCTTCAGACTAAAGGTTTTATATACTTATAGATGCACCTTTTTAAAAAATATTCCATAATTTTATCATTTTTTAATTATCTATTTCAGGGAGAAAATGACTTAACAAAGCAACTTCTTGACAGATTAATGATACGGAGAAAGATTTACGTTATACCGGGAGCATTTCGCGATAAGATTTGCATTCGTTTTGTTGTCTGCAGCCGCTTTACAATGCAAGACGATATTTTATTTGCTTGGAATGAAATAAGCAGTCGAGCATCAGAAGTTTTACAGGCTAATCAAAAATATATAAAAGCCACCAAAAAGTTTGAGACTTCTATGAATGAATCGGGGGAAATGGTGTCGAGAATAAAAGATCTTGAAATGAAAAATAAAAAGCAGATCTTGATATCATGATAAAAAACTTTTCCTGAAAGTTGTTGAACTTTTATATGTAGTATGAAAACCTTTACTACTTGTATTTAATTTTGTAAACGTAGTCTTCAAAAAAATAATCGTATGTACAAAGAAATTATTTAAAAATAATCGAATAAATTAGTAAATTTTGTTTTTTTATTAATTAATATATTTTTTTGTAAATATAATAAAAATTATTTATATTACATAAAAAATATTTTGATCTTTAAAAAACATAAAATACAATGTTAGTAAAACAACGATATATTTACTTTACAATCATTGATAAATTCATTTCAACTTAAATAACATTGAATAAAGTTCCTGACATTAATAATTTTAATAAATAAGGGGATTACTCACAAATATACTTCACATAATTTCAAATTAAAATCAATATTATACAAATGAAATATTATTTTAATAAAAAACTGATATCTATATTTACATACTTTTTTCTTGTACTATAGATATGGTAAGTAGATAGCGTTTTTTGCTTTATTTACACACCACTGGTATAGAAGTATCAGATTTTACCGACAACGGTTATTGTATACTTAGAAATTAGAAATGTAGATGGCGCTGAACTGATGTCAAGCTGTGTGCATGTCGCATGATCAGTTGTATGTACATACATTCACTTGATTAAATTAATAAACATTTAAAGATAACATTAATTAAGACATAGTAGAAATATTATAAAAAAAAACCGCTGCCAATTCATTGGCACGTAGCTTCCTCAAACTTGATTTACTGATTCCTTTAATTAATTTTTACTTCCAATATTTAAAATTTCATACTTTATTTTGTACGATGTAAACGGCTTTTCTCTTTCAAATGCTACCCATCACATTCAGATACATAGAGCCATCCTCAATACATTTAAAAAAAATTGGGAAAATTTTATGGAAAATATTAACTTGAAATTTTTTTAAATATCTTTGAAATTTAAGGACCAATCATTTTGCCCGAATAACTCGACCGAAAACTATCCAAAATCCACCTCTACGAGGAATTTTGAAGCGCTTAAGTCAATTTTTACTCCCGCAATAGTTGGACATACCAAACTCATTTTTTTCATTTTTCAATGTTTACGTTTTTATTAATAACAAAAGAACCGTAATAGCTAGACAAATAATTTTTTTCAGAAAATATAGGTCTTGAAATTCTCTTTCGAATGCCGCCCACCCGATTCAAATACATAAAGCCGTTCTCGAGAAATTACGATTTAAAAAAAAAGTGAAAAAAATTTTAACCTCAAATATCTCCGAAATTTATGGATCAATCCTTTTGCCCAAAGAACTCAATCGATTGTGATACAAAATGTACCACTAAAAAAAAATTTCAAACTGATTAAGCCAATTTTACTCTAGTTATTGAACGACAAAAAAAAACACTTTTTTTATAAATTATTTTTTCTCCAAAAATAATGAATAAAAAAACCTAAAAATTTAGTAAGTTATAGTACTCAGTATTCTTTATAACCAAAAAATATTCATGTTAATATCTTTTTTAATTTTGAAATATAACCTATTTACTAAAAATGACGTTTTCATGAATAACTTATGACGAAATATAGCTAACGGCTTTTTTTTTTTTTTTAATTGTAGAAAATTTTATTCTGCATACAGAGAATTTATCGTATATAAATAATATTTGTTCTAAATATAAAAAAAATTGAAAATAAAAATTTTGAAAATTTAAAAATGGCGATAAAAAACAAAAAAATCGATTTTGACAAAAATAAAATATTGACCCCAATTGTTGAAGCAAAATCTGAAAAAATGATCACTCTCTCGTTAAAATCGGTTGAGTAGATCATGAGATATCAGAGTATACGGACATACATACACACACACACACACACACACACACACACACATCCATACGGACATTTTCTAAAAATGGTGTATTTCGATTCCAAATTTTCTATACAACATTCCTAAGACATTATCTCACAAACTTTTTTTTTTACTATCACAAAGCTTCCTCTAGGAGGAAGCAATATTTTAAAATTAATAAATTGATATAGCTTCCCTAATTTGAGTTTTAATTATTTGTAGAACACACAAGGGGAATGAAAAAGTATTCGTCATGTTAAACGATGGGTGGTAGCGCTATGCGACAAACAACCGTACTAGTTTGTTTGACGAAAAAGTTGTTCCAAACGTAAGAATAAAATAAATAAATTACTCCAAAGTTTTTATAACGGAGAATCATAAGAGTAAAAAAATTCATAAATGCAGTGTTACGGGATGTAAAAAGAGTGAATTTTCCCCATTGCTGCTTAACATCAGTGCATGTAGCTACTTGTATGGATTCCTTTTCTGTTCTAAAATATATATTAATAATTTTTTATTTCATTCTATGAATAAAAATCTTATGCGTTACCTACTTACTTCACAAGATGTACTAAGGCAGCAACACAGTGCTTACACCGACCAGATTGACCTGCTTTGCACGAAGAAATACAAGAAATCGTTCTCTGTATTTGAGAACCGTTCTTCTGCACACTTGAACTTATTTTAATGTGCAGTTCATGAGGTACCCCAAATAAACACGAAGTTTTCAAACATAGACACATAACCTCGATAAGGTTATCATCTTGCCTTGTAATACCGCAATAAATTATATGTTTCTCATTATACACATTTTCCCCTTCAACATATTTTCGAACCCCATCCCCTACATACTCAAATAATTCGGATATAGTTATAAGGTACATGGTCGTAAGCTCATTTGAATTTCAAGTTTGAATGACGTTGTTCGTCAAACAAACTAGTTGATAAACAACCCACCGAGCGGCGCCACCCATCGCTTAACATGACGAATAGTTACTCATGTATTTACATCAAAATTACATTACAATTTGTAAAATATGTTGTAATTTGCAAAAACAAAAATAATTATTGAAGTAATTTATAAAATATTTAAACAGATTTATTATTTGAATCAATAAAAAGACAGAATATAAATGGTAGATTACAAAAATAGCATGTAAATGTACCTATAAAATTATTCTACTAAAATTAATTTTTGCAAGCGGTCTGGATCTCGTAGCCATGAGTCTCGAAACGGAAATATAAATATAATTATTTAAAAAAAAAAAAAAATTAAATATAAAAAAAACAGATTTTTAATCAAAATATTTTTATTGAAAAGTTGAATACTTGCTATAAAAATGATAGCTTTCGTTTTTGTAATTACATATTAATATTCGACTATTGAGCAGTAACTTTTAGCAAAACAACAATAGAATAACGTTTATGGCGCCATGAATATTTTGCTAGAAATGACAGCTCCCCGTTGTATCAGTGATCAAAGTTAATTAAAATTCTTTTGTATTCCCAGATGAAGCATCAGCTTCCAAAAAAATTATCCAGTTTCGTTATTTCTCTTGTATGACATGCTCCTAGTGAGATCTCGGTCTACTGTTTGGTCCGTGAAACATAAATTTAGAAGGTACTACATAACTTTGTTTACAAAATCAATGGGTTTACCCATCAATGTCTAACCAATAATCCCTGCCATTATACTATACAATAATTTTAGATCTTAAGGTCGTATTTATGAAATATATTTCAATTCAAAGTATTTCTAACCAATATAATAAATAGCTCGAAAAATAATTCGAATAATCTAAAAAATTGCTAACCTATACCTTTGAATACTAATCTGATAGATGGATGGCATCAGCAGCATCTTCAGGCGACGGTTCCGGGAAAGGGGTACCACCATGCACCAAAATTGCAAAATTCGATACTTGCCTGATGGACCCTTGCATGATAGATCCCTGCAACCCCGAGCCAACCGTCGTAATCATCGGCGCGGGAATGGCTGGTCTTTCTGCCGCCCATCGTCTTGCACAATGCGGACTTAAAAATTTCACAGTGCTCGAAGCCACAGATAGGTTTGCTATTTTTCTCTTAATAGCGTTTGACTTGGCAATTGAAATTTAAAATTATCAAATGTTTGAACGTTAATGCTAGTTATGGTTATAAGGTACCAATACATTTACGCACAAAATAGAAATATATGGCGAAGCAAAAAAATAAATACGTTGATGCAGTGAAAAATAATTGTAATATTTCTTTACCTAAGATATTATATTTTAACCATCCATATAATTGTAACTTTATACACAACACTGTATAATTTACTGCCAATAAGCGCACGTCGCACACCTAATAAGTGTTATGTAAAAAGTAGTTTGCGAATGTTGTGTATGACCTCATGAGTGAAAGGTTTGTGCAAATGCGAAGGCCGATTATTCGCAATGCGGCAATCACTTCAGAAATTTTATCTGAATATCTTTAAAAAGCATTTAAATTTTGCTTTAAATTACAAGACTAAATTTTTCGAAATAGCGATTTCAACATCTTTTAACGATCCCTTTCGAAGCGAAATTAATCATCCCGTCGTTTCAGACCGGGTGGTCGTATCCACTCGTGCTGGCTGGGCGACGTGGTTGCCGAGATGGGCGCCACCTGGATCGAGGGCGGCTGCGTAACCAATCCAGCCTTCACGCTAGCCGCCCAGGAGGGCCTGCTCAAACCGCCGCTTTATCGTCCCGACCCCAGCAAGGGCCTTTTCTGCACGAGCGAGGGCCGCGCTATAGATCTGCCCGTTAGCATCACGGCCTACCACACGTTCAAGCAGATCGAGCAGCAGGCGGCCGCTCTGTTTACCCTGGGATGCGGCCGATCGCACGGGAACTTGCTCAACTTCATGGGCGTGAGGATACAGCAAGAGCTCCATAATTTTCCGGAGGAACAAAGGTGAAGGGTTTATAATTGTTGCTTAAAATTTGTTAATGAATTATGCACGATGGCTTGAATATCGCTTTTATGTGGCGAAAATTAAAGTTTTCGTTAGTTCTGTTTAACTGTTTTATAAGTCAGGATTGATGTTTTGAACAAAGTTTTGGTACATTTGTTAATAAAGCTTATTATTAATTTACTTGATTTATTTGATCAACGGGTGCATTAAAAGTATCTAGAATGAGAAGAACCTAATTAAGTTTTGAATTTAGTAAATAAGTAATTTTTCAGTTTACCCAAACAAAATTTATTCACACTTAATCTGAAGTAATATGTAAATTTATAATGATGATCTCTGTTCTATAGACTTTCACCATCAAAATTTACAGAATCCAAAATACGTATAAGTATTGCAATCTCGTTGTAATGACCTGAAATATTGACACATAATCTCGTGTACATAAAACAAAATTTTAATATATAATTTCAAATTAATACTTATCTAATAAACAGAATTGAAACGAAGGCCACGCATAATTTCTATCTGATAAGCGCATCCAACCAAAAACAGATACGACGCAGCGCGCATCATGTACGGCCTGACAAACTGCCTGCGCTGTCGTTGCGGCGACGACCTGGCCATGGTCTCGGCCGACCAATTCGGCAGCTTCGTCGAGATCCCGGGTGGCAATGTGCGCGTGCCCCTCGGCTACGTCGGCATGCTGGCGCCGCTCCTGCGCGACCTTCCCAGCTGTGCGCTCAAGTACTGCAAGCCCGTCAGTTGCGTACGCTGGGGCGCCGTCAACGACGCCTGTCCGCGCGCCCTCGTCAAGTGCTGCGACGGCGATGAACTCGTGGCCGACTACGTGGTAATCACGGTGTCCCTCGGCGTTTTGAAGCATCAGCACGATAAGCTGTTCTGTCCGGCGTTGCCCGCGGAAAAGGTCGAGGCGATCGCCAGGCTGGGTTATGGCTGCGTGAATAAAATATTCCTCGAGTACGAGAGGCCGTTCTGGGTCTGGCATGAGGGTACCATGAGGTTCGCCTGGTCGGCGGATGAGCTGGCCGATCGATGCGACTGGGTAAAAGGTGTGTAAGGGCATGCTTTGCTATGTGGCGACTGATGAATTGAACAATTATTTATTATTAATGTATTAGTAAGTATTTAACAAGACATCACTTTTGAGCGTATATAGAAAAAATTGTTTTCCATTAATCTCATTTGTTAGTAAATTAGAGTTAAAAGAAAGATTTTACATGTTACATGTTACGTGAAAAAGCATCTTTTAAAACTAATTATTCTCTAATTTTAGGATATTATATAAACAACTATAGGTTATATACAATTAGGTAGGGCTTCGCAAGAGTCGAGACAAAACAATAGTGCCAAAAATATCGTATCGCTATTGAAAAATCTCGGAAAAATGTATCTTGTTTTGGTCTTGAATCTCTTTGGTCTTGACAAAACAAGACAATATCAAGATCATTCTCGTTATCTCGCGAAGCCCTACAATTAGATTATATACTCAACTATAAAGTATACCCTGATAGACATTGAAAAACGATTGGCCAGTTCATAGCTAATATCTGATTAGGAACTTGCTATTCTTTTTAATTTATACTAGGATGAAGCTAATAATTCTTATAAGCCCTCATTATGTTCAATTTACAATTCATAACAAGATACATCCTAAACATTATTCGAATCTACTATTATTCTATTTACTTTGCCGAAAACTCCTTCGACGGCCCTCAAAGTGCGGCAGCTTCAACAGCCGCACCGCATTGTCTCGAGTAATCGAAACTTTTCCGCAAACTTAATCAATTTAATCGCGCAGGTATCTCTATGGTGGAGGAGCTCCCAGATTCCCAGCACGTGCTGTGCGCGACGGTGTGCGGTCGCGAGGCCGCCGACATGGAGCTCTGCTCGGACGAGGAAGTCGTCGACTCGATGACCAGGCTGCTGCGTCAATTCACAGGAGACCCGACGCTGCCCTACCCGACGAACTTGCTGCGCAGCAAATGGTGCATGGACCAGTACTTCGCCGGCTCTTACAGCTACATGGGCGTGGACAGCACGGTCGGGCATCAGTGTGACTTGGCGAGTCCGCTGCCAGGTAACAATGGGGATTTAACACGAATGAGGATCGCTAAATTTTCGTCTGGAGTTTGGAGAGAATGTTACATAGTTTACTATTTTAAAAGTGTAAATGAAAGAGTGAAGATTGAGGAAATTAGTTTTGTGCAAAAGAGATTATCTCGACGAGGGTAAAGTTTGTCGCCTGAGGGATGCAAGGGTAACAGTCGGGCGTGTGGAGGTAACCTGAGCGCACGTGTTGTATATGATATTTATTATTTATTACATTATACGAAGGGTGGAAAATATTTAAAAGATTTTACTGAAGGTATGGATGACAGATGAAAATGTGAACAAAATTTATTTAAAAGAATTCTCTCTTTTAATTACGTATAGGTTCCTGTGAGCCTGTTGCGCCAATTTTATTGTTTGCCGGAGAAGCGACGATACCGGGTCATTTCAGCACAGTTCATGGCGCAAGACTCAGCGGAATCCGTGAAGCAGATCGAATAATTCAATTGACTAAGCGTTTCAATGGCCCACCTAAAAAACTTCCAGAACCCATGCAACCCTGTCCGTGATCGTAGTTGTAGTTATGCACAGAATATTGTGATGCTGATGTACTTTGGAATAATTTGCTTTTCTTTTGTAGATAATTTTTACTATTTATATCAGGAATTTATACTTTTTTTTGGACAAATTAATCGTGCATGAAAAAAGTTTGTATACGTAATAGAAATAAAATTTGTACAATCGTTAGTAGGTGTCGTGAACTTTATTTCAAAATAATTCATAAATAAACTGTGGACAAAATGTTATTTCATCTCTTAACTTTATTATAATTTACATCTCGTTTGCTTTCCTGCTTTCAAAATTAATCGAAATAATCGATCTGCAGTCGAGCACAATAACTTTCATTAACAATACCTTTCAATGTCAATATATATTATACATATCAATGTCTTAATTGGTCGTTTTATACATCAAATAATGTATACATTTGCAATAACTAAAGATGGATAGCAAAAGCTTTTGAAAATATTTAAATAATTTTATTGCGATTATATTCACGTTAAGCCACTAACTATAGTGATAATAATCACTTTTGTTCACACTTTCTTATTATAAATTATATAACACTTTGAATGATATAAGAATACTTTCATTGATTATTGTACAAAAAGAAATATTAAAATGATATTAATGTACATTTTAATTTATTATATTATAAAGAATTTCATAATTATATCAGAATGTCGACATTGCACTTGATATGCAAATTTTCAGAGTATTTATAGTACTTAATGTAAAATGTGCTAAAGTATATGATATATAACAAATTAAAATAAATCTTCACATTAAATTAAATTCAATTTACATATCAATTGAGTGTATGATTGCAACAGGTACTTTTTCTTACATTTTCCCGTTGGTCCCATTAATTAATACTTGATTGTTCATATATTGCCCGCGTATAGTCATTATACATACTTTCGGACTGAGTAATTTCTATATACTAAATCTATTATTGTCCCAGCTGCAGCACGTTTTAAGGCTAGAGAATTTTCATATTCTCATTTGCCTGTACAGATTAATTAGAGAAGGAAATTTTTCGTTGCGGAGTTGAGCAATTAACGAGCAACTGAGACTTGCGCAGTCACTTCAACGATAAACGTGGGACTCGAATGGATGGATCGTTGTATTTCTTTTATTTTTTGTCTTACAAAATCATTAAATTGGAAGAAACTTTTTATAGCTTCCATAAATTAAATAACTGAAAAGCTTTTCTCATTTTCGGTTGTTTTAACGAAAAACAATTTCAACTTTCAACACACGTTTACATTACAATCCACACAAGGAAAACCTACAACACGACTACAATATTTTTTTGGCGTGTAGTTCAACAAGTGTTATATTACTATTGTCGAAAATTTATTTTTTTTTATATTTTTCACGTTTTTCGTAATATGCAAAAGAAAATAAGTTTCCTTCTTTGTTTGAAATATTTTCAAGAAATTGCTTAACTTGAAGCAACAGCTGACTTTTGTAAACCTTCTTGCTAATATTAAGTACATTTATCTTCTTTATGAAGAATATCGATGAGAAGATAAGTCTAATTCATTCTTTACAAAATATACGAAAAACCATCAAAAAAAATATTTATAAAATGCAGTGCGCACGTAAAAAATATTTTTTCTGCCCTCCGGCCGGAAAGCGGCAACTTCTTGGCCGCTGCGCGAAACGAAGTTGCCGCTTTCCGGCGCCGTCGAGCAGAAAAATAGTATACACACCTTGTCCAGTAAAATAAGAAATGTCTCAGATCACATGTAATTGTCAACCTCGGCTTCGCCTCGGCCGACAATTACATGTGATCTGAGACATTTCTTATTTTACTGGCCTAGGTATGTAATATACTATATAAAACAAAAAAAAAATCATTCTAATTTAACAAACGTACCTTGATCTCAATAATACCTAATGACCTCGACACTTGAAAAACTACACTTTCGCGAACGTTGCTACAGCGCGTTGCGCAAGCACAAGTCCGCGAAACATTTCTATACATATACGTCATTTTCAACTTCGTTGCAAGTAGCGCGGCGGCGGCGGCTTGCGCGCGCAGAGGAGAATGGACAACAGAAAGCGACAGACTGAGAGGCAAGTTTTACAACACGGGCACGCAGGGGGTATACAGAAGTCTTGAGATCGAAGTACATATCTATAGCCTAAGACTGATTGCAGGTGACGGGCGTGAGGGCGGCCTTGCAGCTACGGGTTATGCGGGCGCGCCATCACTTGGGGAGCGACTGCTCGTCGAGGAGCTCGTCGGCGCGCAGCTTGATCTCGCGCCACGAGTACTGAATGTCCTTGCTCTCGGAGAAGCGCGAGCAGATGGCCATGCGGAGGAAGAAGCTGTCCTTGATCTTGGACGGCACCAGGTGAATGTTGCCCGCTCCGTTGATGCGCTTCAGTAGCGCCTCGTTCAACTCGTTCGTGCCCTGATGACGAACGAATAATGATTGGATGCGTTACGGGAATCGAGATGTTTTGTATAGGAAAAGAGATGGAATAGCTTTTGAATTTATACGTTAACAGAGAAAAGTATACTGTAAGAAAAGGAAAATTAAATACCGTTGAACGCCAGCAAGAAAAAAAGGTTATGGTAACAAGTCTAAAAAGAGACACTTGTATTTTGAGAATTTTATACACGAATTTTTGTACGTCCCTTAAAGTAGATCAAGGATTTTAAAATTTATTCGAGAATGGTATATCTCTCTAAAGTTTTACCTTCACTCTGAAACAAACAAGGCCAAGGATAACTTCCTCGACGACTTCGAAACGCGGATCTGAGAGAACCAACGACTCGAATTCGTGGGCTAAAGCTACGTGGTTTCTGATATGCTTCTGGAGATTCTCAACACCGTATATCCGGAGGACAAACCACAACTTCAATGCCCTGAACCTTCTTCCCAGTGGAATTTGCCAATGCTATAGAAAAGATCATATCAAATTAGCAATGAGAATGAAAAATAAGTGTCGTTTTGAATCGATAGAAAAGTAATGTATCGAATGAATTTTTTTATTATTACTGTATAATTTAAATAAAAGACTTTGGTAAAATTGAACTTACTCTGTAATCAGGAGCTGATCCCTGCATGTCGTGCTTGAGATAAAGAGGGTCAACGTTGAATGCATTAATCACATACGTAGGATCTTTCAGCCACAAAGGCGAGCAATCGAAATTCACTAACATCCACTTGTGTGGGTTGAAATTAAAGGAATCTGCTCTTTCTACACCCTTCATTAAGTAGCGGAATTCCGGGCAAATAAAAGCCGAACCTGAAATGTTTCACTATGTTTAGTATGGAGTTGAACTTAAAAAATTGTTAATAGTGTTTAGTAGTGTCATATAGTATACTTTAATGAAAATAAGCTAAATTTTTACTTCTACATTATATCACAAATTTGAATATAATTAACATTAATACCTTTTCGATTTTTATAATGAAATATTACCTGCATAAGCAGCGTCAACGTGCAGCCAGATTTCCTCGCTGTTGCAAATTGGTCCCAATTCATCAAGACGATCAAATGTGCAGGAACAAGTGGTCCCAAGCGTAGCAACAACCTGAAGTGCCATTTAATTTTAATATTTCCGACAAATATTTTACAATTAATGTACGTTCTAAGTATAACCGTGCACTTACATAGAAAGGTATGAGTCCTTTCTCTTTGTCTGCCCGAATAGCTTCCGCGAGTGTCTCGCCACGAAGTTGGTGCTTCGAGTCGGTTTCAAGTAGTCTGAATTGAACACCTCCTAGAAGACCGGCACGCTCTACGGAACTATGGGCTTGAACTGAAATTGATGTTTAATGAATGAGAATAAGAAGTATTATTATTATTGATTATAATTAATGATTGGAAAATTTTAGATAAAAGTAATTTAAAAATAGCAGCAACTTGAATAGATTATTTGCCTTCGTAATAATGTTTTTTCCTTTAATTCAGAATTGTTAAAAATTTGATACTGATAACAAAAACGTTTTACTTTATTTCTACTACCGTATATTGCCATAAAAAATACTTCTTTTAAAAAGAAAAACTGAGTAATCAAACTTCATTGTTCAACTTTCCAGGAATTCAAGACGAGAGAAAAAAAAATCAGAATCCTCAAAGAGTCGAGAAAAGAAGGAAAGAAAGCATCGTGGAACAAAGACAAGTGGTTGCCATCCATCAGGCATTATCAGGAAAATGAAGGATAAACGAAGAGCGAGAGAGGCAGAGTCCATTTGATAAGGGAGCCCGAGACTTGTTGAAAATCAGTAGACGTACGCGTGGGGCGCATAACTTTTCCGATTCATCGTGCGGACGTGAAACCGTCCTCGGGGTGCGCTGGAAGTTGGCCGCACTGGATCTCGAGCGACTCGAGTGGTTATTACGCGTTGCCATGGCGATAAAGTGCTGCTTGATGAAGTGCTTTAACGTCACGCTGCCGCCGCTGCAACCCTACTCCCCTCACCCCCCGTGCTCCCCGCTTTTCCAACCACCTAACTTTCCCTCGCCGCGATTGTGTGGGAGTGGGTGTGCGCGGCCGTGAGCGCTCGTGCGAGGGGGGCTTAAAAAAACTGAGTGCGTTTATGTGACGGGATTTGAAGGCGTGACAGTTGTCGGAGATGGGCTGATTGTGCGTGGCGTTTTCGAGTGGGACACTCGAGTCCCTTATCACTTGATATCCACCTGATTTATTTGCCGGATTTCACGTGTTATTTGTCTAATTGAATGTAACTGTTGTCAATTTACTTTTAGAGCATTTAATTAAAAATCTGGTTTTACAGTAAATTTATGTAATACAATGAGAAACTCATCTAAAAAAAATTTACATCAACATGCTGTAACTTTTTAAATATTACTGTAAAAAATGAAAAAGCAAACAAGGATTATATAGTGTATAACGAATATCTTGAATTAGTAAATTCGATCTTATCATTTCAAGCTTTTATCATTTTAAGAGATATTAAAAGATATCCAACAGTGCTTTTAGTTTTTATAAGGGATTTCTCAAGCTTTTGTCGTCATCTATAGTGGGACAAAAAGTCTATTAGTAATACTACTAAAAACATAAATTTGCGTAATTTGAAATATCGTAAGAGGAGATATCTTATTCCTTATGGGTAGTAGAAAATTGTAAATATAAAAATATAAGATTGTAAAATACATGTTAACAAAATCATAAATATACATTTCATAGCATATTTCTTGAAAATTCCTAGTTCGAACACTTTTTTATAAGACGGTCGATAAAACAGAATCCTATATGAAATGTTTATTTGATAAAATTAAATCTCTATTGAGAATGGTAAAAAATATAATTATATTTTAATATATACTCTCTAAATTTAAATCAGTGCATATGCACTGAAACTAAATCATTGATATATTTATAACTGATAATCAGTAAAAATTCACTAATAATTAGTGAATATTCACTGATTGACAGTTATAGGTGTACTCCTGATTTGGTATCACTGCATATGCATGATACAAATTTAGAGAGCGTAAAATAAAATAACGTATGTATTTCGCACGCACATGCTTAAATTTTACAATAAACTTACCAGATCCGTATGCGACTAATTTTCCAACAATTTCACTGTCTGACCATTCGGAATGTTGCTCTTTGATTTGCTTAATTTTTTTAACTTTCGCGCCCAAAAGCGCTACTAAGGTCGCTTCACTTGCAGTTCCCTATTAAAATAACATGATAATTATTAATAATTATGATGATATTATTGGTGGATAGATAAGAATTGTAAACAAAAAGAAATCTGTATTTAAAATTTTTGAGTCTGTTTAGATAATAAACACTTTTTTATTACATTTTTGTGAGCAGTTTTAAAATGTTCTTATGCATCAGAAACAAAAATTATTATTCATCTAAACATATTTGAATCAACATTGTATTTTATTAAAGTATTTTTACCTGGATGACACCGCCTCCTTTACCACCACTGCAAGCGAGGAATTCTTTAGGCAATTCAAGCATTTTTCCAAGCCAATCTAACATTATCACTTCGAGTTCTGTGCATGCTGGACTCGCAATCTAAAAATTATAATATGATGTTAATTACTCATAATTTACATTTTGTTTGTAATACTGCATTAAGATGTTTACCCAAGTAAATCCTATACATGCGATTGCGCCGCTAAGCATGTCTGCAACGATTGCCGGATACGATTGAGCGGTGGGGAAGTATGCGTGGAATTTCGGGCTGTGCCAATGAGTGACCTTCGAGGTAAAAATGTAATTAGATTTTCATAAAAAAACTGTAAAGAAAATTGCTTTACAGAAAGCATTTTAATATGTGCTTAAAATAGCAAATAAGAAATTATGCGTAGTTTATGATAAACAGAGAAAATTTTAAATACGTTACGTAAACGACTTACTCCAGGCATAATCACTCTCTCAATGTCGCCCATAATGTTTTGCCAATCTTCAGGATGCTGTGGAGCTTCATCAGGAAGTAGAGGCTTCATGTATCCTGGTTCTACGGTTGGTAAAACTCGTCTGGAATAATGTAATGTACATATAAATAAATTGTTCTGCAGAATTCTTTAAAATTTTACGTTTATTAAAAAAACTCCGAAGACTAATGTAAATGACTAATAACTCTAAAGTACACATTTATTCAATAATTAGACTAACAATATCTTTTGAGAATGTCATACTCATATTAAAGTAAATAGCAAATATCAACTGATTAACTGATAATGCAATAAAGTAAAATTGTTATTTCTGTTTGTCAAAAAATAAAAATAACTTATCTAACTTGTTTACACTGGTAAAATTAACTGATTTAGGAAAAAGTTAAATTAGTGCAAAAAAAGAGTAAAGTTAATTTTATAGTTAGAATAACGTTATTTTTAAAATTAGAGTGTAGATTCCACATTCTGGAAAGGAAGATTCTCCTTTTTTGTTATTTCTACTCATATCGTTGGGAGTAGAATTAACTCGTTATTTTCCAGTTAAATCAACTGTGTGAAAAATAGAATCAACAATTTATTTTTTCCGTGTCACAAAAAGATACATTCGTTTATTATAGACTTTCTGTAAACTCTATTACTCATTGACTTCTTTTATAATTTATTCTTATTAGTAAATCAAAACCACAACAGATCTTTATTATTTGTTGAATATGTAAACGAAACTTGGTTTAGCCATCTTCTATGACCGTCAATAAAACGCGGTCCATCGAAATACCCGGCCATTCACTTTGGTCTTTGACCTATAAAGTCTAATAGAATCGCTTGTTTCCTTTCCCTACGTGAACGTTTCACCTTCGATCAACCAGCGCGACTACACCTGCAAGTCTGTTTATCTGTCACCCGGTAGCAATGTATACCTGCTATAGGTGCGTACATAAGGATACGCAGACTGCACGCGCGAACCTTGATCCAAAATGCTTATGTTCATTAGCGGATGCTCGCGCTGTGCGAAGGCACGTAAATGATCTACTGCAAGACTTTGTCTTCGCCAAGGTGCTATTGCTTACCTCTCTCTAATATTCTCGAGATAGTTGACAATGTAATCGGTCATTTCCTTGGAAAAATCCTTAAAAGAGCTTGGATCCATTTTTCCTGAAATCAAAGTTTTTATTTGAAAAATGTGGTGTATTGATTTCTTTATAGCTATTAAATGTGCAAAACATAAATAAATAAATTATTTTTTTTAATTCATTGATTTTATAATAAAAATATAATAACCCTGTAACTGGGACGATTTCTTTTTTAGTTTTCGTGCTAAAACTGGCAGCAGTAAATTAGTAATACGTCGTCAAACCTTCTTCAAATCATTCAAATATTATCAAAGTTATTTAAAAATGTACATATGTAATCCAAGGCTGCATTTTTAAAATTCAAATTTCGATTTATTAATTGATAATATTACGGGATTTAACAATATTGTATTATCATTGAAGTAGTTGATAAATAGGGATGAATATCGGATTTCAAAATAGACTGTATTACTGTATCAATAATGTATAGAAAATTAGAAGAAGAGCGGTAATGAATTGACAAAAAAAAACGAGAAATTACTATTTTTTAATTTCTTTTTGAATAAGAAAACTTCTAATGGATAAAATTTTATAAAGTTATTAATGATAATAATAATAATAATAATAGTAATTAATTCCTATATTATAAAACTAGTAATTCATGCCAGATCCAACAGTATTGCTGTTCTGCTTTGCAAAAATCAAATAAAAACTACATTAAACTGTTTGATAAATTTTTCGAGGACAAAGTTACATCGATAAAGTTTATACCGGATAAAATAATTATTGATAAATGTATTCCATGCTACATGGTTTAATTATGCTGCATTGTTTTTTTTTCAATCCATTGTTGTAACTACAGAAATTATTATTTTTTATAACAAATTGTTCTTAGATTGTAAAAGTTGCATCGTTCAATGTACAAACGTAATTAGATTCAAGATCAAACAGATATAAATGTTGACCAATAGATCACAAAGATAATTATATGCGCATAAAAGACTGTAAAGTCTTGGAAAGTGCGCGAAACATGATAGAATATGATGACTAACCAGTGCAAATAACTATTTACAAGAAAAAACATTTCAATCAAAATTTAATTATATATGGAAATTTTGACATACACAATATGTAAGAGATGAGAGACTAAATGTTTATTATACTTTGAATTCATCTTTGCGCTATCTTACTTTTCCACGTTCTACTATAAATATCTAGAGATGAATTCTGACCTTTGGAAACGAGATTTCCCAAATTAAAATAAGGTTACTGAAAATTTTAATTTAAAATATAGGAATAATTTTTTACGTAAGAGAAAGATTTTGATATTAAATACAAAATAAGTAAATAAGTATAGCTTTTGCATGGATAAATATTACTTGATTTTAAAACCAAATGACGTATAATTTATAAAAAGAACTATTTCAATTTATTAATAGATTTTCACCTAAACTTTTGAGGAAACTTAATAAGGAAAAAGCTATAGATAATATTTTTCTTTTCTAATAATTTTCGAATCTTCCTCATCTACAACGTAAATAATCACATTAAATATAATTCATATACATGCCAACAAGTGACTTTTTTTAGTTACTATGCAATACCAAAATGAATACTACGAAGTTTTTCTTATTCTAACGCTGTATAATTGCAGCACAATGAAAATTGTGCGAAGGATTTTGGAGGACGGGGGGTCAGTAATCGCAATTTAGAATTGCGAAGTGAGGGGATAGATGCCAGCGAACGAAAACGAAAAGTGCTCGTAATACCGGCCGATGGCAGAGAGTTTCTTTTTGCTTGGAAAGAGTAGGAGCTCGCGTTATAGTTGTCGTAGCTTGGCCGTGGTCGCCGGTGGCCATGACTCATTTTTCAGAAAGTTAACTTCTTGATAGTTGCGCGCGCCTGTGTCTATTACATTATCTGCATATACACGTTAAAGCTGAATGTGAGTAGTGTATAATGATAACCAATGAGTTATTGTTGTTGAAAATGCACTATTTTTTATATTTTTTAATAACTAACCAGTAACTATCTTTTTTGTGATTCAATGCTTGTAAGCCTTGCACAGACATGTCGTCAAACAATTCATTACAAAATAACTCAAAGTTATTTGAATGATAAAGTATATTTAAATAAATGTTGATAAAATGGCACCTCTGCAGGTCCTATCAAAATTGAATTCTTTAAAAATTAAGTAAAATCTTTATTCAAATTCAAAAAATTTCTAACTGAAATTCAATTTGCTAATTCTGAATTTATTTATTTAAATAAATAAATACTATCTTCTTAGTATTATGTACGAAAATAAAAAAAAATATTATTATTTCCTTCTAGGAGTTGGAAATTCTTACTTTCGAGGCTGTATTTGAACATAATTTCATACACGTCCACTTAAGTTTTGATTAAATTGAAATTATGCAAGCGTCTACTACAGTGACGTAGGTTCTAAGTAATTACTACTGTCAAGTGATAAAATTTAATTTAATTTATATTCAATCTTATTTGAGGAATCTATATTTTCAAATGTTAGTGTGTACAGAAGTTATTTTAATGTACTAATAATGACTTACAGTTTTTAATTCTTATTATAATTTTATAGGAAAAGAAACTACAAGAAAGAAGTTATAAAGCGATTATGGTTTTTTTTCAAGAACAAAACGCGTATATGAAATAAAATTAAGTTCAATATAAAAAAAAATAATCATTTAAAAACCACATTCTCTTCAATCTACGTTTAAACGATAAATTTAAAAATGCAGTTTACGACCTTATTTGTACTACTTGTCAAATAACAAGGAATCCCCGCATGTACACCAGTTTAGTATTAACGCAGTGACACTAATGCGCGATGGTCAAGAAGCAATAATCGAATACCACATGGCGGAATAAAAACCGGTTCTAAACGATCGAGGCATTTCCTCAATGCAGAAAAGGAAGTCCATTGACGCACGCTCCGATTTCACTTGAACTCTTCGACAGCGTGCCTCGCGGTTATGTGTTTCTGTAATGCATGCGGTATTTCCATGTACGCTAATTATTGCCACTGAACGCTACAGGTGGCACTGAACGTCAGAGCGCATGGGTTTTGCCAGTGTTACTTATGGTATAATAAATATGACTCCTTAGGCATATGAATTCTGATTTTATAATAATAAAGTGGCCGAAAGTAAAGAAGTATAATGCATTTTTTTATGGCAAAAAACTGCAAACAATGTGTACTGATTTATCTTGGAAAGCAGGTTTATTGCTGATTAATTTTTTTTCTGACGTGCAAGACAAAAAATATTTCTCACATTAAATTCTAATGATTATAATCCATTCAATTAGTCGAATGACATAAACATATCACAATAAATTACACTTTAAGTGGGGCAATGTTCTCATGCGAAACGATACGGAAAAATTGTTACTAATGATTTGCGTAATATATCATATGAGAATACATTAGCTAAATATTATAAATAAGTACATGAATAATTGAGAATATTATTCTTGCAAGTGAAAAGTTTATCCCCTTTTTTTAGCTGACCTATTTTTATAGTTTCCCAGAGAGCCGAAAATTAAACTGGATTTCAAGTGTTAATTAAATTACTTGATTTTATTTTTGTAAACGTTGTTTAATCAGTTGTAATTAAAAAGGCAGCACGTTATTTACGGTGATAGGTCGAGTGGAGAAAGGATGCACGTGTGAGTGACTGGGCAGTTCAAGCAATTGGACACTTCTTTGCTACTTGATGGACAAAGTGTGTCCGGTTACTATTTGGCTACTGGCATACGCTTTATTACTTCACCACCTTTTACATTTAGATTTTAATTAAAATTGTCAATGAATTCCAAGCGAATTTTCATTATTGGATATTAGGATGCTTCTGATAACAAAGTTTAAGTAAAGTTAGTCTATTTACGTGCTTGCACATAAATGAGTTCAACGAAGGCAATTATTAATATACATTATTCTATGATTCATAAATTTAATATGAATGTAGAAACGAGGTTGAAAAGATGTGATAAACGGTTGCCGGATGCGGAAAAAACAACACGTGTCAAAGACATAGGCATATCAATCCTGAAGTATTACTGCGTGTAGATCTTAAACGATTAGAATTGTAACAAAGTCACTTGATTCGCCAGCAGATAGCCTTATAGTTCGAATTAAAACTGATTAACGGCTGCTAGTGACGACTTAACACTTCCATAAACGTTATGTTTTCACAAGGCTAGTGAATTTTTTACAGTTGGGAAATTGATTTGTGTTTGTATATATATATATATATATATGTTCATTAATATACGTGTGGGAGTTAACGCCGCTTGGCAAATCTATTTCGTTTTTACTCCACTTTCACAAATATTGCACGAATCGATCAAGGCCGGTGAGCGCGCTTACTTAATCCGCGGAGAGAATTAGCACCGTGCGATTCGTTTTTTCCCTGGAGTTTCACACATAATATAGTTTTCATGCAGTCCACTAATGATTAGTATAATTTGAAATTTTTGCTAATCTAGCAGCAATACACTAATCATAGATAGATAATTCATAATCGAATAAACCAATGTCAATTTTTAATACAGCAGTGATAACAACGTTGACCATTTCTATAATACCAATCTTTATGTGATATAATGTAGATATCATTTAATAAAGAAATTTCGTTCGATATATTAATTTTTTTACTCGTAGCTACTTAACAGATTGAATTTTTATTATTAATAGTTCAGAAAATCAATGTGGTATTGCAAAAACATGATTTATAACAGAGTTTATGTCAGAAAAAATATTATTCACATTATTACCAATTTACACAATAATTACTCAATGATTTTATCGAATATTAATTACAAAAAAACTTTAATAACTTGTATACTATTCGAATCTTTGCCATCAAAAAGTTTTTTTATAGCATTTCAATCATGCATTTAATTAATTACCTCTAAGTTCAAGAAATCCGGTTACCGCTAAACTTATAGAAATAATTTCCATTTATTGATTTTCATTACTTCTACATAAAAGGATGCCATTCACAATTTAAACGTAATTTCCAACAAACATTAATCCCACAGCGTAAAATAAAACAAAACACAACTGAAAAACTACACATTCACGCGTACGCTATACACCGGCCACTACACATAATACACACATCCAATGAACTCGATCAATTCTGATGTTAATCAAGCTTTACTCACTCTTTTCCGTGCAAACTGGTCCTCTGGAATAAAACGGTAACCTCACACTGAATTCTTGCACCGGGCACGAAACTGAACGCTACACAGAGAGCCTGTATACAGGTCGGTAAATATAGCGCGCGAAAGAGGCAGAGAAGAAAAAAACTTGCTTGCGGGACAGAAGGAGAGTCGAGAGAAAGAAAAGCTGGTCCTCCTGGCGCGTGTGTTCTCGCGTGCTGCGCCGTGCGACCGTCGCGTCTCGTATGGCGGTCCGCGAGTCAGTGGCGAGTTATCCCGGCCCGCGGCGCTGATTTATGTGAGCACCCCACCCCTGCGCCAGCGGAGCAAGCGCGCTCGCGAGCGCTATCAAATGAAATCCCGGCTATTACACTCTCTCGGCTGATCGTGCGTTGTTGCCCAGTAGAAGGCGTGCGCACACATATGCGTGATGTGTAGCTACAGCCAGGCCCTTATAGCATTTTGGAGATAGTGCGTTGTGGTTTTTACGATTTTTTCAAGTTAGAAAAATTGAGAAAATTTTTTTTTTTTTTCATGATATTGAAAGGTTTCTAAACTGAGATTTAGATTATTTCAAAAATATATTTCGACCTTAAATAAAATTTTTTTAGATTATATTTGTCATATTCAATGTTGAAAATAGTTGCATATATATTTTTAATCATTAGATTAAACTTATTTATATTATAAAATTTCATAAGTTTTCATTGCAATAAACGTTATAATTATTTATAGCTGTTTTGTGCAAAAAATTTATTATTTTAGTTTTTGTTTTGTTAATTTTATGTAATTAAAGACTATAGAAATACAAGTATTCTGTATGTACATTACTCCTATCTTATAGGTATATCTTTTCGTGCAATCTGATTCAATCATAGATTGTTATTGTTTCTCGCGGGTAGACGGTTCGCAAACACTCGAGTGTCATTCTCATGAGTTATCTTACAAAAGTAAAATTGTGTTTTTCATTTTCCATTCGAAGTTATTTTATTATTCTTAGGTATATTTATAAGTTTAAATAATTTATCGTAAAATCAAATGACCTTTTGTTCCTTTTAGCTTACATAAATTTCTTTCCAGTAGTTGCTGAAGTTTGTGTATTCTTGTTAATTCTCACTAAATAAATAAAAATGCGAAATTTGTTTTTCTATTTATAAAAATAAAATGTTATATTTCATAATATTGATTGTACAAAGTAAATATTATTTTTCAATTTCAAATAAAGCGTATTTATAAAGTTTGTATGTCAATATAAAAATGAATTTAGTACTACATATATGCAGCTTACATTTATTTAAAAAAGGAAGCATGAAATTATCGTATTGAATAGATATTTCGAATGCGATAAGACGATGTACACTGTATCTGTTAAACAATCAGCTTTGAGTAAAATATTTTACTTCGCGTCGGTAAGGAACTTAATTTTTTTAAGCTCATACTTATTCTTTTACTTTCTGAACAATCATATAGGTTCCATACGTTCTTCGTAATGGGTAAATTTTATCTATAACATTACACTTTTTTTTTAATTTAAAACTGGCTCTTCCTTTTTATTTTTATAGATTATTATTGAATATTTTTTAAATAATAATGAAATTCTATGTTCTGTACAATAACGTAAAAAACAAAAGTCATTGTTTTTTATATAATTTAATCGTCTAATAACTTTTTTTATCTCTTGTATAATTGTCAAAACTCACTTCCAGAAATCGTATTTTTGTGTTGCTAACTATAGACTCGTCAAGAATGTTAAATAGGAAATAAAATAAAAGTATAGACGCAAAAAGTTCGAGAAACGATTAGTTATTTAACTATAATCACAAACGTAATGCAGTAGAAAGATTGAGATTTTAACACTTTTATGGCTAGCATTTATCCATCATTATAAGAAGAAAAATTATATAACTTTAGAACACCAGTACATTATACACAACAATCAATTTACAATTAAAAAATGACCTCTTTGACATTACACGTTGACAACGAAAAATACATTCCTCCAATTAATTGTTTCGCTCTCCCGGCGCATTTGAAAAAGGCCGTACAGCGAAAAAATTAATAGGAAACAACTTAAACGTGACATCGACTCGGATTCTCTCTCTCTCGCTCTCTCTCTCTCTCACCTTGCCAGTTTGCCTGCGCGTATAACGACTCCTTCGTTTCGACCCCTCTCGGAGGCGCGCGTGCATTGGCTTAGTCAGTGCGCGCGCGCTATCTCCTCGAGATACACACTTTTAACGAGTATCCTTTTTCCCACGCGCTGCACTTATATATCCTCGTAGTCGCGTATATAGCACTCTTTTGCTTTTGACGCAACACGCGCGCTCGGGAAACTCGGTCGCTACAGCTTCCCGGCGGCTCGTATACGTATTATACTTATAGGGGAGGGCGGGGCACGTGTGACACCCTAACTTTGATTAAAAATAACAACTAAACCGTGTATTATTTAAAAATGTACAAAAACAGAATAATTAGATCAGAAAAAAATAAAATAAAATAAACTATTAACTTTTTTTTCATTTTCTTTTAATTATTGATAAAATACAGAAAAGAAATTCTGAAAAAAATGCTCTACGTGCCCCACCGGCGGGTGGATTGTGGCACCCGACGGGGCACGCATGGCACGGTCAAATTTAATATTTTACTATAGGTATTTTTCAATTCTTTTTTCCAGTAATTAATACTTTAATAATTATGCCATAATAAAATTTTCAAAAATCAAATAATTAATCAGTCTATTGAAAATTTAAAATTTTATTTTTATTAAGGAACATAACAATTTTTATTTTAAAATAAATTATTACATTTTAATAAATGATTTTATATTATAAATTCCTTCTTATAAAATATGATCACAACATAATACTTTTGTTTGATTAACAAATTATCATTATTATTACAATAAGTTTAAATTTAAAGATTTCGCATCATTTTCATCTATGTAGCATATTTGAACTACCTGACCATTGAAAAAGGCAGTTTGAGCATCTACAATTGATTCCTTCCTTACCATTGTTTTTTCTACTCTATAACTTAATACGCAGTTGAAATAATCGTTATTTACTTATTAATGTAATAATTGAAACTAAAAACTACTTAAAACTAAATTATTGCACTGCGTAGTTGTTAACCCATCTTGCTCCATTTTTGGTTTGTAGGTTACATCACTTCGCTCGGCGGCCGCCGCGGCGCACTGATACGCCCGAGTGTGCCACGCGTGCCCCGCCAGAGTGCCACGTCATGCCCCATTTTAATACCATTTTCATTTTTTAATTATATTATTTATAAAGATTTTCTGAAAAAAACAAAAACAGGGCTTGAAAGATAAAAGTTGAAACTATCAAATAGGTTTGGTCTCATTTAGAAAAAAAATCATTTTCTCGTTGCTCCAAGCGACTTAAAAATGAAGTCAACCTTGTTTCTAAGCACCGATTTTCAATCTTATTAAATTAAATGTTAAACATTATCTATAATCTCAAAAGTATAGAGGAAAATTCTAAAAGCATATCTAATTAGGTTTATGTAAAAATTACATTTTTTGCATTCATTAATATTAAAAATATGAGGGTGCCAAACTTACCTACCTGTCACGCCATGCCCCGCCTTCCCCTACGGGCGGCGGGTGGAACAGCACCGAAAGTTGGGCGAAGCGCAATTACGAGCGCGGAGCGACAGCAGCCGGCGACAAATCGCATTACCAGCTCCATCGGAGATCCGTGAGCGCGGGTGCAGTTCGCACTTAATCGAGTTAACGAGAGAGAGAGAGCATTTTCCGGTGTGCGAGGAAGGGAGTGGGAGGGAGAGAGAAAGGATGAGGGAGCTGAGAGTTAAATGCGTCTTTGCGAGAGCGTGACAATTATCTCGAGAAGACGGCCGAAAGCCACGGTGTAGAGCCTTATTAATTACGTTGAGTGTGACCTTTCATTAGCCGACGATTCGTAAGCGATCAGTATTTGTGCCAGTTGGTTGACGCTTTTTCTAGTGTGCGTTTGCCTTTTTTTTTGGAAGAATAAAAAGCAGCTTTATACGCTGCAGTATGGCTAAATCATGTTATCGTTTCTAAAGGCTTTTTTGAAACGTGAATTTAAAACATTTTACTATAAAAACTTTTTATTATTAAATTTTCGGTATGAATTATCAATTTTTTTGTAGAATTTCAAAGATAGTTAAATTTGATTATGACTTATTTGACTCTAAATAGCTGGTAAAACTTGCGTCCAATAAATATCTAATCAAGGGTCAACTCCCTTTGTAGGATAGCATTTTGTCACTGATAAAATCAAAAAAGATTGGATTATATACTTGTAATGGTACACAAAATAGTTAGTATAATTATTATTTATACCTATAATCGGTAATTTAACAAAATTATCAAAACAATATTGGTTATTATCAGGATAGTAATGCAGGAACTAAGATAAGCAAGAGACGAATTGAAGGAAATCTTAAAAGATCACGTTCGTACTTCAATTCTGGTGTTTTTTTTTAAATACAAGTTAGCAATTCCATGATACGAGTTAGATTAACTGATAAAAAGTTTACTGTATCATATAATAGCCTAGTATAATAATATTCTTTTTCTTTTTTATCGTGCAGACATTATCAATATACATTCATCATGGAAATTGAGGCTATATGAGAATAATTTTATTATAGTTATAATTTTAATCCAATGTTCATTTGTACAACAGTATTTAAAAGTGTAACATATTATCAATGTAAGAACAAGACAAGTAGGAATAAAATTTAATATAATTTTTAGCATTTGAGTGCATTCGTCAAAAATAAAATGTAAAGTCCCAAGCAAGGACAGCAATCAACATCTTTTGATCCAGTCGATAATTTCATTGGCTCTGAGATGCTATTCGATAAGTCGCAAGAAATACTCAACCGAAGAAAAATTTATAGAATCCACGTCAGAACAGTAATATGATTGCCACATTGTACAGATATTCGCGAGAACTAAAAAACAAGAATCGATTACCAATCTACGCACGAAATGTAAATTTTTCGAAATTCTATAAAATATGAATTATCAAAAGCAATAGAGAGTCGTTCGAATTGCAGTAGTGCGGTCAGCCAATGTGGAATAATTCAAGTGTTCGGTGAACGATTTGAAGAAGTGCAAGCCACTCGGGAGAACAGCGCCTCATTTCCTACTAAAGCGGATGAGGAGCGAAGGTCGAGCAGATTTTTCATTTTATACTCTTACGACTTGGCTCTCGAGTGCATTTACTCCTCTTACTTTTGTTTCCTTGATTTCTTTTACCTCCTTTACTTTTATGTCTTTCTCATTCACTCTTTTACAGTCTCGCTCATAGTTTTCTCGCCTAATGGCTTTTTTCCTCTATTGCCTTGTGTAAATAACTTCAAAACTTATAAAAAAAGAAAAAGTTTGTCCGTCTCATTATAGTTTCAAATTGATAAAAAAAATATTGCATTATTTAAATATATTGCAAAAATATTTCACCGAAAGTTAAAAAATATTTGTTTTTTTTCCAATATAAAGGTTATAACTCAAAAATTTATTTGAAACAATATTCACTAATTGAACTTTATTAAGAAAGCTCAAACCAAATAGAATATTCGTTAACCTTCTCAACTACTTCAATAAGAAAATTTCTCCCTAACTAGCTCCAAAATTGCAAAATAGAGTTCAGTTTCAATTTCTCATCTCCCCTTCAGACTACGCTAACCGTTTGAAAACTGCTTTAGCGTTTTCTCGAATCATTTTCCCCGAGTCATTCGCTCGACCCGAGCGTTGCCGTGGATACAACTGAGCTGCCAGGGCAATCGGCACGTCCTCTCTTCTCGCCATCTTTCCTCTAGGACTCGTCTTTCCAGCCCTCCGCACTCCGCCTTTTCTCTCTTTCTCTCTCCCTGGCACTCTCCGTTTCATTCTCTGCCCATCCGGCCAGAGCAGGACTGACCTACTTGCCGCGCGACACGGGACATTTAAGCTCTTTGATTTTCACAAGAGGGAGAGAGAGAGAGAGTGAACGACGCACTTGTCATTGGCAAGAAAGGACTCGGGCGTACGGCACTGAGACAATTTCCTGACGTGACTTACGGTTGGCTGGCCGCTTTGTGAGGCGATTATCGCGGTAACGATACGCCATGGAAATTCAACGCTGATGAGGGTATGGCGCGCACGCGCGCGGTTAAGAAGGTATATACTCCGAAATCATCTCATTAATTTAGCGCAGGGGCTCGCACAAAACAAGTACGAGCTCTGTCACTGCGAGCGCTTCTCATGAATTCTGAACTAGAAGGGGATGATTTAAAATAACGATAATCATTAATCTGTTATAAATGACGAGCTGATAAAAAATTCATTAGACTTTGGCTAATATGTATTTTATACTTGATGGAAGACCTTATCTCTTTTCTCAACTTCTTATATATTATGCTTGTGGGCGTTTTAAGAATAATTGTACGGTGCTGTATATAAAAAATGTACGATGTAATGATAAATACAGTATATTTATTATAGAGTAAGTAAATATGAGATAAATAAAAAGGTTTTGCTTGCGAGTAATATTGTAAATTTTCTGAACTATTCTTGTCGTAATACCATAATGCATTCTTTGATGATAATTTTATTGTTATTTAGGCTATGCTATAAATTTTCGAAATATATAAGAATTTCGCCTTGTCGTTCAGTGCTGTAACACTAAGATTAATCATTATTTTATGTTCTTCATAAACATAAATAACGAGGCCCCATAGTTTTTGCGAAGACAAGAGACGTGAGAACACTTGCACGAGGGCGAGCAGAAAAAAGTGAGTGCATTATTCAACGTATTGTTCGGAGTCGTCATGAGGAGCGTGAAGAAGGAAGAGGAGGGAGGGATTCTATCTGTAAATGCAATGCATTATGCATAGACGAGAAATAGCGCGTTTTCCCCACTACCGTGGACCAAGCACACGGTTCGTAACACCTTAACGGATGAGAACGCTCTCCTCTCTCTTTCTTTCTCGCTTTCGTCATTATTCTTTCCTCCTCTCAACGACTACCAGATTTACGGCGTGCGCGCTCGGACTTTTCTTCGCGACTTGTTTTTCCATTATCACGCGGAGTGAAGTCAAGGTTGCTTATCTCCCGCCTCTCTTTCTGTGCCGTTAATTGAAACACGATGCTTCGCGCAGCGAGAAAAGGAAATTGTCGCCGTCTCCTTTTGATTTTGCTGAGTAAGTGTATTATTTTTTATCTTTCGCGAGGAAAAATCTTTTCGCATTGAGCTCGAGAGGAGATTTTCAATACATAAATAAATGTAAAAAAAAAAACGAAGTTTTATTACAAGAGTGAAGAATAATGTAGAATCATTTTCTCAGAAAGAATAAGATTTTGTAAAAAAAAGGTCAATATTTTTTTTTAATAAAATTAAAAAATAAAATATTTATTATAGGATAGATGACTCATTTATAAAAGTTGGAAAAGGTGAAAAATCTTCAGGAAATGCTGTTCTATTAGATAAGAGGGAATCAATGAGCTAATAAAAAGAGAGAAAAGAAACAAGGAAAATCCATTAACCCCTTGCTAAGTCTTGACGTGAAACAATTGATTACCCAACCAGTAAAGGACGATGGTTTCAAAGCAAACTGCTCGGGCTAATTCCTTTACTGGTTTTGTATTCATATAACGAGTAATAAAAAAAAAATTCATGAAAATTGTCTCACTCGGCTCATCAGAAAAACGTCCAAACGAAGAAAAAATCGCTCATGCGCGTCTGACAGAAAGCTCGGCAAGCCAAAATGCGCAACTTCACTATAACCTGTAAAAATTGACAGGGAAAAATTGAGGTTGGTTTTTTCTTACGTCTTTAGCATATTATCCATCGTAAAAACTGCTGCGTTGCTAATCATTTCCACACGTTTCTCTTTCTTCCTCTCTGTAAATACGTACACATAATGTCCTATCGTGCCGTATAACGGGCGAACAGGCGGCAAACCGCGAGGTCTCCCCAGTATGGACTCAGTGAAAGAGTGCCTGGAGTGCATAAATTTTCACTGGATAGTGATCGTGTGCACCGGACTCTACGTACACCTACGAGAAATCTGCCTGATCGGACTGTGCTTCGAGGTGATTAAGAGTCCGCCGTTCGATCCCTCCTACGCGTCCCTCATATTTGTCTTCTCCACAATGAGCCTGATAGCCGAGTACAGGCTGTGGCCCAAATCGTTGAAAGAGCCGCCCATTCAGTTGCTAATTATTTATGAGGTAAAGTATATACACGCGTATTTAATAAATAACATATAACAAGTTTTGATAATTTTTTTTGACATTTCTAGATGTTACTATCGGCTTTAGTAACGGATTTGGCAACGCGTATTATTTGGATACCATTGATGCATCTCACGTGGTGTGTAACACAAGAATCTAGTAAAATAGTGAGTATTTTACATTTGATGCTATCATAAAATATTAATTTCATTTTATCAACTTTGTTTATTATTTTAGTATATTCATAAGAGTAATATGAATAAATAGTTTATCTATACCATTAATTAATGTATTTTTAATCAATAGTATGAAATTTAAAATTTATTTTAACAGTTTTTTACTTTTTACGCTTGATTTATATGCTTTTACGAATAGTGTTACTCATTCAAATTAATCGCTTCCCGATCGCAATTTCACTATATTAATCATGAAATTTGTATTTTTTAGTTGCTTTGGATAAATTCACAATTGGAATTAGGCAAATATTCTCATTTGGTAACGGCGGCGACGTATATGGCAACTGATATGGCAGCGACACATACAGCCTTTTGCATTTCGGTGCTTACCTTCTTATGGATGCTCGATGCCACCGAGACGCTAGATTCACTCTTGATAGATCTCTGGGCCAAGTATTAAGTAAAAGAATCAACGAACTTCTATATAAGTTAATTATTTTTCACGGTAGTTATGTATAATTTTCTCGTTTGCAGAAGTCACGTGGAGTGTTTAGTACTCCCGCCAACTAGAAGAATCACTTTTCGAAATCCCGAAATTACCGGATGGTTCATCTACAAATTATCGCAATTTAAATAAGTTGATGGACATTGTGCGCATTTTATTCACACTTTTGTACTTTTGTTTTGTACGATTTGTTTTAAATTACTCGTTTAGTATTGTGCACTTGCCGTGTTTTGTATACGTCTTGTTTTGTATGACCTTATTTTGTACGTCTTATTTTGATAATGAAATATAATAACATGTTTTTACGAAAATTTCTTTACAACATTTTATATTACTGTTTTTATAAATACAATAATAAAATTTAATGTTACAAATTTTTAATAAAATATAATTATATTATGTATTCAAAATAGCTTTTTTTTAATTATTGGAACAGAATATTTTATGGAAAATTATTATGTTTCAGTAGATAATTTTAATTATAATTTTGAGTTTAATGATATCAAAAATAATCTAACTTCTAGTCAAAATTAATGTAAAAATGCAGTTCTGTCTTGAAGCAATTTGGATAAATGGAAGATAACATTTTCTTTATTTATTATGAACTATGATACAGAAATTGTTTTTATAACAAAGTAAACTTCATTCATCATAGCTCTCCTAAACGTGATCAAGACCTATAGAATACGGCGTAATGACAAAATTGGGATATACAATTTGGGCATTACTATTGAATGGCATGGGTATATCTGTATTCAAAATATGCTTTTCGGATGCGATGGAAGATGACTATGGAGATAACCTTCTCTCTGGTCCTCCTATAACCTCATTTATCTTTGCCCTTGGAGTGTATACAATAATACTTAATCTTAACCTTTACCCTTCATCATTTCGAAAACCAATTGCTCCTTTGATGTGTCTTTATGAAGTAAGTTAAAATGTTAATAATATAACTGATATTTAAAGTAGGATAGTTGTTAGGATATGTATTATTTAAAAAAATGGATAAATATATTTTACATTTTGTCAAAATTTCTTATATTTTGCTATAATCTATATACTACTATTTCAAATAGACTATTTTTTCAGTTTCTAGTAACAGCATTTATATTAGAGTTTACTATAGCTTGTATTTGGACACCAATTGATGTTCATATTTATACAACATTTACAAGACTCCTCCATAAGGTAAATCATAAATGTCATATAGTTGTAGAAGTACCTACATCGATCAATATTTGCAAAATTATCGTAATTCTCTATTTTCTATAAAATTATGAAAAAAGTGTTTTTTTTTTCTTATCATGTTGAAACAATATTAATAGCAATTGATGAACTTTCTTATGCAAACTTTAATATTCTCTTTTCAGGCTCTCATTAGTTTTGGATTCAATGATGTCGCAGATTGGTTATTACAGAATAAATTTCCTATGGCAATACTCTGCTGTGCTACGGCTGCTGGATTTTTTCTTGTAACTCTGCACGTAACGAGATCTGTAGACTTTACGCTGTATTCGTTAGTATGCAAATTAAACACTTTAATATAAAACTGTTCAAAAACTATACATTTTTATTTGTAATTTGCAGTAATTTTGGTCCCAAGACATTTGCCAAACACTTAAAAAACCAAATGGTACATAAGATAGCTAGCGAATTACCGCTATTGGACCAAATTCAGTGTGGCTGCAGAGGTCGTAGAAAATCTTATAAACGGAAAAAAAGTCTAAAAAATGAGGATAACGATGATTATCAACCATACTTGAGCGATAGTAATTCTTAAATAATTAATTCCGTAAACAAAAGAATGTAAGAAAAATATAGAGGTATTGGAATCATTGTCTGCAATAAAAAAAAACCTTTCAACAAACTAAGTAGATTTTAGCAACTTGTAATTTAATGAAAGACACAATTTATTTTGGAATCTGAAACTTATTCACAGGTTACAGTATTAGACGTTGTTGACCTAAGTAAAAATAAAATGTTTTTTTTTTCAAAAATTTAAGTTATATATTTAGAGGTAATTTTATTTTCAAATAGATTTTGCGGAAGGAAGTAATCAATTTATATAAAGTCTTATTTTACCACTTATATTTTAATTTTTTACAAAATTCAAAAGCAGTATTACCCACTTTTAGAAAACTTATTATCTAATAATTACAGTAAAACATTAGTATATTCCAGAAGATTTTCTTGAATAGAGTAAATATTTTCTCAGTATAACTAACAATCCATTATTTTATTTAAAATAATCATTTTTGTGTGCTTTGTGTTTATGCGTTTCATATTTATGTAAATTCTGAATAAATAATCGAAAATTGAAATAGTTAAAGATAAAAAAATGATATTTAAAAAAGTTATTGATTCTTTGTATGATGGTGATATATAATAAAGAATCTTTACTTTTATTAAATAATTTTATAAAATTAAAAAAAAGAACTAACTAAAACCATAATTACGTTATGAAAAATGCTGACACACACTTTTTATATTAAAAAGAAGGCATTTTTATTTCGTTTGGAACTGAAAATGATAAAGTACAAATGGTATTGATAATATAGTGATAATCATGTATCGTAATCAATCGTTAATAATATTAATTAATTAATAATACGTGTATCGATTATACTGTACGTATAGATTATACGGTAATTGTACTAACGAGATGTGTTCAGTGGCAGCGCACATATACATATGTATTTATATATATAATTTATATTTCTCATCTATGTATCTGTATATTACAGCATCCGTGTAACGACGGCTACGATAAAACATCGGGTCTTATGACCTACCAACTACGCGGTGATATCGCGATCGGCACTGGGCATCTCGAGTCATTAGTTCATTTCTTTTTTTTTCATCGTTTCTATTTTTACTCGATTTTGCTTAGTGCGGGGTATACGTTTTTATGCTTATTTCCGGGCAGTGTGCAATAATCGATACCATAGAAAAGTATTCTTCAGATATGTGTTTTGAGAACAACGTTTACCTTTAAATAATTCCTAAACGCTATTACCAGTCCCTTTACATTTGTCCACGGTGTACATATAGGAAATGTTTCGTTATACAAAGGATAAGTACACTTCATAGTACACAATAATAAGAAATTTTATCATCTGAAAGATTTTTTTATTTGAGATCACGTCGAACTTCATTATTCCCCGAGGGAAGGATTGCTTAACCGTAAAAGTGAACTTCTAAGTACGAAAAGGAGTTTCTGCCTTTTGCCTTGCGAGTTTGCCACTTTTACCGACGACTCGGTGTACATCGGAACCCTTAAAAAAACACCGACGATAACCTAAGCATCTTAATTATTAATAAAAGTCTTTCGTTTTCGTTAATTCGATTGTTTGTACGGTTTATTCCCATTTTTTTTTTATTTACTGAATATATAGCGGAGTTGAGTGAAACTCGCAATGCCGAGAGCCGAAGGCGGTAATGGAGAGGATGTGAGGTGTTAATGATTCGTTAATTTACATACACAACGGTGAGTCTTAACTAGAATATTTCTCTCATGCCACTGCACACACGCACGACGCAATCCAGTTTTAACGATAAACTCTCATTTCCCTAATGCCAGTCTGTGGAATACTGTCGCTGCATCTTAATTTCTACTTTCTGCGGGGGGAGAAAGATACGAGAATCATAGTTTACTTACACGAGAAAGTACTTAGTTCCAGAAACCCATTCAGAATTTTGCCACAAAAGAATTTTAAAATTTCAATACATACAAATGATTAGAATGACGGAAACAATGCATCCATGAAGGGGACGGAGAGTAATAATGATGATAAATAAAAACGCAATAATAAATACAATAATTATAAAAAGATAATAATAATATTAATAAAAATCGTACAATTGCTGATAGATGTAATATAAATATAATACAATAAATATAAAGTAGAATATAAAGTCTCTTTCTCAAAGTCCGACTTATCGCTTAAAACGTAAGACTAGGTCAGTTAGATCGCGGATATAGTGGTATTTAACTAAAATTACGCATATGTATATCCCTCGAAAATTAATATCACAAATCGCAAGAAACGATACGATAGTACGAAAATCGGTAGGACAATTATACAATTACATAACGCGTCATCGTGCAAAGTCCGCGACGCTGTTGAGCGCAATGACTCCTCGGTAATATGTGTATACGTGTGACTCATGTGTCCCCCCTGTGTGTGTCTCTCTCTCTTCATACGTTTAATTACATATTTCCTCGTACATTAATTATATTTATATATTTATATATTTATATTTATACGTTATTTTTTTTTTCCTTAAGGATAAACCGTCGCGCGGACACCTAACAGGTAAATTGACTATTTTAATATTCCCGTTGAGAATTTTACAAATCATCAGTCGATTCAAGTGGAAAAATGTAGTTTCATATACGCACCAGCGACGCACAATCGGGCTATTAGTAAGGTACACGTTATTTGGCCTCTCTCTCGCGGCGGAAGACTCGACGTCTAGAAACGCGTCGGCAGTGCGGCGCGGGCGCAGGACCTCCAGTCTTTCGCTCGGAGCCCGGCGCAACGATATATAATCATAAATACGAGTGACGCGGTGAATGCACTCACAAAAATACTTTCTCACCGCAAGACAAATATCTTTCAATTTCTCGCCTAGATTATACATTGTTTTCGCGCATCTTTTCTTCTTTTTTTTTTCTTCTATTCAAATGGAGAGTCACATATTGCTGGCTTGAAAGTAAAAGTAATCTAGATGAAAGATTAAAAAATACTTACTTCTCGCGACAAGATACTATTTCCATCAGTGGCGGAGTAAAGAAAAACGCGGAAAAGACACGGCAGTTGCGGAGTGGTTAGGGGCTGGGAGGAAAACGCGCGTTGGCGAATGGATATTCGTTAATCAATGCAAATACACTTAAACAGGACGAGAGTTTGCTCTCGTTAGGACGTGCGCGGGTGCAGCACGACGTAAGGAGAGCCAACGCTGGCGCGACGCTATATAGAATCCCAATAATAATAAGGATAATAATAATAATAATAATAATCCTATCTATATGCAACGATGACTTCGATAAGGTTTCGAACTACTTTTTACCTGTGACTTATAACCAAATGGAATTCCAGCGGTCGTTAAAACGCGACATTTCTACCCTAACTCGGCAAAAGTAAAGCGCATCGCGACTTCTGACCTGACTTTGAGGATGATCGTTTCCTTATAGAGCTACAACGAGACGTTCAACAATCATAATATTTTGTTCAACAGGACTTTCATCATGCTTTGCGAAACATGCTCGAATTTCGCGCACTCGAGTTCACGTAGAGCGAAATTTTCACGCGTATTCGTCTGTCATGACACTGTAAATTTTCGTGTTTCTTTTTTTATTCGTTATTTTCATATACGTTTATCTGTGAATATCTTAACGTGTGTATGTGTTTTTTTATTTATTTATTTGGTGTGTATCTGCTTGAGGTAATTCTTCCGTGAAAGATGGATTCTCATTTCTATTTCTTAACTCGTTTACTCCTGATCGTCACGACGGAGGTGTCTAAATTTTATAATTCGTAATAATATAATGACAATATAATGATAAATGGGTAAACGATTCTTACTTTAGTAATGTCAATGTATATTTACGTATACTATCGTTAACGAAGGTAACCGTTTTCTCCGGTCGAATGATAATAATTCATAAAAACGAATCCATAGAAAAATTACACGTTACGTTCGCATGCGAGGGACGACTATACGTATACGCGCAACGCACTATAATACAAATAGTTGTGGTATCCTTTCCTTAATGCTTTAGAGTAATTGTGGATAATGAGTTACTTTTTTTCCCTTAATCTTCCTTCGCTCGCTCGTTCTCGCGCTCTCTTTCGTTTCTTCAAAGTTATTGCAAAATTCATTGCGCGCGACCTTACGCCCGTTAACGATTCGAGGTGAACTCAAGAGTTGTGTGTGTGCGCACGCGCGCAGCGGGAGCGTGTATTACGCGACGCCTCTAGGCTAAGTTACTTTCGCCTGGCAATGACGCCGATCGCACATGCAGCATCTACGGAATTTTTTTAAATATATATTTATATATATTTATAAAGTTTCGTTCGTTTCTTCTCGAGGAAAGACAATGAGAATATCGAGTCGGCTTGCCTTCTACCCGCGCATATCTTTTGAACGAGGCTTTACTTTAGACCGACATCTGTTTCGATTAGTCTTTTATCGCTTTTTTCTCTATTCTTTTCCTTCTGAAAGAAACAAATAATCTCGTTAAAATCAACGCTGCACGGGCGCGGTTCGACGGCCGCGCTACCTCTACGTGCGATGTGATTCGTATAGTAATCGTTCTTGCAATATAGGATCTTCACAGCGGCTTATTCCTCTTCTTCGCTCTCGTGTTCCGTAGGACCATACATGTCAGCTAATTTGTCGAATCTAGGACCCCAGTTACCTAAGTATTCGTATTCGTGTTGCTCATCATCAGTGCCTAAAAATAATTCATTTGTGTAATCGCTAGGAATTGTAGATAGTTATACATATTTTAGAGAATAGATATGAATAGATAGAATAAAATATGGGTACAATATATAAATATAATTTACGTACCAGAAGCTAAAGACGACAATGAGCCAGCAGTGCTCCCACCTCCTTCGTAAGCGTAGTTTCGCAAATCGTCGAACGGAGGCGCATTCGGATCACTGTCTGCTCTCTTTTTGTGATCTTCGATAAACATGCCCACGTTTGGCTCTGGTCCCGTCGGGTCTACGTAATAGTTTAGAATCAAGATATTGTTGAATTCTTACCAGATGAGAACATTTTATGAGAAATTACTTACAGGCCACTTTACACGGAGGTAATTTTCCTCCCATTTCAGGAATCGGTCCGCCGATGGGAATTTGCAGAGGAGTTATGTCAAACGCAGTCATGTCGTCTTCACCGCCTCCTTCGTCATCGTAATTAATAATATTCTCTCTAACATCGTCGTCAGGTCCTGGATATTTAATGTGCGATTCCCGCCTTCTATTGTACACTACGAATACTAGTACAAGAACTGAAAAAAAAATTATCGAATTATTATCATGTAATGATTTTTTATGAAAGTCTTCCATGTAAAAATAAATTAAAAAGCGTTGCTTACCAAGAATAACAAGAAGACAGACCAAAATAGCAGCAAGAGCACCCATGCTGAGTTTCAAAGTTTGTCCTTCTTGAACGAGTTCACAGTTCTCACCCCAGAAGCCGTCGGGACAAATACATCGATATCGGAAGCGGGGATCTTGGTTTATACAGCGACCTCCATTGAGACAGGGGAAATCTATACATTCGTTCTTATCCGTGCATCCTTTATTATCAGGCGAAGGTACTTTTCCTTCTCCGCAACTGCAATTGAATTTTGATTTTAATGTTTGTTTAATCAAATTCTGTTTGAACATGATCATAACTTTTATTTTATATGTTGATTTTGAAAATATAATACTTACGTGCAGTCGTACTCATTCCACAGATCAATACATTCAAACGGTTCTGGACAAATAACATTCGCACATGGCTTATTAGAAGGACAATTTTTTTCAACATTTCTAGCATTAGTAGCTTGTCCCCATTGAGTTCCATTCATAGCGGGTGGCAATGGAAGATGTTTTCCCTCAAGTCGGATATCATCCATACAGCCTTATTACATGAATATTGATATTATTATTATTGCTGTTACTAATGAAAAACAACCGCTAGTTATTTAAAAACATACCTTTTTGGTAATCTGCGTAAACCTCGAAAGTTCGCACTCCAGTGTATTCTGCTTTACCACCGGCATAAACACCTTCCTGCTTGTCAACGAGTAACCATTGATGTCCCTCAAAAGAGAAGGTTTCATTAAACCTGCGACCTTCACCGCCATCGAGTTCTAACGTTGCTGCTGATCCGTATCTAGAAACTCTGACAGTATGCCATTGTCCATCGTCAACTGCAATCGCAGTCAACCAAATGTCACGTTCTTCTGTTCTCAGATTGTTTAGATTATATTTGAAACGAAGTCGGCTGTCATTAATTTCAAGAATGGCGTATTCTCGGTTGTGTTGGTCACTAACTCGGAAAAGTTCACCGTGTACTTCCCTTGTACGGAAGCGAAGTTGAATTTGCGTTGAGTATTTGTCGGGTTCGAATGAGAGCGCATACTTTACATAACTTTGGGCTTTGAATGACGACGGTATCGTCGCAGTCATACAACCAGGTCCTGTCCATCCTGGGTTACATTGACATCTTGCTTCGGAGAAACTACCAACACAGGTGCCGTGCTCCCAGCAACGGAATGTAGATTCTTGATTATTGCATATTTCTTCTGTTTGAGGACATCCTGCCACACTGTTCCTCGATAACCCTGGATGTGCCAAATCGTAAAGTTTACTGTTGTGGAATAAGTTCTTGATACAGCCATCAAAGCCCTTGCCAACTGGCATGTATTGCCATTTGTATTGATCGGGTTCGAACTGTTCTACATACAAGCCTCCGATTTGCAATGGAGCGTTGACGTTCAGGTACTCATTGAAGGGTGGTATAGTGCCCTGTGCTTGACAGGTAGTGTCATTGAATATGGGAACTGAGCCATCCTCTTGTTCAGAAATTTCGGCAGATTTACAGAAATCAACAATCAGCTTGACAGTCTGCAAATTTAGAAAAATATTTAAATTATTATACTTCTTTTATTTCCCAAAAAAAAAATTTAAATAACGAATATAATTTACCTCAGTATTCCAAAATATGTCTATTCTGTGCCATTCTCCATCGTCAAGTGTACGTTTCGTTTTTACTCTCAACTCTAACGTTCCAGATCCGAAATTTATTAAAAGCCTAGGAATTCCTCGCTCCAACTCAACAGAGATAAAATCTAAAAATTGAATATTTAAGAGTAATTATTTTTCTTTTATTTAACATTGTTTTTAAATGAGTCGTTGAATTCTACTTACCAGAAACCATAATTTCATCAGGTTCGGGAGGCACAATAGGTCCATTGTACAGAAGTAAGCCATCGGCTTTTCTTGTTATAAATTCGAAACTCAAGTGACTATTGTCGCACATTTCTAGAGCTGGATACCAAGCCCAGCCATTTCCTCGGAAACTTCTTGCAGTTTGCTGACACCTCGGACCATTATATCCAGCTGGACATTGACATCTATAGATAACATTTTTACAAATTATTAATATTTCAAATATATTATTAAAACATGAATTTGAATATGACTTACGTTAAACCAAACCGTCCTTCTAAACAGCGACCACCATTGTGACATGGGTTATTTCGACATGATTCACTTTTGCTGAAGTTTCGTGCGCCGCATGTACATTCAGGAATTATGTCAACACGAACGCCAACGAGAGCAGTTTTGTTTGCATTTACCATATAAGGCAAATTACTGATGTCTAAAGTATTTGTGCAACTGCCTTCGCACATTTCATTTTCATAGAAGCATTCATCGATTCCAACCATCGTGATGTTAATACCAACGTCCTTTTCAATCTAAAATTTTTAAAAGAATTTGTTAATAATAAAAATAATCTTTTGAAACGTTTAAAAAAATTAAAAAAAAATTATGTTTATGTTTACCTCTTCTCGGTGCATTAAAACGATGCCGTTCAATCTAACAGGTTTATAATATGGAGAGCCATGAGCAGAAAATCTGACATCAGTTAAAGGAGGATGTTTTCTTCTTAATTGAACACTGAATACATCAACGTTATCTCTCTCTGTATTCAGAAGAACTGATAGCTTGTCTTTGAACAAATCAATTTTGCTTCGAGATACAGATTGGGTCTATAAAGTGAATAAATAATTGAAATTTGCGCATGATATAATAATTACTTAAATAAGTGATAAGAGCATACCCTATAATTCCATACTCTAATAAAATCTTCATCTGTTATCCCTGATATACGAACTGAACCAGAGTTGAAAACGGCTTCGTGAGGGATACTCCTAACTGTGACAGTAACATTTGCTGGTACGTCTGTTTGTGTATGCGTCCTATCATAGACCTTAAAACGTAAATGGTATTTTCCGTCATGAGTTCCCGTTTTCATTGAAATCATGCCTGTGTTTTCATCTAATTTAAATTGGTCATGTTCAGGGCCATCCCAATAAAACTTCTTATCAGGCAAATCCCAGTCATCCAAATCAAATACATAGACTCTTCCAATTTCAGTTTCCGGTGATTGTCCCTATGAAAGTAAAACATTTATAAAAATATAAATCAGTAAATATTTTCGGGAAACGAAAATAAGAAATTAATTAGTTCATACTCACTTGATAATTGTATACAAATATTTCTTTCGATCCAGGTTGCATTTTATTGTCATTAGCGTCTCCTATTATAACTGTTAAGGTACTTGTACCAGATTGTAAAGGATTACCGGCATCTTTAATGATAATAGGTATGTGGTATTCTTTTTGTTGTTCTCTATCAAATGGGCGAATAGATGTTACAATCGCCATTCCATCTCCGTTTGCTCCCTCTGTAATAAATTGTGTTATCTCATAGTTAAGTTTGTCAAAGTAATATTGATTATTCTTCTTAAAAAATTATTCTGTTTCTACGTACTGTTATCACTTTCAACTTTGAAACTAGCTTTAATATAATCATCAGCCATTGGATCCATCCTAAACGTAAATGGTGGTCCGTTGCTTTTTGAACGGTCGTCGTCATCGGTTGCCAATATTTCAACCACTTTTCTTGGTGGAAGGAATTCAGTTAAAACGGGTCTATAATCTTTCAAGAAAGTTGGTGCGTTATCATTGATATCTTGAACAATCACAGTCAAAGTAGCTGTTGCGGTTTTCGGGGGTATTCCATCATCAATCGCTAAGATTTTTACCTAAAAGAAAATGGTTAGTCGATTTATGTAAAAATATTGGTACTAATTTGTTGAAAATTTTTCTGAATTTACTAACTTGATGTCTTGGCGTTTCTTCGCGATCAAGACTTCTTTGGATCGATACTGTTCCATTTTCGAAAATATAGAATTGACGCTTTCTATCCGAACTTCTGTCAATGGAATACGATACTTTGCTTTTTCCACCTTGATCAGGATCTGTAGCTTTGAATGTCTCGAGAGTATGTCCGACGTCAGCATTTTCTGCTACACTCGCTTCAATATTAGCTTTCTCAAACATAGGTTTGTTGTCATTAATATCCCGTAATTTAACTACCACCCAAGAATAAGCAACGTGATATTTATCATTATCGTTGTCTTCGCCCTGTAGAAATATCATTTTTTAATTAGTTTTTATATTACACATCTAAGTATGTAAAGAAGAACGTATGATAATGGTCAACTAATTACCTTATCATTGACTTGAATTCTAAATCTAAAACCGTTGCTTTGTAGTTGATCCTCATAATCTAATTGTTGAACTATTTTAAGTGAACCTGTTCCGTCGTTGTTTCGCACCATAGTAAATTTATCTGCACCATAACCACTGTTTTCTATGACCTGTAAAAATTATAATGATATTAAAATATTAGTAGAGAATAATTTTAATTTTATCCAAATTGTAATAAAATTTACAAACCTTGTATTGGAATTTATTCGTTTCGTCATCATCATGAACAGTAACTGTAAGAATTGGCATGTCTGGAAGATCTGGTCCATCAGTCTCATCGACCTCCGTGATCCATTCGTCTTTGGTAAACTGAGGCGGCATATCATTTATATCTTTCACTCGTATAGATGCGGTCCCAGTCCCTAAGAAAGACAACATTTCATACAATATTAAGTATATAGATATTTATAGTAAATATTTATTACGATGATTGAATAATGTATTAATAGAATTTCATGATACTTCGATAAAAAGAAAAGCTTACCTTTTAACCCCCCTCCATCCATTGCAACGACTTGTATAGAATAATCTGGTGTTCGCTCCCGATCCAAGCAACAAACTGCTGTTTTGATTACGCCCGTATCAGGCTGAATTTCGAAAATTGGTGAACCCGTTTCCTCTTCAATAACATTCTTTTCAATGGAGTACATCAATTTAGCGTTGGCTCCCTCGTGAGGATCGTCGTAATCAACAGCTGTCATTGTCATTACGACCATTCCTGTTTCAAAAAGATTTAGAAATTCAGAAACCCCATCATTTGATTTGTGCACAGTACAGCTGTGCACAAAGTAACAATAAATTCATGAAAACAATTGTTCACATTTCATAACTATTAACTAATAACAATAAAAAGGTAAATTCTCATATCAAATTGCATGAAACGAGTGATTAGAGAGTTGAATATTGCTAAGTCACAGTTGTGCAATTTCAACATACCTGCAGTGCCGTTCTCGGTGACGTTGCCAAAGTAAACTCCCTGGGGGAATAACGGAGAATTGTCATTGACGTCCTTCAGATTGACTTGTACGTCGGCATAGCCGACTAAACCTTCGCCACCCTCGTCTTGCGCAAACACCGTGAATCGCCATTGTGGACGCCCGTTAGGCTGGTCTCTGTCCAGTGGCTGGAAGACGCAGATATGACGTTATCTTTCGTTCAATAATTAAGGCTCGATTGGTTAAAAAATATCTTAGCAATTTTTATAACAAATTATTAGATACATAATTTGTCTTCTTTTAAAGTTAAGATTTGGAATATATGAATTGTTAGTTTTATCAAAAAGTTTGTTGTCATTTTCTTATTTACTTTATCTAGAAAATTACCAAGAAAAATTTTTAGATTTCTCTGTTCAGTTATATTTAGTCATTAACTTTTATTTTCCAAAAGAACGTTAAGCACTATTATACTCGAGAGCAGAAATCCGATGGGTCTTCTGGGAAGCGAGTCGAGGAAGAAAATGTAGAAGGGAAAAAAGTTATCCTTACCTGGAGCACATGGATCTCGCCGGTCGTTCTATTAATATCAAACTTGCTGTTTGCCGGATTGTCCGGATCAATGCCCTGTCCGGTCAAGAAGTAAACGATGTTCTGTGGTCTGTCCTTGTCGCCGTCGGTTGCAGTGACCTGGAACACACGCCCCCGTACATGACGACAAATACCAGTGGCTTGGCTGCGCGCGCATACGCGTGTAAATTTCCGATATTTGCTTTTAAGGCGAACCGTCACCCAGTGCGTTCGATAAGGCCCGCTGGCCAATAACTTACCGCAAGCACGCGCTTCGGGAGATTCCTGTCGTCCTCCTCCGTGATCTGAGTCCTGTAAGTGGGTCGCTCGAAGACAGGCGGGTTGTCGTTAACATCCTTCACGTGGATAACGACCACCGTGTAGTTCTCCTTCAGGTTGTCCGATGCAGTCAGCCTCAGCTCGTACTGCAAATTATACGCGCATACCATGCAAACGTCATTTTCAGCCTTTTAATTATTCGCCAGTGATTGCTCAGTCTCCCGATATGTTCAGGACGTAGCGTGTTTGCGATTGATATTTGATTGGCATTAATTTATTAATGATTTGAAATTCAACTTGGCGAAATGAATTTCCACGAAACGTTAAGTACATAAAAAGATACTTTCATGGTTAAAACAACAGAATTTTTGTACTTTTCACGTACTTTTTCCTCCAAAATCTAACACAATTCCAAATTTGATCTTACCCGTTTTCTAGAGAGATTGACATATTCAGTAAAAAATTCAATAACTCACCCTTTTTCTCGTTTCATAATCTAATGCCCCAGCAACGTAAATGGCTCCTGTCATATTTTTTACAGCAAAGGCACCACCTATGTTACCGCTCGTAATCTCGTATCGAATACGCGAGGCTGCAACAGTGTTTTCGTAAAAATAGATTCACGATTCAAAATATTTTTGGCAAAATACCATCGAAAGTGCAATACAAAAACAAAAGGTATGAAAATATTTGATCACGAACTTTTTATTTTACTAACAGGAAGAGTTACTTTTGTACACTATGAAGCTCAATATTAAAAAATATATTGTGATTTATTTAACGAACACTGCATTTCATATAGAAAACAACATGTCAGTAGCTGTTCGTTAGAGATGATGATAATTCAAAATTATAATCATCAATAAAAATAAGATATAAGTAGAAGTATGGTATAAATATAAAATATATTTTTTAATTATAACTTTGATTTTTAAATGTTTTGTATAAATCTAAAAATATTTAACGCTATCATAATTCTGAAGTTCATAATTAATTTTTATAATATTTATTCACCTCGTACTTATTAATTTAATATCAGTTGGTTTTATTTATTATGCATATCATGCTAATTATTGGCGTGCATTATTTACACTGTTAAAACAAATATTATTTAAGCATAATGAATATGTAATTATTATATTTGATTAGGTACTCACACTCATCGTGATCTTTGGCGGTGACAGTGAGGACTGTATGTTGAATGTCTTCATTTTCATCTACCTCTGCCTCGTAGAGGCCCTTGTCGAAGTAAGGTGGATTGTCGTTTTTATCGGCAATACCGATACGAATGAATTTCGTAACTGTAACAAAAAGTAAATAAAACCATTACAATTTCTGCTGCAATCTGCTACAAGTGAAAGATGAATATATGTGAATAAGTGTTTTAATTTCGAGGGGATTATAATGAATTATTTGCAAGATTTTCATTATTTTTTTCACCTAACTTTGACTAACTTTACAAAATAATTTATAATTACAAGTATAAGTTTATGTGCTTTAATAATTTAAATTGACCGCAACGTGTTAATTGAAACGGAAACTAAATCAAGCCACAGCAATGTGTCGACAACCGAACACACGGTATCTGTCTAAGTTCATTAAGATTAAGAGACGATTAATTACTTTCAAACTAAGCTAACCAACAAGCAATTGCACTCCAATATAAGATGATCTCAAATAAACCCCCCATCGTGGGTGTTACTCGTGATAAACGGGAACTACCCGACCAAATCAACCTATGTATGGCTTTTCCTAAATCCCAATTGTTTCTCTACTTGATAATAATCGGTTAATAATCGAATCATTAATATGTGAATGGTTCTTTTAAGTACTACTACTGTTATACTATAATACGCTATTCTGTGTTATCAAAATTTAGTATTAAACTGGAGACTTCAAAATTAATTTCACTGTGATTGTGTTTTGTTGAGTATATATGTTTTCGTATATCAAAACAGTATTTACATTTATAATTTGAACATTTAAAATTTGCAGCTGGAATTTTGAATTTTGTAATATTGTTTTCATTATGACTAAAAATTTGTTTCGTTTTAGAAGGTTTTTCCAGTACAAAGGCTGAAAGTATAACCAGGCTTCTACATGAACAACAAAAATATTGCACATCAAACAGCTAGTGACGATTCAACGTTAAATTTAAAAACTTGCCTAAAATTAATCTCTCCGTGAAAAATAACGTTCTTCTTGAAAATCCATTATTTAATTGGAGCAAAACAAAAAGTGTAAGTAATGCAAACAGTAAGAGAGAACGGGAGTAAGAACAAAAAATGTTCCTTAATGTTCGTTGCAGCATTATAGCGCGCGGCTGAAAGCTGAGAACCCTCTCGAGGTCGTAAGCCCTACTCATTACGAACGTACTCGTAGAAAAGGAAGGCAAGATAGAAAGCGAGAAGTTGAAAAGTCGTTGTTAATTTTAGGTTTGAATGCTAGATTTTTCCGTCGGACAAATTCTTAAAATTTAAATTAATATTCATTTAATTTTCATTAATATATTTACGCGATATTCGCGACCTATTTCGCAAATAATCGTAAATTTCATGCAATGTGTTTCAGTGCACTCTTCTTAATCCTGTAATCCTCCGGTTACGTACAACAGTGTCTGAAGAGCTGTAGTAGCTTAAAAAATGTATAAATCTTGCAATAATTAAAGTGAATATATGCTTCTACACGAAGTTTTATAAAGAATATCATTACTTTGATCCAAATAAGTAAAAGCATTATTTTTATGTACAAAAGAAGTAATCGCTTTAAATTTATGTCGTATTTATTTATTCAAGCTATGAATATGATTTCTTAACTTTCGAATAATGTAATGTACGTCCAAAATATATATTTATGTAACATACTCTCAATCTCGTACTCTTACTTTTGCATCATTTACGTTTCGCAGTTTCTACCTCTGTGCGTTATACGGGTAGAAATCAAATTGGCGGAGTTAAGGCTGCTGTAGGATTTTGAAATTCAATTTAAACTTTTTCGAAACTAAATCACGTAGTTTTATTACTTTCCGGCATATCAATGTGTCAGAGAAATAGAAATTAAATTAAAAACTCAAACTATAAGCTTTTCTATTAAACAGGTTCGGTGCGGCAGCGAAATTTTGAATAATTCAATACTTTTCCATTATTTTTCCAATATTTATATATACTTTTATTATATTTCGGTTTAAGCAAAATAAATTTGTTTTATGAATGTCTACAAAAACGAGAAATTAATCAATTAAAAGAATTATTTAACTATTTTTTCTAACAATTGAAAGAAAATTTTTTAAATAATTCATGGTACAATATGTACCATGCCGCACTTAACCTGTTAAATGGATACAAATTTTTGCTAAAACAAATTGAAGTTATAAAATGTCTTCCTGAATAATACATCAAGAATTATTAAAATACTCTAAAATGACAATTTAAGCCTTTTGATCTTGTATATTTTCTGATTATATGCGAAGGGAAAATTTTAAGTTGATATCTGATAATTAAAATTTGAATATTTCCCACCGAAATGTAAAAATGATAAAGGAATATAAATTATGAAAGAATTATAAAAATCTTTAATTAATAAAATAATTTAATGAAGAATTGAATTTAATGTTATTATATTACGAATTGAATAATGGCGAAAAATTAAATCATTCTTTTCAGAACACTTTTTTCTTAATTTTTCATATCATGGAGGATATTTTGAATGAAATATTGAGAATTACTTTAATATCAAATTTTACTGAACTCAATTACACACATGAATGCATCATAAAAGCCATACTAAAAGAATTAAGTATTATTTATCGACATTTTTCCCTGCTAAATTAATTATTGAAATACCATTCTTCATTGGAGCAGAATAAATAAAAATACTTATTATAATATGATGTAGATTTATTTGATAATAATAAACATAATAATAATATAAATATCAATATAAAAATAACCAAAAGGAATATTTCAAATATAAAAGCATTTATTCCGGCACGTAAAAATCATTGAACCAAATTCAATTTGAATATATTTTTTTGACATAATTCCGCAATATAATATGATTTCACGCGCGTGAAAAAGATATTACCCTTCCGGCTTTTATCTTTCTCGCGAGGCAGACTAACGAAAAACAAAACACGAGGCCAATCTACAGATGAATCGTACAATTCGCCCTCCCTCGCCGTCCAATATCAGCGCGCACATCCTTTACACGGTCGATGGGAATCCAAGTAGAGAGAGACGAAGAGCGACTCAGTCGAGACGCTAGCGTCGTGGCGCGCCGCGTCGTGTTGCCCCGTAACACATCGCCGACGATCGAGATAGCATTGTCTTGGCGCTCGCGTGGGCGGGTGCGAGCAATACATTTATAAGCCGGCAAAAGAGACTCGCGGGGCGAGGTCAAGGGTCGTGAAACAAACTGACGCCGCTATATATATACACGTACGTCTTATCTGGCGTGCAGCATTACGCGCGAGCACACTGAGCTTTAATGCCTTATATAGCTGCGCGTCACCGGGACGACGACGGGGATAAGAAATCGATGAAGCGGTGCTCACTCATCTTCCATCACCGTGTATATAGCATCCATCCAAGCGCCGCTAATATTTGTTTTTTCGACGGTGCGCGTTTGCTTTTTGTCCGGGTTTTGCTGTTTTTCTCGTATCGTGCATTTTTCGCGCTTTTTCGACTTTGACGTATCAAATGTCTCCTTTCACGGTACGCCGACAACAGGCTGTACGCGCGAGCTCTATATCACTGTCTCTCGACTGTAGTGCTAGTGTATCCGATCGCGTGTACGCATACATCTATATATAGACGCGAAGCTTTCGCGACGAACAGTAGGTATCACATTTCGTATTCGATACGCGGGTATAAAAATCTTCGTCAAATTGATTTCATTATACGGCAAACACGCGCGGAATAACGTAGCTTTCGCGCGCGAGATGCGAGGTGACACACGGTCGTATTTATGGACGAAAATGTAACGCGAGAAAATGTGTGAGAGAGGCGGGCGACGAGATTTTCATTCGAAATTTATGGCTTTCAATCGACTTTTATAATTCCGCGCGAATTGCATTTTTCAAGAAGGCAGATATAGAGTGCGCTCATCGCTTGTGCCGCTGATAAGTCGGCGGCGGCTCTTCCCGGCAAAAACGTGCAATTGAATTGGCGCGAGCACTTTGCCGTCAAGCAATCGTTGAGTAAGTACAGCCGCAGCGAACGCGCGCGCGCAACGTCACTTTGGCGTTCGGATTTTTCGTGCTTCTGAGCGTTTGAGAGATGCGCGAAAATATCGGCATGACAGTTTGCATTTTTAATACATGTATAAAGCATCGAATTTATTCGTTTGTTCATGTTTTATTCTTTCAAATATTCAACATCGAAGTGCTACGTTTTGCATTTCAATGAGTTCTTAATTTAATCCAGTAGGATCAACGTTTGACAATATTTACGTGAAGAATTTTACACGGACATTTTTAAATATACCAACATTCGATTCGAATTCGGCGAATTTCAAACAATCTGTTACACGAATAAATGCAGATTTGATTAATATTCTTTTTTTTTTTTTATTTATATATGCAAACTGAAAGGCAATAACTTTTTACATATAAACTATGTATAAAAAAATATTTTCTGTTCTGTGAAACACCGAGCACTTTTATGTAGTTCAAAAATACTTTTTGCGGTATACTACAAAACCCATACATAATATTCTGGCAAATCTAAAGAAAAAAACATGTAAAAAATACATACGCGATTTTTGTCTATATTCCCAATCAATGCGGAAAAATTTAACCATTTATTTCCGAAATATATTGTACATTTTATTTCTTTTCATATATTTTGTAACAGATTGAATGATACGCGCTCTTCGCACGAAAACAAAATCTCCGCCCCGTGTTCCGCGAACTCTCAAAATTTCTCCGAACTCCGCAACTGCGCTTCACTCGGCTCTTTTATTGCTCTCTCACGTCTCTCCCTCTCTCGTTCCGTTATAAACCCCACTCCTCTCTGTCAATTCGACGCTTTTATTATCTCGCCTAGCCATCACGCCCTCCCCCCTCTTCCTCTTCGCTTCTTTTCTTCTCATCAGAGCTTGCGAGCTTGTGCGCGCTCTCTCGTTCCTCGTATTATCTCGTTTGCACGCGCGCAACACACAGTGCGGCACTCTTCTATACATACCTATATATCGAGAGGCTTGGCGTCCGCCTAGTTTTCGCCAATGCGGCGGCCCGATCTATCCCTAGACACCGGGCGGGCGGGCGGGCGAAATCCCCACTTCCAAGCGAATCATTGTAACGGCCCTCTCTCTCTCTCTCTTCTCCCTATCTCGAAAGGAGGACGACGCGAATGAGAGAGAGAGTTCGGTTCTTAGCCGCAGCCCCCGCGGCGCGCGAGCAAGCACGCCAGAGTACAGAGATCGTCTTTTCTCTCCTTTTTTCGCGCGCGCGCGTGCTCCTTTCTTTCTAGGTCGGCGACGGGGTTGAGAGAGTTCGGAAGATCTCTTATTTTCTACTTCCCAGGCCTCTCGGAGCAATCGCGATCTCGCGCGCGCAACATTCGATTCGGACCTCTTCGCGTCCTCCTTTTCTTCCGATCGCTCATTCCAGCTTGCAAATCCCCCTTGGAGAGCCAGGGGGATGAGTGCCTTTGATTTCACCGAATTAACCGAGGCTCGGCCTTTCTCGCGACTGGAAAATTAAAGCTGCGCGAGAGCTACGCACGAGCGCGCTTTTTGCCAAAGGAACGGGATGCAGAAAGAGGGCGAGTGAGTGAGCGAGCGAGCGAGAGAAAGAAAGAGGTAGCGAGAGTTTCGGTGAAAAGCGGTATAAAGCGATTTTGTAATGAAGACTGTCGTTGGGGGAACTTTTAATTTGCGGCATTCTTTGATGGCCTTTCTCGTTTCACCCAACTGCTTGGGAGTTTTATTTTTTTCGGAGCGAACTCGTTGAAACTTCGTGATTTAAATTAAGTAACATATTTTAAGAAATCAGAGTGCCGGAGGGGCTGGGCGGCGCTTAAATGGAAACTGCGCTATCCGTTTATGCAAATGCGCGCGCGCGCGGACTAGTTAACGAAACTTTAAGTATTTTATTTTATATATCTCTCTTTAAATTCATTGCCGGCGAAAATAGGATCTTGAATCATGAAGCCATATCAGAACAATGTGGTATAATTACGCGAGCCTTAATGGGATCAGGGCTGATCGATTGTTTTGTCGATTCTCATTGACAGTGCTATGGGCCAATGTTTCGCCAGCCAGTTTGTCACATAAATCAAATTCTATATGTATCGGTATGATGATGAAGCCGCGCGATGATTTATGTGAAACATTGATTTACAATGGGCAGCTGCGATTGGGAACAAACTAATTGCCGAAATGCTGCGAGCCGCAATAAATCCAATTTAAATCGTTGTATGAAAACTTGGAATGTTATTATTCGACGATAGTCATAATAGTGATTGTGCAAAAAGTACATTACAAAAATAAATGTTTGTTTATTGAAAGGTCGATAGATATATTTATTTACTCATAGTTATTTTACGTTTGCAATCAAAATACTACAAACATAATATAATTTACTGATTGCTCGTGAACCTGAATATTTTTTATCACTTTTTTATTAGAAAAAACTATATTATGATTTATATAGCTTTCTTTTAAATTTAATGAACATGAAATTTGACGATAAGAGGCTAAATATTTTTTAAATGGTTCACTATTCTCTACCGAGTTCTGTCTGTATTCGTCTGTGCGTGTACATGTAAGAGGCTTTGAACGACTGCCAAAAAACTTTTCTTGCTCCTGTTGAAGTACTAAACTGGGAAAAATATAGGCAAATAAAAATACTAATATGCTGCAGTTAATGAAGTTTACAAAATTTTAAAAGAAAAAGAAATAAACATTTTTGTAATAACACGAATTCGTGTAGATGCTGTGAAAATTAGATGAAATTAAAAATTGTCAACACTTAAGGGCAAGTGTTACCAAGAACAATTTCGTCGTTAGAGTCTCAATAGCCAGCGCAATTAAAAGGCAATTTTAGTCTTTTGAAGATCCACAGATAAGAATGTAATTGCAATGCGACAATTAGATATATTTCATAAAATTAAGTTTAAATGTAATTTAATTAATTTAATTGTAATAGCAAAAAAAACATATAGTTAATTTCGCGTTTTCGGCATGGCTTTATATACCTCGCTTTTTCTCTTTCATAAATCAAGCTCTCGCAGCACAATTTAAATGCACTATAAAATATGCGATGAAATGAGTTGCAATAATCCTGCCAAAGTACCGAGTTGATCAAGATTACTTTTTATTTGCCAATCTCCGCTGAATTCAGTGATCATTTATAAATGTTCATAATTGAAGCTTTTTTAAAGGATTGAAATCTTTTTAATACTTTTTTAAGAGTGCAGCTACAGTGAGGGAGCAAAAATGCATTTAGATGAAAACCAAAGGATTTGATACATAATAATCTGCAAAAAAATTTTCGCAAAAACATTGTAAAAGTAGTTTTAATTAATAATGCGGACTATTATCATACTTTTCGTTCAACAAGATGCCGAATAAATTAAGTAGCATGGCTTACATATTATTTTATAAACGTGAAGAATGCGCAGTAAGATTCTATTTTTCCTTATGCTTTCATTGCTAATGCACTATTCCACTCTGAGAAAAAATAATTATTATAGAAACGAATGATGTTCTTACAACCTAAAAATCATTATACGAAATACCATATTCATAATGTTATGGTAATAAGAACAATAAAATAAGTGTTACGAGATACGTGAACACAAAGCATATATATTTGCGAAAAAAAGATACATTTTCGTATTAAACTATATATTAAAAAAATATGTAATAAAAATATCGCGACAATAACCTGAAAAATACGTAACGGCGTAGCACGAAAATACGAGTTTTAACAGCTGATAAGAGCACTACAAATAAACGAATATTCATTTGTTTTAAAAACAAGAAATATATATTTTTAAATATTTATATATAGACAGACGTCGATATTATTGTCGGGAGACAGAAAATTAAAATTTTCGCTCGTCTCAGGACCATTTCCGCTCTTTTCAGCGTTTTATACGAAAAATGAGTTATTTATTTTATAATTAAAATCGCATAAAAGTATTGAATTTGAATGATTTATTTTTTAACATGCCAATATACTGTCATATGCTCGTAAAAATATAATTTAATTAATTTAAAAGACTGAAATGTGTTTCCAAACGAACTAAAATGACTTTTTGAATCGCAAAACTCCATTAACGTTTCAGGTATATGCCAGAAATGATGTACACTGTCAACAAGATGAGATAAACGGTTCATTGCTTATTAGTTAAATAATCTGATTATTGAATCATAAATATATAAATAATATTTATTTTACGTCTAACAACTAGGGCAATTTCATCTCGCCAAATGTTTACGTCCAATGACGATTACAAAATATCCCGGTTAACAATCCCCACATCAGTAAATGAGCTGGGAAACGGCGGCGCAGGCCAAAATACTTTAAGTGCGCGAGAGACCGTTGGGCGCTACGGCCGTCGCGTATTTTCCGACCAATTAGAGACAAACTGGATTTACTCGTCACAAGGTAATCGAGCGCAATTGTAACTATACGACTTTCCATCGCTTTTCCATTAAAACAAGCACCCGTATTATCGAGCGCAATGTAATTTCTCAATTATGCGAATAAACATCTCGACCGTATAGGTCAGACAGGTGCAGCATGCTATATACATATAGCTCGTGCGCGGGCGCGCATGCGTTTCCATTATCCACCCCAGTGCGATTTTTCGCCCGCAAGGCGAACAAAAAGTAATTACGTCCACGCTTGCGGCGGCGGTCGGGATCATTACCTAGCCACTCGCGCGACTCTGTTATAGCAGCGAGAAAAACTTCGTCCGAGCGTATATGCGGCTTGACATTGATTAAAGAGAATCGCAAAAAAACTGCATTAAGTCCGCTGCGACCGGGGGGAAAATGCGGGGCCGCGCACAGCTGAAAATAAACTAACGGGATTCCGAATTTACGCGCTAAAATCTCGAAAAGCAGCTAGCACGCGCAGGCACAAAAAAGAATTAAATTTAATTATTCTATAGCGTGCACGGTCCCCGTGTGTCATGACAGTGGCCTGTTATCGTATAATAATTTAGCTTTGGCCGGGTTCCCAGGTCTTACGCTGGATGACAAAAAAAGAAATGTTGCACGCGCGTGAAAAGAGCTCGTGACAACCTATAGAGAAGCGAAAAAAGCGAGCGAAAAAAGGACTAGAGAGAAAGGAAGAGGGGGAGCAGAAAAAAAGTGGCAGCCGCACAACGAGGGCCGAGAATGAGCGAGAGTCGAGGCACTAATGGGAGAAGAATCGCGAGCGTCGGAGAGACGCGGCCGTCGTTTGAATGCGAGACAACGGAAGGTGGAAAAATGCGCGAGACCGGTCGCCGTATTATTATCCCCTTGAAAGTATTGCCCCGAATGCGCTCGCGCGGCAGGCGCGCGTGATGAATGCCGATGAACGAGATTAAAACGTCTCGCGCGCCTCTTATAATCCGGGAGAGCTTTATCCGATTTCGATCTATATGCTGTACATATACTTTTTCTATAGCGAGTGTTGTATACATAGCACACGTATACACGTGCGGTGGATTCTTGTTTCGGCTGTTGCTGCACCATACGCGCAGTTTTGCCAAGTTTTTGGCTCGTTTCGTTTGTATTACTCACGCGCGCGCGGTTCCCAGCGAGCTAACAGGGATGGAACTTTTTCGGCGTGTGAAATCCGCACGCAGGCGCACTAGGGTACGGGAAAAAGTTCGCGCGCAGGAATAAATTGAAAGCTCCTCTGCAAAAACCGCTTTATTCTCTCGCTCTCCATCACGCCCGCCGTATATAGCATTCTGATAAACGAGAGGGAAAAACCAGCGCGTGCGCCCACACGCGGGGTGAGTTCGTAAACAGAGTATCGCCGAATGTTTTCCGGCGCGCTGGAAAAACTAGCGCCAGTCGGCCGAGACGTTTTTCTCCCCTTCCTCCCTGGAGTTTTAATAAACCTGTTCCTCTCTCACCCCGGGCTATACGAAGCCGGCGAGGAATAACATCATCATTGCCGGGCAAAAGACGCCGGCTGAAACACAAATAGATCTCACGAAACTTCATCAGAAAGTTTGCGCGTCGGCGGATAAGATGTTTCATCCTGCTCGTTAAAAGAAGAACGTCAAAAAGTTTTTAATAAAAGACAAATTGCCTTTGATCCCGGTGATTTATTTACCTGTTGCAGCGTCGCGGCCTTATATATATACCTCCCCTCACTGTGAATTAGACTCTACTATATACTCCATAGTCCGGCGATATCGTGCGCTGGGGAAAAATAAGTTCGCCGACTTAATCTGGCGCAGTTGGCGCGCGAGATAGAGAATTCCGAGCTGACTAGATAGCTCGAAGGGGCGGAGGCGAGAGCTGAGCAGAGAGAATCTTAGGGAGGAGTTTCCCGAGGCCCGCAGATGCATAGTCTCGCGGCGCGGACTTGGGTAATCGAATTTGACGGCGGGATGATAAAGGTGATTTGCGGCAATGGCGCTGGCGAGAGAAGGAAGAGAAAGGAAGGAGATGGGAAGAGAGGAGAAGTGGGGCTACAATGCTGGTCGCGCAAAGCCCATTAGATCTAATGGTGTAACGTCATTACGTTACGAAACGCTCGCGGGGCACTGAGCACCCACGAACCCGTGCACCTACATACACATACGTTCTTGGATGAACGTGGGTGTGCGTGTGTAGGACGCTGCGAGGTTTTCTCCGCGCTAAAGGCCAGAGCGTGCTGCGGAGCTTGCGCTCGCCCCGAAGTTCGATCATAATTTCCAATAAGCTAGTTTTCCCTCTCTCGCTCACTTGCCCCTCTCTCCACGACGCTGGATGCAGCGAGCGAGCGAGCAAGCCGTTGTAGCGCATAAATATGATTTTCCCCGGCGCGGAAGAAGGGACGATCATACTTCGGGAGTAGTTCGCCGGGGTTATCTGCCCGGCTGCAAGACGTATACGAGAGAGTGCGAGATGCTGCCTTTTTATCGCGGTATATATATGTATATATATAGATGGCTTTTATTTTCTGGCCGGCTACATGTAAGTAGCTGTATTTTTCGAGAGAAGAGGAAAAGAGTTCTCGGAGAATCTAGAATGATTTATACACTTTATTGACTTTTTTTTTGCTCGCGCATATATTTAGCGTAAGCAAGAATTTTGGTGAATTATGGCGCCGAACACATAGTATAATCCGCAATATCAATTATGTTTTTCCGTCTAAACAATGATATTAATCAACGTTTGTTCGCAGTATTTGACATACGAATTTCAAGCTTTCGCGTACAGGGCGTGGTATAAGCATAAAAGCAGCCAGTTCGTAGAATCCTCTATACTTGATCAAAGGAAAGCTATTGAGTCTATGAGTAATTGACGGCTTATGTACACGCGTAATTATGTGTTCTTTACTCCGATTAATTAAATGTAATTGATCTATATTGTGCGACAATGTTATCTCAAAATTTCAACTTTATGATACATATAGCGTAATACATTTAAGAATTTTGAAATTTGCATTATTATTTTGAAATTTGCATTGTTATTTTACTAAAATATCGGATTAATTATATTTCCGAAAATTAAGTTTAGTTATTGGCATCGCAAAAGAATTTCAATTTTTACGCTATTCGTTTTAAATATTTCTTAAAAATTTTTACTAAATACAACATTACAAAAACTTGAATAATCTAAGTAATTAAAAGAAAAACTGATAGAATACGTGATTCAATATATGCGAGATTTCAAGAACGTGAGCAAGTTTTAACGAAGGCTATAAAATATAAATCAAAAGCAGACCCAGCGCATTTTTATTTGAAATAGAATTGCTTCTATGTATGTGGGATTTCGTTAGTTAACCGTACCGCTACGCGGTTTAAAACCGCAGAAGTCATGGCGAATTGCAGGTTTAAAGTTGTACAGTGTTCAGATATTTAAGAGATGCTACAGAGTTAACGTTCTATTTCTAAAAGGAATAAAATATTATTTCAAAAAAACTTCGTGCTATAGTTTGAAAAATTTATATCTTCCAATTTAAGTTTTCATTTATTGAAAAATTATTGGATTTTACACACAAGTTATTTTATATTTTATGCCTAATAAATATAAGATGAATTTTACAATACTGGAGAACAATCCTTTTTTTATGTTTCTTTATTTATCAAAAACTTTTGATAAAATGGTGACTTTTTGATTTTATTTTACAAATGTTCATGGAACATGTCATATTTAATGTATAGAACATGTCATATTTAATGTATAGAATGTATCAAACAACTTACAATAGTTGGTCAAAATCGTACATTCAAAGTAGTGCACATCATTAATTTCTACAGTATTCGTCGACATTCATAAATTATACATTGAATTGAAGTAGGAATAGGACAAAAATGGAACAGTTCATACTCCAGTTGATATCTTTTGTTCGCCTGCTTGAAAAAATATAACGGACATCGCTGCTATTTATACATACATTCAAATGATTATTTTCAAACATTGTTTAATAAAGTTGTAACAAATTTCTTCCATAAAAGAATATAATTGTCGTAATTTTCATTGACCTTAAACCTATTACGGTTTTTCTACTTGATATAACTGATACACACATAAATGTTGGTAACTGCGTACGTAAATACTCCCTACAATAGATCCCTATCAGCCCAATATTATGAAAAGAATAGCATGTTATAAAAAATAGTTTTTACAAATTTGAATTTACTGCCTATAGAATGGTATTATGTAGAATCGTACATACTGGTTATTGATTTATGCACTTTTAAGAAAAGTTACAGTTAAACTTTGTTGAAAGTATATTTCACATTGAAAAAAGTTTATATGCTACAAACTTTTAAGATATACAACGGGACAATAGAAAATAATAAAATTTATAAAACCAAATTTATTATTGTATTACAAATTAAACTAACAAAAGAGATAAAATATCTATATGCTACAAATTAATTATTCATCAATTTTGGAAATAAATACGGAAAGCACAATAGTAATTAATCCGCTAAATTATTATTGTTAATTTAATTCATGCAAATATTCGATCCTGAATTGTAATGAGTTCGACAGTATTCCGTGATGGACGTTCATACCTTGAAACACGATACGCGAACACGCGAATACACGCGAATACACAGTTGAAGAACAACATCGCTTTAATTTAACAGTAAACTGATAACATTTCGAAAATTATTCTCGCTTTATTTCACAGGCTGCTGAAAACAGCTTCAGATGCCAGCTCGCATTGTCGGCGAATCATTCGACTGATTATTCAATCTGCACTCATTGTTTGCGTAACTTTAACGATGCTTTTAAATCAATGAAAGAAAGGCATTAAATAAAAAGAAAAAAAGGAACAGCATTTCAATGCTCGAGAATGATAACGACCCAGACAGCCGAGCGACAATGTCAAAAGCCCACTAATTTAGCCGCGGCTCCGTCGCGAACAATGAGCGCCGGCTCGTACTTATACGCGCGCAGGCGCCACAACGGCGAGCACGACGGCGAAACGGCATTCCGCGCGTAAACACAAAAAAGACGGCCGGGCGACAACACCTCAAGGAGGAGTGCTATATATAGCGCACCGCAAGGTGCAGTAAGAAAATCTCAGCTGCAGCGACGACGGCGGCTTTGAGGCGCATCGCTGGCTCGAGACCGGAGGCGAGGGAAAAAAACTCGGGAGAGCCGTTTGAATGCGACTTTATTCGCTGCGGTAAACGCGATTGCTATTACGCTACAGGGCGCACCTCCGTACACGAGGCAAAGCGAAAAAGTAGGTAGTGCTCGCGACAATTTCATTACTGCGGCGCGGGGCTCAGCTGTGGTGTGTAGTAGCGGTGGAGGCGCCTGCCTCTCTTTCCCTGTAGAGAGAATTAACAGCAAAGACGTCGACTACGTGCAAAGCTGTAAAAAAAGGAGAGAGCCGTTTTGCGTACTTGGCTCTGTTGTGCGAATTCTGAATCGCACGCATGCGGGATTTGCATGTTGTCGCAGCGCCGAGCGAGAGAGGGAGAGGGTGCATTTATATACCTGCGGTGGCTGCTCTTGCTGCTGCTGCTTTCTTTTTGCGGTGGCGGTGGGAAAACGGGAGAACGGCAAAGATTTTGCACGGCTCGGCATCAATGAATTTCCCAGAGGTCCTTTCGTAGCTCTGGCCTATACGCGAGAGAGTTTTGTTCGTGCTCAAAAGTCGAGGGTCGTTTGTTGCCCGGGGTCCTCTCTCTCTTTTCTCGCTCTGTACCACTTTCTGTCCAGCAATTCGCGCGGTTTGTTCTTTTGCGAGGGCGCAAAATCTTTGAATGTTAAATTGAATAAAAAGATCCGATTTGTAATGAATGGAAGCGTGTCTTGTCTGGGTCTTTTATTAGTAGCTGTAGGGGGACCCGAGCGGGAAAAAGACAGAAAAATCACCTTTTCAGCGTTTCGACGTGGCTCAAATTTATACATTTACAATGCAAATTAAAAATGCAAAGTACTGCATTGTCCACCCGTTTACGGAGCTTTCGAGCGTGAACGATTGAGATTACTTTTTTTTTTTTTCAATTTCGTATCCAATAGAGACGAGATGTAAAAACGAATACTAGTGAGAAAAGTCGATGGAAGAGTCGAGTCAAATCAAATAGATATCCAATAATTTTCACATTTCTTGAATAATATTCGCATTAAACTTTATCGATATGGTATGGTCTACTTACTCACGACAGGTAGGAAGTTATACAGTTTTATGTCTTCGATCGCACGGACTATATTGAAGTTTCCATCAGAGCGTGCGGGATTCAAATTAAAGTCTAATAGAAAAGTCTATATCCCCTGCTAACGACATTTCGTGCAATTGCATTATCGTTCATTGTATTGCGTAACTATATAATATATATCCAGAGTATCGAAATCAAAATGTACATATTTTGGATCCACGTTTAAACAACGTTTTAATACTTCTTGAAATTTTCAACTGTTTTTAACGCGCTTTTACTTTTCGAAAAAACAAGAGGAGGACGCGCCCCCGTATAGTCTCGAAAAAGTATAAAACAAGCGCATGCACGCCGCAATAAAAATGCGCGCGCGCAGGGCGAAAGATTGCGCCGCCCGCACATATGAAAGTTTTATTTCGCCTCCTTTACGCGCAAGCGCATATGAGCGGTGATAAATATCTTTTAATCGGCGGAAGAAGCGCATAGTGCGGCTTTCTTGCGCTACACGCATCAAGACTTTCGTTGCTCCTTGTACGCAGGATATACGCAGAAAACAAACGCGGCCGCCCAGCTGGCGCGCGAATTCCATAATTCTTTATCACGGGGTGAACTTTGAAATTTTCCATCTCACGTCGCGGCGAGGAAACAAGTGGCAGAGAAAAGGACAGCGGAAGAGGAGCGGCTGGAAGCGACGAGTCGAGGGGGTATATGTAAAGCAGTCTCGTGGCGAAAGAGAAGGAGAAAGAGAGAGAAAGAGAGAGAGAGAGAGAAGGACTGAAAAGGTGGACGTGAAAAACATGATAAAACATGGCCGCTTTATGTGTCACGCGCCGGGCGAAACCGCTCTTCCGTTTGGCTTGCGCGAAATTGAAACGAATGTGTCGCGGCGTGTACGCGCACACACACACACGCAACATTTTCGCACAATGCGACGCGTCGCACTACGCTTATCTGTCCGGCTCGATTGTAGAAAACACAAAAGCGCGCAAGCCGGCCACTCCTGTCGCTGCATGAAAATCAAATAGAGAGAGAGAGAGGCCGGCGACTTTTGCGCGACTTTTCGCGACTGTACCGCGCGCGACGCATTCGACGCGTCTGTATATAAACGTGAAAATGCGGCTAAATTAACCGCGAGGGAAAAGTGAGGGAGCATTCGAGCGGATGGAGTGCCCGAGTTCGAATACGGTTCTTTTTTTTTTCTGGACGACTGACCGTTTTCAAAATTTTTCAATTTTGATATCGTTGACTCCCGCTGAAATTTAACAAGGAAGAAATTGAGATCTTGCAAATTAAAATTGAATGAAAAACAGAAAAGATTTGTATTTCTTATTGAAATTTTTTTTAATGGACAAAATATACTTTTGCAAAATTGGAAATTTTCTAACAAAAATATTTTCCGTTATGTTAAGAACTCTGCTTCCTGTCATATCAGTTTTCAGATTGGAATGTGTAAATGAGTTTTTGTAAAAAATGTTCATAGCTTTAGGTCTACTAGACCGCTGGAGCCACCTTAATACATTGTCGAGTGTACTGACACTCTTGAGTCTATGGACGGTCCTAGAATACCGGAAGAAATAATGTGAAAAAAACATATACGAGTTTTAGAGTCATTCCTAATAATGAATTGAATTTCGTTAACTTTAAAAAATATCTCTCTTCATGAAATTATCAAAATTTAGTTTTAACATAGTAAAATTGTTTAAAATTTTAGATGACTTTTTAGAGTATAAAATTTAAATTAGGTTTAAAAGCAGTTAATGTGGGTAGGCGTAATTTTTATCGATGAATTTCTTTTCACAAAACTAATAAAAACATGGAATTCTTCAAAATAATATTTCGTAGACTATAAGCTCTCAAGAACAAATTATAAACTGCATAATCCGACTTAATATCGAAATTACCTTGAATAAACGGTTTATATCGAAACCCTCATTACCCAGCATACAACTATTCAAAGGAAAAGTGTTATAACGATAACATTCAGTCTAATTAGGCTGTAGGCAAGCGCAAAAGGGATTCGAATTAATTGCTTGAAAAAGGAAACCACATTTTCAGAATGTGTCTAATAACTTGGATAATTATTTTTCAATTTAATTTTTCTTGAGATAAATCGAGATTGTTTTTGCAAACACGAAGTAATAACAATAACATTTATTTGATTAAGGTTCGATTGTAAACTATTCCCAATAAATTTAATAAACATGTAAAAGTATTTTTGTTTTTAATGGATTACTATTTTAGCTGTTAAAATTTGAAGTGCAATCCCCAATAACTTTATAAATTGAAAACTACACTTTAATCAATATGCTTTTAAGGATATTTAAAATTATTTTTGATAAATTCATTTTGTATCGTTAAAACATTATCCACTTCACTTTGTGAAGTATTATATTAGCTAGAATGTAGAAATAAATTCACCACTCTTAAATAACTCAAACCAAAATAGAGAGAGAGAGAGAGAGAGAGAGAGAGAGAGAGAGAGAGACAGAGAGAGAGAGAGAGAGAGAGAGAGAGAGAGAGAGAGAGAGAGAGAGAGAGAGAGAGAGAGAGAGAGAGAGAGAGAGAGAGAGAGAGAGAGAGAGAGAGAGAGAGAGAGAGAGAGAGAGAGAGAGAGAGAGAGAGAGAGAGAGAGAGAGAGAGAGAGAGAGAGAGAGAGAGAGAGAGAGAGAGAGAGAGAGAGAGAGAGAAGAACGGACAGTATTCAACTCTGTCCCAATCATAGAAGATTTATGGCTACTTTTTGTACGATTTTTGTATGAGATTTATGGCAACAAACAACCAAAAGAAACACAGCGTAGATATGAGAGCTTCTTATCGAGGAGCAATAAAGCCAACAAATGATTCAACCGACAATATCAATGAATGCAATCGGCAAACTTCCCGCATATATATACAACTGCGATTCGGCCGAAATTAAACGCGATTCAAATCAGCGGTCAATTCCTGTCGACGGTGCGCAAGTATCCCCCCCCCCCCCCCAGCAAGACTGCATTTCGAAGCCTCTAGCCAACCGCACGGAATTCGTCAGGCGTGTATACATAGATATGTATAGCTTGCGTCTGTGCGCGCGTATTCCTAATTTCAGAATTCACGCGCTAGCAACGTGCGCACAAAGCGAGTTTGCGTAGTCGAATAGACTCCAGTCCCACTCCATGAATATACTTACTACCACGTTCTGTCGATGCATATAGATACAGATACGCGGAGAAGCCGTCGCATGAGGCAATCATCATAGTTAAGATACATTTCGGAATAAATATACCATGCTAATGGGTGGTCAATCGTTTAAGAGTCATAAAGTTTTTCAAAGGCTTATAAATTTCATCATACGTAAAAATGATTATTAGCCTTTCTAGGGACAGAAACCACTATAACGGTATACCCTATATTTTTGTCTATTTTTCGTTCATAACTTATCCATTTCAAACTCAATATCGCTCAAATATATATTTCCATAGAATCCTAGATACGTTTGATACAAATTTCTAAGCTTGAAAATTAAAGCATCGGTTTATATAATTAGTTATGAACAATTTACGATGAAATAGTTTTGATTCTTGAAATATAACTCGGTCACAGAGTCACTTTCAGAACAATTTAACTAAAATCACGTATATGAGCTTCTGTTGTCGATGACTACCAATGAGATCTCAAATTCTAGAAAATGTAGGATCAAATATGGCGGATCAAAATCGTAAAAAATTCTACTTTTTAGAAATCAGTTGGTTTGATATCGCTGGTTACGAATTCGGTCTCACATTTACGAAATTACTCAAATTCAAATAAAGAATTTCAACAAAAGTATATCAGGTTCATGGATTTTTCGGGGCTCAAAAGCCACATTGGATCCGCCATCTTTAATTTTGAAAACCTGATGCAAGATCATATTAAGCGACCCTAAAAACCTATTGAACCATCATAATTTTTGTTGATGGTCTTTTAGAAAAATGTGCCCCTTAAAGGGTTGATAACTAAAAATGACTCCAAACGTAATAATAAGTAGTAGACTATGTAGGATTCTGCACGACAAAGGCTCTCGTTTAAACAGAGGTATGTGAAAAAAGGTACGAAAACAATTTTAGACTGATAGACGGGTATTTCATCACAACAAACAATCAAATTTGTTCATTCATCAGAAACATTCTCGATGCATCCCGTCTTACAAATGAAATTTATTTCCGCCAATCATCCCGCCTTTGTTCTATTTCGCCCAAATTAAAGGCTCCTAAACACTGCTGATGAAACCATATGTAGAATTTGGCATAGTAATTAAACGCGCTACTGCCAAATTCTTTCGATAATGAGATTTAATTTTCGACAATAAGCGTAAACTATATATACGCGGCAGTCGCAGCTATCGCGCTTCGCGCTTGTTTCCCGAATAACGCGTGCGCGTCCCGCTAATTCATAGATTCGAATGCGCTAATTAGAACAGCTAGAACGTCCGTGCTTAAGCCGCGGCGGGCGTGCCTGTAGCCAACTACGTTAAGTGCTTTAATCTCCAAATGATCGAGAGGATTTAGAGTCGGGTACGCTGCCGTAATGTAGTCAAAGTATTGAAATTGATTTTCCACGGGAAAACGTGATGTTTTTAGGTCGATGATGCTTTGGAATTATTTTAAATATTATGAGTCTTTTGTAACAAATTTTGCTTAATGCAGCGGTATTCAATTTATTTTTGTAATTTAATCATGATTTATGTGCACTATGTATGGGCGAGTTATGTGTTCCCTTTGCTTTTGGCGAATATATCCACTTATTGAAGCTGTTGAGGCAAATCTGCTGGTTTTGATTTGAATTTACATATTAAACGTGCATACTACGCACTGGTTTCATTGAAATGTATTATTGATTCTGACTGTTGAGAATGGAAGCCAAATAATCAAATATAAATCGACTATGAATTATTCGACATACCTAATGCCATTATCGTGAAAGGTTTACCAACAAAAATTTGGCCAAAATGAAATAAAAATCTAATTTTGGCGTTTATACCCTGGCAGAAATGGTCAGCAACCGTTCGCCATCCGTTCGCCAAATCGCAAAGGTGTGGCCAACTGTTTAACCAATGGTTGGTAATAAATATCACTTATTTCGTCACGGAATTATCCTTGCGGTTGGCCAACGAATGGTTAATATTAAAAATCACAAAAAAGGTAATTTAAATAATTTATTAATTAAATACAAACATTGAAAGTTGCATTATTCATGAAAAATTAAAAAATCATATACAGTACCTTACTTGACACAAATAGGTTTAAATTCGTAAACTTGTACTTCAATTTGAGGTTATAGTTTATACATGTATGTCATAATTTGGTGAAAGTAAGATCATGTACAGGCCGCCTGATTTGTCTGTATTACAGGCTTAAGGTGGCTCATGCGTTTGGTGCCGTATCAAGTCGGGGCCCCGCAAGGGGCTTCTTTATTATTGCCATATTAAGTTAACGTATTTTAGGTAAATTTATTGTAAATAACTTCTAAATGTTCAAACAAAAAAAGATTTTATAAATAAGTAAAAACTTTGCTAATTTGTCGCTACATTTATATGACTGGTCGCAGTGCGCATGCGCAGTAGCACATTTGTAACGTTTATTGTTAATATCTTCTTTGTTTGGTCGTTAACCTATAATTCTGATGATATCATTAGATTCTTCACAAAAAAAAACTTTAATTTCATATATTGTACATTAAAAACTGCTTTTTTACAAGTTACTACGAAGTAATAAACTGTTCATTCCCATAAGGTTATGTGTTAAACGTACCTATTTATAAACTCAGTTTTTTCGATAATTTGGTCGTTGACCTACAATTTTCTTAGTAGAGATCGAAAGTTTAATGTCTAAAGAACATATTTGTTAAGTTTAAGATGTATCTGCTTTTTTATAAGAAATCGCATGAGCCACCTTAAACATCTGTAATTATCAGGCAGCCTGACATCCTTTTTTTATATTATCAGGTAGTAATTATCAGGTAGCCTGACTTTCTGTTTTTTAATAATAATATAGCCACTTTGACCGTACCCTGACCCTATACACAGCCTACGTAATTGCTCCATCAAGCCTGAATAATTTTTTACTCGAATGAATATTAACACAAGAGCACAGCCCGCGTATTATGCTACGTCTACTTAACCTTCAAATAATTTTATTCCCAACTCCACTACAATTAACAATATTTTTATTAATCCGCTGCCGTAATTTTGATTACTTTTTACAAATAAAATCATTTTTACGTATCTATATATCTTATTAATTACTATTGTTGTTTCGTAAGCTATTAAATATTTAATTATCGATAGTTTACCAACCGTTGGCTAACCGTTGGTTAATCGTTGGTCAATATTTTTGTTATTTGTTGGCCAAAAAAATTGACCAACCGTTGCATTTAAGCCATTTTGGTTGGTTTACTTTTTACCAGGGTATTCGCTGTTGATTTTTCAAAATAAATGTTTGCATTTTATTTGGGAGAAAAACATTTCAGGATTGTTATACTCATAAAGCGACTAGAAATCAGTGCACAAGGTATCATATTTTTCAAAATTTTCCCCGACGTGTTTACAAAGAGCTCGCAATAAAACGAATTCGCCGAGTGAAGCAAACATGGCGCTCGCCCGGTTTATTCGCACGAGAAAACGCTCGAATTAACGGCCCGATGGGGCGTAAGGAAAGAGAGGGCGCGCTCAGAAACATTGTTGAAAGGCTCATAATGAGAAGCTTTTGCAATTAATGACTTTCCCTGTTTTCTTCACTTACAGGTAGGCAAGTTAGGCAAGTTTCAAATGCTGAGCGGTTACACGCGTGTGCGTTTCCTTCCTACTCCGCCGCAGTCTCCTGCAGCGAAGTAATTAGAGCGCGCCTGTTGAAACGCCCGCGCCGAGTGAAGCGGAAAGCACATTATATACATGTATGTATGTATGTATTTATTCGTCAATGAAAAAGCGGAAGGGCGGAGTTAGAACACAAGAATAAGGGGGAGAGAGAGAGAGAGAGACTCGGAAACTGCGAGCGCAATTTCAGAATTCTTAACTGCACTTCGAAGTCTGCCCTTTTATATACGAATTCATTTTCTCGAGCTGAGCGCACGTGCTTTGACGATTTCATCGAATATTTCTATCGTGCGAGAGACGCCCTTTTACGCGATTCATCGTAAAGGTATTATATCATAAAAAATTTCTCCCCATTCAAAGCTTGCAAATACTTCATAATAATTTTCTCTCCCACTCTGTCTAGCGTGCGCTGACCTTCTGCGAGAAGCGGCGGGCCAAACTTCGATTACGCGGTAAATTTTGAATAAGGCAGCAGGGGGCGTATACGCGACTGACCCACGCTTCGTGACCTATATAAATGTATTATATATATAAGCTCTGCAGTCTGGAAAATTTAACCCGCTTTTCCTCGAAGCCATTCCTCGGGGTAACGCGCACCGATGGTAATAGCCCGCGAATGAAGCACACGCGAGACCGTTCACGATATGTATATGTATGCGTATAAACTATTATACATATATATAACAGTTTGAATCCGTGCAGCCGGGGGGGGGGGCGGAGAGCGAGACCGAAATATTTCCCAGTTCGTTTCTCGTAGCCAAAGCTCGCTCAGAGCTCGGATATAATCTTTGTTTTTCAAAGGCGCGCTGCGCGCGTGCTGAAATCGTTCGTTTATTATTCATTTATGGAAAGATCTGGATCCTCTGTGTGTGTGTATGTGTATACTGTGTTGGTTTGGGTATGTTTATATGGGCGTGGTGTGTGGATCCGACAAAAATTAAAATTTGCTTGAATATTCATGAACTTTTGGCATTAAAAACGCGAAAAGCGACGCGAGCAATATTGTTATAATTCGCACTCGCGCGCACGTTGCGGAGGAGTCTCACGCGCGTAAAAAGAAAAGTTTTTGTAATTAAAAAGTGCAAAAATAGACGCGCGCGCGCGCGCAGGGCCGTCAGAAAGGTGAATTGTTTATTATGAATTGTCGGAAAATTCAATTCTACTAATGTGTTTTATTATATACCGTTTGTTGTTTACATTACCGCGCGGTTTGTCGTCCAGCTCCAAAGTTTTAATTAATTTTGTTCGCGCGCAGTTCGCGCATCTCGCACACAATAAATATAATTTTCGTATATTTTAGAACTCGTTTTCGTCAGTCGAAAAGGCCAGCTCGCGCGCGCGCATGCGTCTGGCCGCTTGTCGTCGTTCATTATTAAACTCAATTAATTTACTCCAGCTAATTATGCGCGTGCGCGTGCGCGCCCCTCTGTAGTCGTAGGAACACGACACTCGGCGAACGCAAAAAAGAGAAAAAAAAATAACGCAAGAAATCCTCGTCGCGCTCTTATTCCGCGGCACGTATATAGCCGGGATGTAGTTCTCCCCTGGCAAAGGCCGAACGCGCAAGAAACGGGGCGCAATCAGAGTACGCTGCAACGACGTTTAAGTGGCTTTGGCAGGAGAGCATAGTGGCACGTGTATACGTATGTAGGTGTACGTCAAACACGAGGCGGGGGAATTTAAATCCCCGCCCCGACGCGTCGGTAATAAAGCCCGTCGTATATAGGAGAGAGCAAGAGAGACAAAACCCTCGTCGGGAGGCCAGAGTGAGAGAAGCGCAGCAAGAGAGATGTGCAACTGCCAAGTGGCAGTACAGCCGTCAGCAGTGGCTCTTAATGGACTGGACGGAGGACACGACAATTCGACATAAACGACGGCCAGGATGCTGCCGCCGCTGCTCTCGGCCACTATCAGTACATCGGCATTACGCGCGGTACACAACTCGGGGCGTTAGCCGCGCGATGTATCTTTCGGCGGCGGCCGGCGCGCTGTGTATACATACTTCGCGAGGCCCGTTGCCGTTAATTACCGCTTCCGAATTAATTTTCTCTCGCTCCCCCTCTGCGTCAGCCCGTCCGTCAATAGGACCAAGCTCGATAACGAATTGCCGCGCGTGAATTCGCGATCGTCTCTGTAGAGGGAACCAGAGAGAGAAGAGATTGGACTAAGCGCTCGATCGACGCTGTTGCGGTCGTTCGGCGCTAAATGCAGGGGCGACTGCGGCGAGGGACGCGCGGCATTGTTATAGCAATGGTAGTCGGCTTATCGCACTAATTTTTCGAGGGCCGCGCGCTCCGACACGACTGTTGTTTCATTTCTCCGTGGTATTCTCCGGAGAGATGCGGTTGGGGTGAGAGCGAGAAGTGTGTAGCAAAGTTTCAGTTATTAAGCGAAAAATGAAACGCAGCTGGCAACGAAAGCCGGGGAATGTCTTGAGCTATTTTCAGTGAATTAAATGGAAAGCGGAGAAACTTGGGAATTGCGCGCTGGCAAAAACACTTGTAATCAAATAATTAAGACTCGCGCTGAACATTTTTTTTTTAAATACTTCGAGTTTTTGGAGCCGAGCTAGGTATGTGACTATGCGGCGAATTCTTCGAAATGAAAATTTAATTTTCATAGATTTTGCAGAATTTTATAAAGGTGCACTCTCGAGTTCTTGGACAATTTCAAAGCGCACAAATATGTGCAATTTTTCTGGGTGAAGGAAGAACCTTTTTGTAATTTAGGTAAAGGAGAAGTTCTCGGATAATTTCTCTTTTTACGGTTTTATGGAAATCATCAAGGTTTATGAGCCAGCGACATAATTATCTTCTCTCTGTATTATCGATTCGATTATTTTCCCCATCATCAAACTCACAGATTGAATAAAGTTTATTAATCGTACGTTTCAGATTATTAATTTTTTGGACGAGAGAAATATTTACCTGTTTAAAGTAGAAATACTGCTATCGCTTAAAAGGGACAACACGCTTCAATATCTTATAAAGCGGGCATTGTTACCCCAACAAACATCGACAGTCTATTATTAACGTAATTAATGTTAACAGCACGCCCATTCATGAAAATGCACGATCAAAGGCTTCGTGTAATCAAGAAATTCGTCCATTAGTGTATTGTTAATAACAAAATTGCAACATACTTCATTGTCGTTTGACAACTCTATGCCCTTACACTTCTGCGCAGTTTTCTAATTACATAAAGTACTTGAGTTACATAATAGATCAACGTGAAACTCACTTAGAATCGAAATAATGTAACAGCACCTTTTCTTAGAGAATAGCACTTGATTTTTCTTGGTAAAAATTTTAATTTAATTACGACGTATAAAATATTCAACAAAAACCCACTTTTCAAATAGCCCGTGTCTTGATAAATTTCGACGTTGATCGACTAGAATTAATCACAGTTTGATCGAACGCAACACGTATCGACATCTACAGCAATGCTAAGTCCGTAAACTATATTTTTAGCGTTAATCTCATGATCATCAGCAGACAACATTCATCGCATCGGACCGGATTACACTAAAATATACACATCAAGCTGTAGCATTTAATTTCTCTGAAATTTATAATTTCCGCGAAAAAAAAAGAAATACCCAAACGCTTTTCATCATATACCGACGATCAAAATAACGTACTAATAAACTACTCTCGAAGCTCCGAATTCGTCCAGTGCGATCCTAAATTCAAAACCGATCCATCAAACAGCTACACACCGAACGCGAACCACACTACCAGGCAGATTTTTCTTTTTTTAATGCGTGCGGACCCGGCTAGCATATCGTTCGCACGCACGTTGCACACATTCGACCGTGTGGATAAAAGCCAGAACCCTTGCTACGCCTGTGGGAGGGAAAAAAAATAATAAACCCACCGAGAGTCAAAAATCTGCGAGGGTAATGAAATTTTACGGTATAACGCTGCGCTTCGGATCGACGCTTGATATCCGTATACATACGCGCTATAGCTGTGCGTGAGCTATCCGCGCGCGTTCGTCAAACGCACGCACGCATATATATATACGCGTGCGTCTCGGTTGTTGACGTTTATTGGCGAATGGAAATTCATAGAGGGACCAGCCAGAGGACCGCGACATAAAAGTAAGCGCGGGGTACGCAAAAAAAAAAAGGAACGGGGTCAACGCTGCATATCCGATTAATAAGCGACGCGCTGTACTCCTGCGCTGCCCCCGAGATTCCCCGACGAGGATCATTATACGTATATATGCGTACATCCGCTATCTGTTTTCTTTTTGTCTTTTCTTCCTTTTGTGCGCGCAGAGGAGACACCGGCGCGCGTATGGCTGGGAAGCTTTTTGCGCACGTGTCGCCGAGGGAAATGCTAATTAAAGCTTCCGCGGTGCCTGCAGCGCGCCGGAGTGGAGGTTCGATTCAATTTCCCCGCGTGCGCGCGGCCGCCGCAACGCGTCCGTGGTGTCTGGCGCACATACTCCTATGCGCGTGTAGGGTCGGGAAAAAGGAAGGAAAAGCTACGTTCTCCTTTGGTCGCGTAGTTAAACTCGAGATGCGTAATTACGGAAAGGATTCGTTAATAATCGTTCGATTGACACCTTGTCCCTTATCGAGGACTTACTGCGTTTATCATGTACATTATGCTTTCGATTTAGTACACGTATTTTATTTGGATACACGGTCGTGTATGTGCAGGAAGTTCAAAGCAATTTGGCGGTTCCACTCTAAACAATTAGCGCGTTTAATTAAAGTTTTGGGAATCTTTGTATAAATGTAATTAAGTTTACGTCAGCAGGGTAAACGCTGCGCGAGTGAACATTTTCTTGTTCTGCAAACGCATTCGCGCGCACGCGAGCGTTTGTTCTTCCCCCCCCCCCCCCCCCCGCCCGACCTACTCCTCCTCCTCCTAGTGCGGGGGCTCAAATGAGTGATTTATGTTGTTAATTAGGAAAGCGCACGGGCGCGTGCGCACGACCTCGAATTGTCGCGTCGATGTGTTTTCTCGCGATGTCAAACATAATTGCTGTGGTGATATATATTTTTATGATACCGCGCCGTCGCTGCTGCTGAAAACGGCGTGACTTCGTCTGGTTCGGCGAGAAACAAACTTGTTTGGCTTTTCACTAAATAAAAAGTTGGCGGAAAATTAAAGTTTACCTTATGGTAGCTTCGCAAAGTTTCGAACTTTCGAGCACGAGGTAAAAGAGGCTTTAAAAATTTACATCGCGCCAAATAAAAGGTACGTTTGAGAAATACCAGCTGAAAGGTGTGTACTTGTTAACAGCGTCGAGTCAAACTTAGTCGAGCAAAGTTTTCTTCATTTTACTTTTATAATGTATAAAAATGAAAAATAAATGGTATACTCCACTTTTTGACTTTATGGAATGAGATTAAAGAATATCATTGGCATTTATATAAGTTGATGTAGAAAATGCATTTTTACGTCACATGCATAAAGCATAAGTCTGACCGCTCACGCGGGCGTGTTTTACTTGAGCGCATAAAGTATGTTGTGCACGTTAAGTAGTAAAATTAAAAATGCTGACTGACTTTTTTATCTTAAACGGAAAGATTCAGTTTCGCGAATTATTTAACTTGATATTTCACTGAAATATCTCAGTATTAATATAGTTCACGACTTATTTCTTTATCAAAAGCGTTTTGTAAAAAGCTTTAAAACACTTTGATAAGAAGGAATCGAATGATCCAGCTGTCAATGTAGGTGAATAAATTTAACACCAATTGTTAATTTGAAGACGTTTCAGGCATTTTATTATGCCTCTCTTCGAGGCTATATAATTAACAGTTTACATGGCGTGTTATAAGCAGTCTGACTACTGCCAGTCAAAGAGTCTCTTTAACACGCCATGTAAACTATTAATTATATAGCCTTGAAGAGAGGCATAATAAAATGCCCAAAACGTCGGCAAATTAACAATTGGTGTTAAATTTATTCACCTACATTGACAGCTGGACCATTCGATTCCTTCTCATCAACATTAAGGGGGTTCATGCGATTTTAATGTTTAACGTCTAATTTTATTCCTTAAACATTTGTCTACGACATATCCAGGCTTATATTATGAAATAATTAATATATACGAAGCAACATGTAATTGTTTACAGTTTAAGCACAGTAAACTTCAAGTTTATACTGTATTATACTGTAAACAATTGCATGTTGCTTTGTATATATATATATAAATTATTCCATAATATAAGCCAGGATGGGTTGTAGACAAATGATTAAAGAGTACAATGAGACGTTAAAATCTAATGAAAAATAAAAAGTTGGCAAATAGCGAAAGTAACTTTTTTACTTGTTGAACAATATCTACGTGTTCGATTAACAATTTTTTTATCACAATAGTTTTTTTCGGTTCAGAAAGTATTTGCCTTTCATATCTGTGTGAACTTTCATTATTATATTTTAATAATTTATGACATAAAAATTAAATAGTGAACCCATTTTAAAATCGCATGAACCCCCATAAAATATGATTGCTGTCATTCATCTCATCAATTTAAAACATTTTGTTTAACGATAAATTATATTAGATATTGATTGCAGTATATTATTAATCAACAATTACACTTATAAGACTGCAGTGGATTAATTTATTATAAACCGGTGGAATTCTCCAACAAACAGATCTATTCACTGCAAAATTTAATTAAATTTTCGGATATTGATCATTGAAAGTAAGCAGGTATTGCAGTCGTAATATATTAAAAGTAAATAATACAAATTAGATTATTAATGTCAATTAATATTAAATTAATATTAATATAGATTATTCAATATTCTTTCTTATACAGTAGAGTTTAAATAACATTTTTTATGCAGTTTTAACTATAGATTCTGTACGTTTCAGCTTTTAGAAAAAAAAATATAGAATCCCAACGACTATGATAAAACAACATGTTATATGTGCGCACAAAGGACGTAAACGTATACGTTAGTTTTCTTCCATAAGTATGTACTGGCGTTTTTCAGTTTTTAAAATGATGCAAAAATTGAACAAACCATATCCAAGAACCTCTGTGCGTATATTCTGTATATTAGTGAAATGTCTGTACACTCTTTGAAATCAAAACGCTTGTGACAATATAAAAGTGCATTAGTAAATATTATGTTGAATTTTCTTTCTCTCGCTTATTTTTATAAATTATAATTATAGCCATTAGGTAAATTGTAATTATCACCAAATTACTGTATTTTTAATACGCATCTAATTACTGTCATGCACTTTTTAGCGATGAGGTAAATGGAACTGCCGTGCCAACATTGTGGACAAAATAATGACACAATTATGATACTTTATGCAAGTTTAAATATTCGAAAAAGTTACACGCACAAATGGCTTCTCGCAATTTTCAAAAAATTCATACACACATATTATAATTGTTTTCTCTGATAATGTTGCAGTCTCCATTAACAGTTATATTCATCATTACAATACTATATGTATATATAAACTACAAAGAGATTCTTCTACGAAATTATCAACATATTCCCAACGGTATCTCGTTTCGCGCCAAAAGAAACTCATTGAAAATTGCAAGCAACAAATTAAATTCTTATTAGCATCAGTTCTCGGAAAGTTAACCTGTATCCGGCTTCAATAGCGATCGAATGAATGCGCAACCGGAGCGCATATAATATGTGTACCTATACTCGCCAGAACAAAACGTACACGATAAGAGTAGCCGTATCGAACAATATAGAATTTTCGAGTGTAGTTTAATTCGCTGCACATAGTTTTCATATTACATGCACGCGCGCGTGCGCGTATACGCTTGGCAGTTGGCATTCATGCTCGAACGAACGGGGGCGGCCTGCTGCTGCTGCCCCATGCATGAACGAAAGTCGCGTGCCTGAGATGCTGAAAGGCGGGTAATATCAAAATGCGCGTCGCCCGGTACACTGTCATATACATATTGGAGACCTCGCTTTTTGTGTTATCTGTTCGCCGCGGCGAAAGTTTTGTCTTTGAAGAGCCAGCCCCGCCTGCAATCGACAGCAGCGGAGTTGGGAGGTGGAGCGCGCGGTCGAACCAAGCGTTGGTATATATATATATATATATATTTGTGCACTGCTGCGCATTTACTCGGGGCGCGCGCTTTCTTTTTATCAGTGTACGTTCTAAAAGCGTTTACCAGGAGGTATATGTATGTATGTGTGTGTGTGTGTGTGTGTGTGTACGGCTGAGGGTTAAAGGAAGCGTCTATAATTTAAACACAAGACTTCAAGTTGCAAACAACTAACGGCTCGGAGGCCGCCATCCCCGTGGGACTCGCGCATAAGGCAAACAATGGAGTATGTACAGCGCTGTGTGAGTTTGGCACTAGCCCTTGATTGGCCAAAGTTTCATATTTACTTTCTATCACGGACTAATATCTTACTGGTCGTGGGATTAAGAGTTCGTTGTTTTACGTGCTTCGCCGGGATTGAAGCCCGAGTGGAGCTAAAATTGCTTTCGCGGCCGAAAAAAGGGAAGAAGAGGCCAAAGTCAATACGTTATATATAATTCATATGGGCAACTGTCATTTATATATCGGAGGGGGAAAAACAAAGAGCTTTGGTTTGTAGTTTTAGCAAACATTTATCGTCAAGCTTATAACTTGGTAGAAATTAACTGTTTGTCAATTTTTAAACTAAGAACGTCACACGATGATTATATTGCTATTGTCGACGAAAAATAACTATTCATACATGTGTTAAAATATTATATTATATATGCTTTAAAATACATTCATTATTTGAAATAGTTTTAATTAAATTTCGATCCCTCCATTTGATTAAAATGTTAAAAAAGTTGGTTTATTTTCTACCAGGGTATATATGCGTGCGGTATCAATCAGAAAGTTTAATCTTTTATATCAATATAGAGTACTCGTAATCTTACGGTTAGCTCTCGCAAGTAAAATATTGACATTTTAACAGAGGTTTTTAAAAAAAAAAGCCTTTTTATTTCGGCTTTAACAAAAGATTCCTCTCTTTCAATTTTCAATACAGTTGCAGTTTGATACAGCGTGATCCAGCAGAGATTTTATATCTCGGAATAAAGATTTTGGCTGGCTTTGGTTGCGATGTGTGTAGCGCTGTGTGCGCGCGCCGCGCTTGAGCGGCATCGGGGCGAGGGGAAGGAAGCGAATAAAGTGGCTGCTGCACTCTGATTTTTCCATATTTTGCTCGAGCTCGGTATAAGCAAAACCAATTTTAATGTCTGTATATACATATTTCTTTTTTTCTTTCATCTCTTTTTAAAAGTCGACAAAAGCCTCGTGGATTTTTTTCTTTATGTCTCGGAATAAATCGAACGATGAACAATAGACTAAAATATCAGAATAATGAATTGGAGTGCGCAGTTCGGTCAGTGAATCAAATCTGTTCTATACCTAAATGACTAATTAAGTGCGGTTGTTATTGTATTTGTGTTTTATATGATTTCCGTCAATTAAATTGCTGAAAAATCATCAATACGGCGAGTTAAATAACAATTTCACGTATGCCGTTTGGATATAGAATATCAACTAAATTTTTCAATTAATTAATACAGCTGTAGACCGAAGCAATTGCCAATAGTCGTTTAACAATACCGTGCTTCTTTGTTTTCTGTCTATAATAGTACACGGAGAAATATTGTTGTAGGAAAAATTGCCATGTCTGATTCTAAAAGTGAGACAGACTCAAATTAGAAAAAAAATTGGAATAATTTATGGTTAAAATTGCCATAAATTTATAGTAATTTTTACGATGTAGGAAAAAGTGCCATAAATTAATGACAATTTTTACCATAAATTATGGTAATTTTTTCAGTATATCGAGGTTATCCCACATTTACAATCAGACATGGTAATTTTTGCTATATTATTGTTCTCCGTGTATAAAAACCTTTCGTATCAAAATATATTTAGTTTGAAGCGCGGAGATAAACATTCCAGTTAACAGGTTACACGAACAACATTTTCTATTGTGTACCGCGTAATATTCTTTAGATGGGCTACTAAATCAAAGTCTGTTTTAAGGCCTCCTTTGTGCAAACTTGAGCAAAAAGTAAATTTGATATGCACAATACTGAACAAACTTTACACGATTACAACAACTGATATTATCTTATAAAAGGTATTATGAGCCTCTATTATTTCGTTAATGCTCAGTACAGTAATACGACTATCGTAACTTTCGGAGCTTCAAATTACGTAATAAAGTTGTTCATTTATTTCAAACTCGCTAGTTGTTCCTTTGCAGCTCGGGAAGAAAGGGTGAACCAATTACTAAAATTTTGTTTTCACACAGTACACGCACATACCCCCACCCAAACACACGCATATCCACCACGTATACAAATTAAATCCGTTTCTTTGATTCCAAGTTACAACATTTTTCTCTGTCGCAAAAATGTTTCAAAGTGAAAAGCTCACAATATCCGGCTTTTCTCCGCCAAGTCACCATAGCTACTCTTTTATTTTCCGCCAACTAGCTAAACGAACTCCGCGTATATACATACCCACCTGCATCACGGATTTTTTTTTTCGCGCATTGTTCTTCTTGGGTATACGGTCGGCTGCCGTCGTGCTCTCCCTGCAGTGCCTACACGAGTTCGTCAAACACGAAACTTTTATATCTTGGCACGGCGCGAGTGAAGTGCTTGCTAAAGGCTCTATACACGGGGACCAGCCGCTCATGTCCGCGTATACATGTAGACATCTATATAGTATATATGCGCACCTGCCCCCGCGCTTGTACGTGCAAAATTTCGTTATATGACAACGGCGAAGTTGTTCTGACCGCAAAGTCCACAAGGAAAATTCGCGCGCGTTCCGCGTACAGGGCAGTAGCAGCGAGCTTGCGTGCTGTAAGGTAGGTGAGAAGGGGGTCGGGCGAGAGTTCCAAACCGCTCCCTGGCATAGCGAACTTTTTTAATGCTATACCGGAGGAGGGGGTAGGCGGCTCTTCCCACCTGGCCCCCGTGTAAATTTTCCGATAAATAATACAGGCCAGGTACTCTCTTCCGTCCGACACAGACACACGCACGCGTTACACGAGAACGTGAGAACGAGGGGAGCTGGAATCCCGCAACTGACGAACTTTTTGCGATATACTCTTTTCGGCAGGGCAGCGAAAAAATCGCCCTCGAATTCGGCGTTCGACAAAAGAATGACGTTGCTGCTGCGTGCGTAATAGCACGGTTTCGCGGATTCCATCGTGATTTTTTGTTTGCCGGGTTTTTCGTTTTTCGTCTTTTATTACGTTTCAACGGTTCGTTGGCTTGTAGTAATACACAGTGAGATAGACGTATGTGATGCGTGCTTATACGAAAAAGAAATAAAATGTATGTGAGCACAGGCTCGTTGGTTGAAAAAGACACAAGGATTTTTCACTCACTTAGGTGAAGCAAAAAGTGCGCACGTAGCAAAGAGCGCTCCATTCCAAAGAGTTGCTAAAGCAGCGAGTAGCGCCGTTGCATGGAAGGAAAGAAAAAACCGACCACGAGGCACGTGCAACATACCGAGGTAAGTGCGGTTGGTTATCACCCAAAACAATTCGAGCGGGTCGACCATTAAAAACACTCGCGTCAACTCCAATTCCTCGTTTCCCTCGTTTTTTTTTCTGTTTCACTGTTCAATAGCGCCGGCAACAACACAGTTTACTTAAAATCACATCTTGCATGTTCACTCGGCGGCTCGCACTCTGACTCTTATCACTGCCGCAGATGGCACATGGATATATAGAGGCACTGTACACAACCACACACTCGCGCGAGCGCACAATTTCCATTAAAACAACACAGAGCGCAGCGCACCGACTGCTCGTCGCTGTCATCTACGTCGTCGTCGTAGGCGATGTGACAACGACAACACACGGCGTATATATATCCGGCTCGCGAATGAGAGAGAGAGACATATAGAGCGGCAGAGATATTGCGAGTGCTCGTCCCCTTACGTGTATACATATATCTAATTTGCGCCTCTCCCTCTCTCCGTTTTCCCTCGCTCCCTCCTCTCTTCGTCGTTGGAGAGAACGAGCGCGCGCGCGCGCGCGTGGAATATGTGTGTCGCAGGCGGCTTCCCCGCTGATGTATATACCGCGCGTGGGCGAGCGAGCGGACTGCCGGTGGCGCGCGGACCTGCAGCTCGTCTTCCCTCCTCGCGAACTCGCGCGCGCGCGTGAGGTGCTGGTGGTGTGGTGGTGGCGGCGGCTGCGCGCGCGCTCGCGCTAACGTGTACGCCAAGTTTCGGCGACTCGGGACGCGCATCGACACGGAATATCGCCGCGACTGCAGTACCTGTGTGCGAGAGGGACGTGCGGCTGTGTATATGCGTGTGTGCCGCCTGTACTCGGGATTTTAAAGCTGGACTCGAAAATGCAGCGCCCGCACGAGAACGGGAGTAGAAGGTGGAAGAGGAGGAAGCAGGACGAGGGAGAATCTGTTCCGGCAGTATATAGCAGGCGGACGTTGCGGCAATTCACCTGTCATCGGCACGTTTTTTCTATACCGCAAGCGCGAGCGCGCGGTACTGGCAGCGTCGTTGCTGATCTCTTCCTCTGCACACACACACACGCAGATAATATACACTGCCGTCCACCCCATCCGCTGCACGAAGTATAGATCGCTTTTTCGCTCTCGCTTATATATATATATATATATATACTCCGAAGCTGCGTGCTCTCTCTCTCTCTCTTTCACTCGCTCTTCGGACACGAGAGTCCATGTGTGAAATTTGCACGGTCTAAACGGGTAGATCCGCTGGTTCACGGACAGAGCGAAAGAGAGAACATGCGGGGAAAATTGCATATTTCTCGGTGAATAATATGTGTGTGTGTGTATCGCGGAACAATTGAAAAAAAAGTGAACTACGCGCGGGCGCGCGGTGTGCCGTTAATTTGCGATTGTACGCCTTCTCCCCGCTGCGCGAGAGCTTTGCCAGCGTATATACTCGGCGCGCTGTGAAAAATCGAACGCTTTTTGAACCGCTGCTGCGGAAATGCGCGACCGAGCAGCGACTGCCTCATTTCCGTGAAAAATGAGAGCTTGTTATTCCTCGTTTTCGGATGGCGTTTGCCGCTCCGAGTCTTTGAAAAAAAATGGAGCGTTGTGTTTTTTCTTTAATTTATGTAGTGGCGCGGAACGCGGTATATACAATATTGCCGGTATTGAGAAATCACCGTCAGAGTTCTTTTGTCAATTTATTTTGCCGGTAATTGTTTTTTTTTTTTTTTGAAAAAATTTATTGCAATTTTATGGCGTATTGTGAAGGTGTTTATTAACAAAAAAGTGACAAAATGGAAGTCTATTTGTATTTGTTGAGAAAAAAGGATTGAAACAATGGCTTTTTTCTAATAAATGTCGGATGAAACTGTAATTTTTCTACTGATTTTACCGTGTTTCATCTTTACTTTCCATAACTTTTCTTCCATATTCCATAATCGGATTTCCGTTCAAATTTTATATTTTAAGAAGCTTTCAACCTTTCACCATTGGTGGCAGTTTTGCCTGTTCATTTGTTTTCCCGTGCATACTGTTCAACCATGTGAAGACCTCTCATTCAGGGTTAAAAGTACATCACCTTTAAAAGTCGCCTTTACGACTCAATACGAGCTTGGAATATAGAACTTCTTATTCGGTAAGACAACCTGTGTGAAACGTATAACCTTATTCGGAACTTTAAAAATGAGGATTAAAAGAATAATTTTACGCTCAGCTATCTTATGCCACTTGACTTATTCTGTCAGCTCCCGAAAGTCTGCGAAATTTTAAGTAGCCGGTTACTTTTTTACACACGAATAAAATCTTAAAAATATTTTACTCGCCAGTTTCATTCACCGTACAAAATTTAAATAATGTTTTATTTTTATTCGTTTGCATAATTACGTCAAAGTTCATTCGGTGAAACTCTCTTTGCATCCACAAAATGAAAAAAAAAATTTTAATGAAAAATTGATTTTTTCCCCAGAATTTCGGTAACACCCAACCGTAGCCCTTAATGAATATATGCATCCCATTCATCTTCATTAATCACTCTATCGCATTTCCCTAATTCACACAACTACGACGAAAAATAATTCCCAACTTTTTTGCTCTCCAAACAACGCCATGCAGGTCACATCGCCGATCGAATTTCCAAAAGTGTCAAAGAGACGTCAATCACTCTCGTGCGCGCGCGTCCTCCCTCGTCAATCCGCACTCTGGACACCAAGCCGAGAAAGCTCGCGTGTCCGTTTACGTATATGCATATGGAAATTAGCCAACTCGAGTGTATACTGACTCCGTATACGGTGCGCGATTTTCAGAGCCCCAGAGGTAGAGGCAGAAAATGAGGAGTCACTCGAGTAAGCTTCTAATGATCATTGCTCGTTTACATTAAGTGCGTAACCGACGAAACGCTGAGTACAGCCGAGGGTTGTAAAGGGGCATTTAACGTCTAGACTCGTGATAACACGTCGATAAAATGAATGTACGAGAACGACTCGACTATAAAAGGTGGCACATTCATACATCCCTTCGCCCTCCTATATATATACCACATGAATTTATCCCTCGCTGAAAGCCGCCAGACTGGGTCAGGGTATAATTTCTCGTTTTCTGTCACCATACATACGCTCTCGCGGGCAATTCATGGCCCCGTCGGCTCTGCGCTGAAGACTCGCGCGCCATCTCAAGATTAAACAGCTCTAATGGGAAAGTTCGGCTGGAGTTTAACGAAGCCAACACCATCATCGGCCACCACTGTGATATCTCGCGCGTGAGATGGCGACGTGCCGCGGTCTCTATCACGTTCAGACAGAAGTGGCGCACAAAGTAAAGTTCGAGTGTGTCTGTGTCGCAAAGAGAGCGAGAGATAGCGGATACATTATAAACGCAAGTTGGCCAGGTCGCAGGTGACGAGGGTATATACATATATGCAGGACACCTGCATAGTAGCACAGTGCACGCGAGTTACGGGGAACAACTACATATCTATCGATATGTAGGTATACGTATATATATTCATGCACAATAGCTGTATCTGAAAACGACGAAAATGAGAGAAGGCAAGGCCGGTGGCTGAATAATCCTCCGGAGCGCTCAGTCAATACGCGCGCAGACTCCGGCAAAATTGAGAGCGACGTTCACCAGCGTTGTATTGCTTTTATATATATACCCCGCCTATAACCTCGTATTTGTTCCCGTCTCGTGTTCCCTTCTTATTTCATTTCGCGGTATAACCGCGCTCTTCTCTCCCTTCTTTTAACGCGGCGCCCTTCGTTTGTGCGCCTCCACTCTCTCCCTCCCACTTGCGATTTCCCCGTAGTTATAACTTTTTCCGCCTTAGTAATTTTCGTAATTTTCCCTCCCCCCTCCCTGCCCCTCGCCGTACCGCCCCTCCCTCTTTCTCTCTCATTCCGCACCTTTGAAGTTTTTTCTCGCGATCCGCCGCTGCAACGTATTTTTAATCTCCGTCCTCGGCGCTGCTGCATCATTTTAATCTCGCGAGCAAGCGCGAATTTTCCCATCCGCGGGAGCGAGCCGCAGCCCTTTCGCCGCGCCGTTTCTTATCAGAACAATTTTTCATGCGATATCCGTCTCGTGGATGCGACGGCTGTTTTCGGGCCTGCGCGTGCTGCTGCTAATGTAATTCTTCTGCACGGCCCAGAAGAGTAATAGAGCGACGGCGAGATAAAGAGGTGCAGAGGGGAGATTAATCTTTAGCTCGTGGTGAGAGCGAGACGGATACGCGCCGAGTTTCGTCGTCGCGCGAGACTTGATTAAATGGGATGCGCACACCGCTGAGTATGGAGAAGTCTTTTTCAGCACGCGTGTGCGCCGCGCTCGCGGAAAAATGGGTGACAGCCGCGTTTTTTGTTGTATTTGTCGGTGGCGCGTGAGGTTTCGAAAGTATAATTAATCCCTCGCTTATAGCTGTAGCTTGGTTTGAAATTTTAGGATAAAACGCACCGTGATCGCGGCTGCAGGACGTGCGGGCGATCGGATCGACGAGGAAGTGCACGGTGTTCACGCATTTTTGTCGGAGACGAAAAAGGTTTATCTGTTAATATAATACTCTTTTTTGCTGCGTTAAAGGGTACTGGTGAATATTAATTAGCAAGATTGGATTTGAACGCGACTTTGCACGTGGCTGTGTATGTAACTGTGGGTGAATTTAATTAATTATATCATGTTTGTTAAAATACATTTGTTTTTAATATTTATACAATTATTTATAAATTTTTATAAATTAAACACAAAAACCGAAACGGGTTTTTAAATTATTATTTGCAATTTATTCAATTGTACAATTTCATCAAAAATTGTAATGGTTTATTACACGAGTAAATTTACCACCGGAAACGAAAACATTACGCGTCCCATTGAGCTTTTAAATTAAATGGTATTACAAATTTTATACGACCTAGAATCATAAACCTTATTTAATGCAAAAATATAAAGTATTGCGTTTTATTTACTCCAATATAACGTTGTGCGCGAACAATAAATGAATATTTAACGATATAAATTATAAAAAAAGTATATCAGTTCATTTATCAACATGCTTCATTCTTGTTAAATGAATCCTGAATAATACTATATAAATATAAGTGAAAAACTTGACAAAGCTATTGACACAACCTGGATCTTGAGTAATCGTTGATTGGAGTGTCCTTACTCAAATAATCATTAAAATTGCTTCAACTGTAATTTTTTTTATAGAATATTCTACAAGAATATGGTATCATTTTAAAAATTGTATTCTGACTTTTATTTCCAGTTTCAAGTCATTTATACAGAGAAACATTCACATAAAAGTTTTATTTTTTTCCTAGCTTTACAGAGTTTTTAAACGATATTTTTTTATAGAAATAATTTAATTTATATGCAAATCCACATGCACACAAGAATTGTTTTTTGCTCAACAGTTTAATGAAATATGTATATGTTATAATTTTCGGAAGAATGACGGCAAGGTCCAAATGGCTATTTCATATGATTAAATAGCATTATCAACAATAGCGTATATTGATTACTGGTAATTACTAGTAAATAATTCAAAGTATCAGTCTTATATTAAGTGCACTTTAAATACATTATCCAAAATGAAATATGTACATGTACCATTCATTCAAATTCTTGTTTAATAATGATAAAATAATGTTTAATAATTTTAAATCGCATCCATGCCAATTATTACAATTCATTCGTATATAATATTACATGAAACAAAAGCATCAGCCACAATTTCGACGAGCGAAACGCTGTATACAAAATTTCCACGAAACATTTCACAAAGTTTCTTCAATTTTTACTTATCAGCATATAAACACGCCGAACGGCTTCCTATATAGCGCATAACAATTTTTCGGCCGCATATCGGCGCGCACAAGTGAAACATCCGACTAAAGTTCGCGTCGAGGGTTTTGTTCGCGTGTACATCGAAGTTTGGCGAGAAAGGGGGGAAGGGTGGGCGAAGCTTCGAGTTGTGCAAGCACAAGCGCAGCGGTTGAGCGCGCGGTGCGGCGAGAGGTCCCGACTCAACGAGAGTACGACTTGTACCAGATTATGTTTGAAAGAGAATATACCTGTCGCTCTACACCTCTGGCCCTATGACCGAACATGATCCTGCGCTTTAACGGTATATAAATATAGGGCTCGCGCGCACTGGAGCTTTTTTCATTCCCCATCTCTATCCATTCGCGCTCGCTCTCAAGATAGTAGTGCCGCTGTATGTCAGGATTTTGAGGATAACGAAGTCAGTAGGTTTTCCTGTACGAGCTTCGGATTTTTCTAGGATACCGTATGTATACTTTATCGCGAATTTAGCATTAAAGTGTATCGTGCACGTTTGAGCTGATATTTATTGTCGTGGAAATTTCGATGAATATGTAAGCTTCCGTTTATTTTTGATGAATTAATGGCGATCGATGTTATTCATGTTATAATATTCGAAATTGTAGCAAGGATTATTTTTTGTATGATCTATATGTTTATGACGACAATCAATATCAATTTCCAAACCAAAATGCATTTTCGAATCAATATCCTCTTACAAAAGTATACCAAAATAACTTGGCTTGTATATATATTTCGACTAATTACTTAATTGCACCGTTCCCTATATAAATAAAGTCAAAAATACGCGCAAACTATATACGGACGAGCTAACAGAGAGAGAGAGAGAGAGAGAGAGAGAGAGAGAGAGAGAGAGAGAGAGAGAGAGAGAGAGAGAGAGAGAGAGAGAGAGAGAGAGAGAGAGAGAGAGAGAGAGAGAGAGAGAGAGAGAGAGAGAGAGAGAGAGAGAGAGAGAGAGAGAGAGAGAGAGAGAGAGAGAGAGAGAGAGAGAGAGAGAGAGAGAGAGAGAGAGAGAGAGAGAGAGAGAGAGAGAGAGAGAGAACTGGTGTACCAAAGACTAACTCATTTCGCAACTCAGTTGACATTCGACGTTATATTACTTCGCTAGTGTGCAAGGAACTATTGGAAGGGAGAGCGAGAGAGAGAGCTAGCAATGCAAGCAAAGGTAAAGATAGACGCTGAGAGGAACAGAAAGAGAGAGAGATAGAAGCATCTTGACGGTCGCGAACGCCAAGTTCCTTGCCGCACCGCGCATCCTCATCGATTGAATTATTCCATTTGCGAGTTCACGAACCACTCTCTCTCTCTCTCTCTCTCTCTCTCTCTCTCTCTCTCTCTCTCTCTCTCTCTCTCTCTTTCGCGTGTATTGATATAAGTTTTCGGCGGCCAACTGGCATCGGGAGGTCTCCGCGACCGATGAAATTCCCCCCGTTTATATACACGTCGAGGGGGTGAGGGAGTTCGCTCGTCACTCTATTGTCCCACGGCTGACAAACGCGGCAACCCACCTGCGCGACTGCTATCGAATTTACAAGGAGCGCGTTATGGGAGGTAGTGAAGTTGTAAGCGGCTAGATTAGCATAATCGTCTTTTTACGGCATGCGCGCGCGTGTCGTCAAAATGTTTTGCTCCTGTAGAGTGTAGGTCGATGAGCGCCGTCGCCGTTACGCTTTACGGCTATTGTCGCCCGGCCGTAAAATAGGACTCGGAAGTGTATTTCACGCGAGAACTCATGTTTAAGGAATGACCTGGTACCGATGATATTAATTTCGTGGGAAAAGTTCGCTACGGGGGTGCGCCTTAAATCAAGAATATCTTAAAATTTTCGAGTTTTATCACTGTTCTGACGTGTGCGCCGTGGCGGAATATATGAAGAAATCTGAGAAAGTTTCGTCATTTGCCAGGAAGCTTAAATGCTCAAAGGTTTTTTTTTTCTTGAAGCGCTACTTTCGAGCTTTATTTTTCTATTTCTGTATTTATTGGCATGGATAAAATGTTTTAAAAAGCTTCTACTTTGAACGTAAATATCACTTAGTTAGAAAGAAGGTCGTATACGTAAATTTTTAAAAAAGAAAATAAAGCTCAAGAAAACCAGATTTTATTTACTTTTCATAAAATATATTTTTTCAAAAGTACGAAATTGCACTATATTTCAGTTATTAAATATTTTTTAATCATAACATTCGTGCCAAAAAACTGTACGTCGAAAAGTTCTTTTTAATAATTGGATATTTTTCCGACTACTATATAGAGGTGGAAAAATGATTTTTACCTGGCGAAAATTCAGGAAGCTTTTACGTATATAAGTGCAACCGACCGACGCATCTACCATTATGCGCTAGATATTATGGCCGCCCTAAGATAAAGTTTAGTCTTTAGTTAAAAGGGATTACGCGATTTTAAGAGTGAAATGAATGAGAAGTTTCATTTATCCTTAATGGACTACTCGCTCTCTTACAGTTCAGTTTGTATATTACTTTTGATTAACTTAAGGACTATGCAGTAGTACAGCCACTATTTAATTTCTGAAGTAACATAATTAAACGCTTACTTTATGATCGTTCGCAAATTATCTTTCATCAAAAGCTTTTAAACCGTTCTCATATATATTTGCAATTCTACAAATTACAAAAATTAATTGGTCGATTTTCAATCAGTCGTATCCGTTACGCCTTGATATTTCATTCGGCGCAGTTAGAGAGTATTTAAATTAAAAACATTTAATACAGCAGAGAATACTTTTAAAACTTTATCGGAATAAACTACTTTGAAACCTATTAAAACTTTGATGTCTATACATATACACGTTCATAACAAAAAGAAGAAGAAACGCGGGCCAATTTCAGACGCGGATAAATGCGGCAAGGGGAACAATCTTTTGGCGCATCCACTTTCTCCGTCCGCTAACTGGAGTGCGAGAAACGATCGTCGCGAATGCCTCGCAGTGCATTGTTGTTGTTCCAGCATACTCACTCTCCCACCGTCGCAGAAAGAGAAATTTCATTCCGGAGAGCCGCAAATTCAAAGCTCAACTTTGACTCTCACACGCGTTTCGTATACAATATACTTCAGACGTCAAAAAGAAATTTCATTTATCCAGCGGCGCATTTTATACATATAAACCCTTAAAGAGGTGTGTGCGCGTTCACTCTTTTCGCGTTGAACGCATTGCAAAAACTTTGCCGTTGAGCATTTGCTCAAAGACCGCGAGGACCGCCGGTATTGACGTTATATCAGGTGAGGACCCGCAGGTATAGCGGGTATGTTAGATACCTAAAAAGCAGCCCTTGACGTTAAACGCGGCTATTTTGAAGATAATGACGTCATTAAGCGACGCGAAATCTATAGAGCTAACGTTAATGCACGCGCGCGTTCTCTCGGGGGATGAGCGCGTTGAACGAAAATAGGGTTGCAGTATAAGCGAGACGAGAAATTTTGAGCCTTGAATACGATTTCGTCAGAGCGAGAGAGAGAGAGATGCGGTCTTTTGAATTTCAGCTCCCTTTCTCTCGCTTCGTTTTAATTCGGCGGAATTCAATCCCAGTATAGTCGATATTCTGCATTCGATTAAAAAAAGAGAAAAAAGAATCCTCCCACACCTATTGGCTGAAACATCCTTTTCTCCCGTTAGCACCCACACGCATGCGCACGCGAGCCGCATCAGTGATCCTTCAATTTTATTACTTCGCATGGTTCGAGATCGAGTGAGAAAAATCCCCTATTAACCTAGAAATAAATCTGCCCTCGAGTAAACAGATGCCGTTTTAGAATCTTTTTCAACCCCTTTTCCCGGCCTCGCATTCAATTTTCGCCGATGCGACACAGATGGCGGATTGAAAAGGTCTGACGAGCGTTTTTCCCATGTTCGTAACTTTTGATAGATCAGAAATAAGTGCTTGTTAGCACCTAATTCTTTCTTTGCTCGGCACCGGGTTCTCTGAATTTTCACTATAATAGGACGATTTTAAAAGGAGTGAACTTCGCTTTCGAATAAATCTATTATTTCCGTATATTATACGAAATGCAGATGAAATTTCGCGCGCGCGCGCGTGTGTGTGTGTGTGTGTGTGTGTGTGTGTGTGTGTATATATGAAATAACGTAATTAGAAGGATTCAATATCCGCCGAACCCATATATAAAACCTCCGTAAAAATACTTTTTAAGAAAATCAATTCGAAGCTCTGACCCGGCAGTCGCTATACATCGTGCTAATTCGCTTTCCATTAGTGTAATATCGACTCGATGTAGCTCTGAAATTCCCTCCCGAAACGCCCTCCCTATATCCCTACAGCGAGTGTGAACATGATTTCAAGAAAATTTTAGCATTAATTTCAGCAGCACACACGCCCATCGATTCACGGATAAACAGCCATACACGAGGATCCACTTTCGCGCGCAGGCGGAAGCTTAACGACGGAAAAGTCGTATGAACCGTCGTCGTTCACTTTTTAGATTATATATATATATATATATATATACATATACACACGAGACGGCCGTGCCGTGTACACGCGTTGAGTAAACACCCCTAAGGAGGAGCAAGAAGGAGAGAGGAGAGGGGCTTTATAACGGCACGGCTGCTTTAACTTGCTGCCTAACTGGTAACATTCTGCGATACCAGGACCTCCCGCCCCCCAAGATTGCTTCCGCTCAGGGTCGGAAGTTAATTTTCATCGTCGCATCCCGACCTCTCGCACCTCTCTCGTACTTATGCAGCAGACGTGCGCATCTTCCAGGAACGAGAATTAACGGTGCGCACATCGAGCTCTATATATATAGAGCGAGCATCAAAAACCGATTTGAGCTTTGCGGAAAAAATAACTCTCTCTCTTTCTCTCTCCAGCTCTCACGGGTAATAGTTCGATAAATTGTTCCCGCGTGGACATCGGGCGCATTGAGAGCTACTGCGCGCGCTAAATTCTCCCCGCGTCGAAGACTTATGTGTACGCCGGCGTGTTTGCCCGGGCGGCAAAGCGGCAAAATTGAAAACGCCCGAAATATTTCATGTCCTTCCGTAGGAGAGAGAACTAGAAAGAGAGAGAGAGAGAAAGAGAGAGCGCGAAAGGAAAGTATGTGTAAGCACGTATAGTGACGTACGCGGCGTACGTTTTACGTATTACGGGACCGGGAAAAGCGATAAAACGCGCGTGCGCGCGCTAAGTAGATTTACTTTATCTCCGCGATGACAAATGCTGCAATATAAAGAATTGCACAAGCGGGAGAACTAATCTAGAACTTTGCCGTTCGCCGCCGCGCGCGTTTTATACAGCGGCGCCATTATTATATACGTAACGCGCGCAGATAATTCTTTTATCTCCTTTTGCGCACAGATCGCGAGACCGACACGCTGTATAAAATAGTAAATTTGATCAAAAATAGAAGAGTAGGGGCCGGGCAAAGTTCGTTTCTCGCGCTATTAAATATTTCATATTTCGTTGTTCCGCATTGCGATTCCCTTGGCACCTCTCCGACTTCTCTCACGAGTCGCACGCGGCGGCGGTGGCACACGTTAAATCGCTTCTTTCCACTGCAGGAGACAAGCTTTTACATGGCGGCGCGTGAGCGGGATAAAAAGGCTGGAAAAAACGGACGGGCCGCCGCGATTCCTTACCAATTTTCGCAACAAAAAGCTACTCGCACACCCGTATAGAGAGGCGTATACTGAGACTTTAACATCCGTCTAACCCCGCCGCTCTCCTTATCAGCGACACGGAAAGACGGGGAGAAATAAAAAGAACCGAGTGTTTTCCCGCTGGACCGCGCGGGAATGGCGTATTGCTCCGCGCGTAAAATATCGCTGTCCGGCATCATGTTCGTCGGGGAAAGATCAAGGACGCGCGAGAGATCGGTGCTCAAGTGCAAAAAGACAAGCGCGCGCTTGGGGAAAAAGAAAAACGCGGAAACCGAGGTGGAGGAGAAGGAAGGAAGGAAGGACGTGTGTGTACTGTGGTAAAATTTATGGCTTCTTCCCCCCGCAGTGGCCAGCGCCAAGTGCGCACACACATACACACTCGCGGACTAGCTGGTCCACTTACGTAAGTGGATCGTACCGGAAGTGTGTGTACGAGACAAGGGAATTGCACTGCTACTGCAACGTACTTAAGGGTACAGCAAGAGAACGAGTGAGAGAGAGAGAGGGATGAGAGTTCGTTGCCTCAGGGCGCATGCGCGACGTCGGGCATCGCTCCGTCTCTGTCGCGCGGCCGCGAGCGATTTCCGGAGGAATCGCGGCCCGGTCGTCGGGGTTGGGGCTAAGTGTCATCTCGATTGCCGCTCAACGCCAGGCGCTATATACTCTCTCCCTCTCTCTCTCTCTCTCTCTCCCTCTCTCTCTCTACTAGCCAAGTTAATTCCCGTTTTCGCGAACGCCTGCACACTGCCGCTATATACGGCAGCAGCGCGGTGCCCGCGTGCGCGTGGTCCAGATATGACGTCGGCAAGTATATATATATATACGTACATATATAGTAGTGCATCCCGGCACCTCGTCCCGCGAGATATCGACCGGAACAAATCTACCGTTATTTCCAATTTATCGGTAATAGTTCGCGCGGCGGAAGGAAATTCTGCGCGCCTCTTCCGCGAGCGCTCCTTTAGTTTTTTATTGCCAGCTTTTAATGCCATTGGGAGAGAGAGATGAAATATTTCTCTCGCGCGCTCGCGTATACGCCGCGTGTAGCGTAGGGACGCCAGGAATCTTGCGCAGGCGAATATATGAATTTCCCTCCCCCCCGCCTCCCTCTTAAAATTCACTCCACGATTTCCAAAGTGTCGGCCGCATAAAACGATAGACTTGATTTTTTTTACGACCAGGCGTCACGTTCGCTTGCCCGTCGTTCCGAGATTTTAGTCAACTTTGTGTTCTTTCGATCTCGATTTTTATGCAGCCGTTAACACAATTAACGCACTAACTTCGCAAGCTTCGGTAAATAAGATGCTACGTTTTTGGTAAATAAATCTTATACGGCAACTTTTGTTCTGGAAGCTGTATGTTAATGGTGGTATTATTTTTTGTTTTTATAAAGTCTATATACGTTTTACCTGAATAAAAATTTAATAACGGAAGAACCTTGACGATTGGAATGTTACGCACGATTTAATACTTATACTCGTTAAATTCTCTAAAAAGCGTTATTTTATATGAAATCAATGTACGCGATTGTAATGTTATATACTTGATTTAATACTTATATATTCGATAAATTCCCTAAATAGCGTTATTCTGCATGAAATGAATCTAAACTCTCATAATTGTAAAAGACCAATAAAATGTTATAAAACATAAAGATAAAATTAATAAAACGCTAAAGAATACATCATGACCTAACTTTTATGTTTATTTTTAAATATGTTATTACGTAGTTTCAAGAATTAATTAATTAAAATTTTTAAACGTAATATACATATTCTTGATCATTCTATAATAATTTTTATACAACTCTAACCTCAAAATCACAACTTTGATATGATTTTTCGGCGCTCGTGGTATAAAATATCGTTCGAAACTAGTGCGTAAGTCGATTATTTAGGTGGTGTAACTTCCCCACCCGTGTCGAAATGTACTATTAATTTTTGATAAATAGTGAAGTACGCGTTATGAAAGTTTACAAATTCCATTTTATACGTAAATTTTTAGTAATTTAAATTTTCGAATAACCAGAGTTTAGTAACCAGTTATTTTTATTCTTTAAAAGCTGTATGCAGATCGCGAATACACTGTATAAAACACTCCGTGTCGTAAGTTTTCCAGATTCGTTTATCCGTTATCAATCCTTACTGCATATTTATGCACAAGATATGAGCATAGCTTTAAGTACAACGGCTAATGAAATGCGATAACGTGCTTTTTTTTCTGGCTCAGATTTTTCGACGCTGCGCGTCCGGAAATTGAATTCGCGCGATAAGTATTAGCCCCTTTTCCAACTCCGAGGAAGAGTTGTGAAAATATCGCGATCGAGCTATGGTCAGGGGTTCACGAAGGTTTGCATATTTCGCAGATCTCGGAATGAGTTCGATCTTGTATAAACAAATATGGAATTTTAAATTCATATATAAAGCAGGTAAATAAAGAATAGAGTGTAGCAGTTTACGTCGGTACTCAATGAATAAAAGAAATATTCTTTGATGCTAAGGTATTTCAGCTTTTATAGTCTATCTTGGGGCTTATATTTGCTACAAAAATGGCATGTGAAAATTTTATTTTTAGTATGATTGAAGGTTTTTCTCGTATCCCCATTCCGGATTAAAGTCAAAATGTTCACGCGTGCGTCTTTGTTACTACGTTAAGTTATATACGTCAATTTTAATAAACTCTAAAACCATGACACGCTGAATATTTGAAAGAATCATAATTCAAATTTTTACGTGCACTTATTTTAAAAATGAAAGGCGATAAAATATATGCAATAAACGATTATTCACGGCAAAAAAAATCTTATTTCTCGATAAATTCTATTAATAAATAGAATTTTTCTAATAAGAAGTCTTGATAATTTAAACCATTAACTGAACGTATATAATAATGTTATAGAAATTCTCAACCGCATACGTAAGATTCCTTTTGAAAACCAGAAAGAAATAATTAAACCCCGAGCGTGGGAGTGAAATCTTCTTAATCCTATTCAGCGAGAGAATCCGCGCAAAAGGCACGAGCAGAGGTAAAAATTAAAAAAAAATCTTAGTACTCGATTCAGAGCGCGGGTCACGATGATGAATATTTAAACCGATTAGGTCCTCTCTCCGTTTCTCTGAACTCGCGCGATCGGAACGACCGCGACCACCGCCCCTCGCACCTGTAGAATCAATCTGTTGATTAATCCGTTAGATTCATTTCCAATAACGTTTTCATTTCGATGTAAATCGGCCGAGTTAAGGATTATGTGCGAAGCGGCGCGAGAGCAAGTTTCAATTCACAGAACCGACGGCTTCAAGTTCTCGCCCTACACCCGATCTCTCTCTCTCTCTCTCTCTCTGTCTCTCGACAGTTATCCCACGTGCGTACTAGTGCTAGCTCTCAGCAACCGCCGCTATATATCATACACTACTACGGTCACGGAGAGTCAAGAGTAATTTTATGTTTCTGGGTTTATGGCTTTCCGATATTTCATCGGACAAAGGCCGCCCGCGAATAATTGCCCAGATAGCGCAATTCCATGTCCCGTGGTAGTGAGCACTCGCCTCGGCCCTCCCTGCTCCTTTTTTTTATGCACTTGTAAAAATCTCATATACGGGAACGAGGAATTGATGGAGGCGAGCGCGGTAGAGAAAGATAAATCGAGTGCGGATAAGAGAGGGAGAGATAGAGAGATGGGCTTAGAGAGGGAGCGAACAAAGAAAATTTAATACGAGTGTTTTTGAAGCGCCTCTGCCGTTTGCAATGATGCTCGTTTGATTTTCTTTAATTGTGGGTAAATGAACCACGTGCGAAAATTTGAAGAACGTTCAAATGTACGCAGCAATTATGATTTACAATTGAAATAAATTGAGTTAAAACTAAATTTGTATCATTTGGCTGTAAGTCAGTATTATAAATTTCATGTTATAAACATTCGTTATGATGTAAAATTTACATGAATTATCCTGCGTTTGTATTTTTAATCTATATACGTAAATTGTGGTTTGTACTAGTTATGAAATTAATAAATTTTGTAAAACAATTTACCTGCCGATAAACGCTAACATTTGACTTATAAATTAATGTAAATGCATGAATATCATCAAAGTTTGAAAATAAGATGGGGAGTGTTTTACAGTATAAAGCGCATAGAGAATCAAGACTACATCAATCATGCGTTGCTTCTCGATCCACCTTAATGGTATTTCAAAAGGAATTTTTTTAAAGTTAGAGGGCTTTATTGAATTCTTTTACGATTCTTTTAAGATAGATCACTTTCCACCTAAGGGCAAGAATTTAATAATCTTCTATAAAGATTTCTTTTCTTTGCAAGTATCTAGTTTACATAATACATGGTAAAATTTAAATAAACTGGGGAAGTTCTCAATTACAGGTCATTTTGCAGCGTTTTGAACATTTTTTATGGATGATTGAAAAGATGCAAACTCTTTTGATGACAAGACTCGAAACCATATTTCAATATGAGGGTACTTTGGCAGATATTAGTTTTAAAGCTATCATCGCGCCACAAGAAATAGTTATAAAACTCGTTCTAGTTTGAGTTTCGCGCCGAAGATAGAACACCTGTCTCACAATTTTATGGATGCGACATCATCACCAATTTTTAAGTTTTTAAAATTTTTTAAATTGTAGTAATTTTGGCTTAGAATAAAATATTTTTTAGTACATATTGGCAGTAATTTTGGTACTTCTACACCTTGTTTATATAAACGTTAATTGAAAGAATTCTAACAAAATAAAGAATATTCACATTTTTCGGTCTTTATAAAAACATCATTGTTAATACTACATTTACATTTTTAAAAGATTAACGCATACGTGCAAAAAATTTTACTTGTTTTCGCATTTCTACCTGAATTAACGCATAATAAATTGTGTGCTCTTTTTCCGAATGCATGCATAATTAATGGGTCAACTGTTTTTAAATTCAAATTTTTCACACTCAAACAGCGATATAGGTCATGTAAGTTTCTATATAAATACAAGCGAGATCAATAATATTTTCGAAAATTTTTCGCTCCCGTAATTTTGATAATTACGAAATATCTGAAACACGTCGATGTCAGCAATAACGTATAGCGATAGACTCTTTGCATAAATAACTTTTATTCATCAAAAAAAAGAGTCGAATGTTCATTTAAACGCAGCAATTGAAGAAATATATGATGAAAGAGTAAAGGAGGTGGGCAGGAGAGGGGGGAGGAGAAAGACTTAAAAAAGCCGGCTGCGGCGGAGCCTGAAAAAAAAATTCTTTAGAAATGAGAGAGACCCGTCGCCGCGGTGACTACTGCAACGAAGACGACGACGAATCATAAAAAAATTCTTATTAAAACTTAAGCTGGCGTGCGAAATTCGCGTAGTCCCGCCGCTAAATGAAAGTAAAATCGCATTATTTTCCTTCAAGAGTGAGGATGGCCACCCCAAGAGAGAGAGGCGAGCGAGAAAAGGGAAGAAAAAAGTTAGCGCGAGCGGGTCCCCGCAAGAAAAGAGTCTTCTCTCCTCCCACGCCGTATTCACGCGATTTATTATATATCCCCCCGTCATTTGCTCTACTCTTCAACTCTCTCCGGCGAAGAAGAGAAATCGAGAGGGAGAAAGAGAGAACGAAAGAAAAAGGGCTCAACGCTGCTATATGTCTATACATACGTGGGGTATCACGTTAGCGTCGCCGGCGTTGACAGTCTTGTCACGTTCGCGCCGAAATCTCATCCTCGGGGACGCCGAAGTAGATCAGAGAGCGAGCGAGAGAGGAGAGAGAGAGAGATAGTCGCGAGCGTGCTCTCGCATCGCCACTCTAATGCGAAATGACGCGGGCGCTGCGTCACGTGAAACTGATAGTAAGTAAGGGATTCCCAACCGAGGCGCTACGACGCCTCGCCTCACTTTATTATTTTCGACTTGCGGGCTCGCCAATCGTACGTTTTTGGCGTGTATTTTGTCTCCCCTCGGCCGGAATGAAACGCGACAGTTTTATCACTGGCGAAGGCGCGCCGACGATGTTACGACACCGCCGCCGCCGCCACAGCGACCTTATTTACCGCGACATTGTAATGTGAAAACATTTCTAAGTTTTGCGACTTTTTCGCTGCGTGGGCTGCCTTTTCCGCCCGACCGACGCGAATACACGTTTGCCATACTTTCGTATATTTATTCGCGAGAGTTTTAATTTTGAAGATAGATGTTGATCGATATATAGGATTATTTTGCGGGTTTACCGAAATTTTAGCTATAAAATTAGTTTAGCTTCTGACGAAATGTTCTGTGTCAAACCACTTACCGTTATCAATTTTGCTATACGAAGATAGAATCTTTGGAGCTGTGCACATAGAGTGGCTGTACGATATTATCGATACTCCGGTACATCAATATTTGTATTCCGGAATATTGATGGGCGCTATATTGATGTTCACTATATAAGGATATTTTACGATACCTATATATATCTATCAAACGAACATCAACTGAAGGTATTTTAACAGCGCGGTTTAATAGAATAATTTCAAACGTCAAACATCCATCAGGTATATACGCGAATACATAAGGGCTGCGCGAGGAGGACTTTGGCATAGTTTGCAACCATTAGTGCCCCCCGTATTGGACAAATGAAAAAAGTAATATGAAAATGTAATAAACGCGAAATGAATTTTCGTCCGAGTAGAGTGTAATTTTTGGAGGCATTTATTTATAAATTTCCGTGAAAACTTCTTGAATATATACTTTCATTAACAGCACGAATGAGACGTTTTATACATGCATTTGACTGGAAGCGTAAAAGGCTGTTTTTCAGAGCTGAAACTGCTTAAAAAATACACTTTGGGAAAGTTGAAATTAAAGCGCCGTATTGCAGCCAAA